>PVKZ01001579.1:0-362616 GCA_004027375.1 Macroglossus sobrinus
TGCGGGGGTGTTCATGAGCTCAGATTCCACAGCTATGGACCTCTGTCCTCGCCCTCACCCTCGCGCAGCCCCTTTCGAGCCCTCATCCTCCTGCTCTCACTCTCCTTCCACTCGGTGTTTGAAGGTCTAGCTGTGGGACTGCAGACAACAGTAGCAGCTACCGTGCAGCTCTGTCTCGCTGTCCTGGCTCACAAGGGGCTTGTAGTGTTTGGTGTAGGACTGCGGCTGGTGCAGACAGGCACTGAGTCCCGATGGGCCGTGGTCTCCATACTGTTGTTCGCGCTCATGTCCCCCCTGGGCCTAGCCCTAGGGCTGGCTGTAGCTGGAGGAGACTCTGAAGGGGAACGGGGCTTAGCCCAGGCTGTGTTAGAGAGTGTGGCAGCCGGCACCTTCCTGTATGTCACCTTCCTAGAAATTCTGCCCCGGGAGCTGGCTGTTCCTGAAGCCCCTCTGGCCAAGTGGGGCTGTGTAGCCACTGGTTTTGCCTTCATGGCCCTTATTGCATTGTGGGCCTGAGAGATTCCTGACTTCTCTGACAGACTCCTCTAGAATGATCTCCCTGCCCCCCCAGGAGGCACCTCCCAAAGGGCTTTGGTCCTCAGACATCTTCAGTGAGAATAAGTGGCATTCACTAGGCATCATCCCCCATGAACTGGGCCCCAGCTTTTTCTACATGAGATCCCATTGCTCATCCAAGACTGAGAAAAAGATGTTTACTTAGATTGAGGGCCTATACATTGGAGAATTGATATAAAGACCATCATTCTAGATTTGACTCATCCCGTTATTTCACAACCTGCTCCTCCCTTACCCACAAGTATTGAGATACTGAGCCAGAGTTCCCAGCATTTAGAGAGAAAAGATTTTAAAACAGAAACAGAGGAGTGGGGGAGGGGACCTACATTTTTTTCTACACTAACCACACCCACCCCACTCCCAGTACCTATTATCAGTCACCCAAAACATGTCCAACAGACTCTTGAGATCAGGCTCAATGGAGCCTACTTCCTTCTGGTGCCTGTTTTCACACTGAGCCCTGAGTGGCCTCAGGGACACAACTATTCTTTTATCAGCTCCTGTCTCCTTCCAACTGCCTTGCACTGAGGGATTAAGAAGCAGTATGTTTTGAGATGTCAAGTACAGCATAGTTAATAATATTGAAATAACTATGTATGGTGTCAGATGGGTACTGGATTTATGGGGAGACCACATTGTAAGTTATATAAATGTCTAACAACTCTGTTGTACACCTGAAACTAATATATTTTGTCAACTGTAATTGAAAAATAAAATAATTATTTTTAAAAAAGAAGCAGTGTGTTTGGAAAGGGAGAAAGGCACCAGATAAATGCTGAGGGTGCTTACTTGGTGCTGCCACGTAGTGGCTTTCCATTTGCCTGCCCTACCTGCCACTATGCCTTTGGCCACTCTCCACTGGACCATGTGTCTTTCAGTTGAGTAACTCCTACAATGTGTTGTTTCTCTTCAAAACTGCACAAATATAAAAACATTATCTAGAACTGAGGAGGAGAAGAACTATCGCTGCCAGCCCCTAACTCACAAGATGCAAGAATATTTCAGCTGGAGGCCAAGTGGCCTTAACATGAGTGAGGTCTCCTGAGTTTCATTCTCATCTCAGTTCATTTTTGTCTCCTGTCCATCCCATTCGCCTCCCCACAAATTAAGATATACAAATCTCCTCACAAGCCCAGCTTACACACCCAGGGATGATCAGTGAGAAGTCAAGCTAAAGGAAAAACTAAGTAAAATGTCTGACACAGAAAATCATTTCCCTGAAGCATCATCTTATTCTCTTTCCCTTCATTACTAAATGCACTCACGTAATATGCTCAGAACAGCACCGAGTGTGTTATAATAATAATAATAATAGAGTTTCCACACTGAGCACCCGCTTGTGCCAGGCACTGTGCTGTTGCCTCTACACATTTTCTCACCTTTGCAGCCCTGTCAGATAGGCATCAGTCCAGGAATGTGCACTCAGGAAAGTTAAATAACTTGATTGCATAGCTAGCTGGGCTTCAAACCCATGTTTCCGTGATTCTACAAAAAGTTTGATATATAGATTCTCTCCTCCTTACCTTTACCTTTCCTACCTTTACCTTACCTGTACCTCCCATCTTATATGTTAGGTCTCAGGAAAAAGCAGAGAGCACTGAATCACTGAGGAAAGTTTAATAAAGGGAGGGTGCAGAAGGTGTGGGCAGAGTTAGGACAGAGTAACAAACATGATGCAACAACCTGGGACTGAGTAACAGCAATGCTGTTATCTGTGCTGAAGAGAAGGAGCAGTTACCTGAAACTGGAGAGGGTCGTCCACTAAGAGCTGTGGCCTTTGGTGAAGGGCAACAACCTGCATGCAAGGGCTCCACAAGGAGCGCTCTAAAGCTTAACACTCAGTCCTCCTGCTACAGTTTCACTCTTTGTGTACTTTCAAGAGAATTACCCTTTAAAATACCTTCATGAATTCCACAGTTTCGAGCTGATGCCACAAAGCTCTTGTCACTGTATTCTTGAGTTTTATTCTCCTTCCCATTGAACTCTCTTAGCTATTTTGGACTTCTGTCCCTAAAGTCAGGGAAACATATTCCTTGAGAATGAGAGGAAGAGAGAAATAGGAGTCCTAAGCCCAAAATGGAGCCCAAAAGTTGGGAGTTTGTGGCTTGGCTTCTATAAAGACACCTCACCTCTTCTGAGCCTCTGAGCTCTGATCTTGAGGATGGGCAGCAACCACATACACAGTATCCAGCCCTTCCTATGTAGCTACTGCAGAGAATCATGAGGAACAGTAGGAGACAGGACGGGAACTCGGAACTGAGGAAAGTTACAAAGAACCATGGCAACCACAGGGGGGCACTGCATCCCCATGTGCTTGCCTGGAATGTCTAGGATAAACAAAGTAGAGGTCAGTCAAGGACAACAAACCCCTCTCCCTTGCTCCCAGCAGAGAGCATCTCTCCTTCCACCTAACTCTTGAGTCTCTTATGAGGGGACATCTATCAGAGACACACATGAACACCACCCATTTCACACACTACCTCCATGACAGATACATAGGTACATACAAACATACTAACATATGTACACATACATGAGATCGTCTCTCTCTTCTAAAGATTGCCCTGCTAACATAAATGTTACCTGTGCAGGTGACAATGCCTTCCTTTCCATAATGCACAGCAGCAGCTATTGCCAGTCAAGGCTGACGATGTTTGGAGTTCTTTGCATTTTCAATTTTGTTTACCTGCGAGCTAGTTGAGATAATGATTCTAATTATGCAGTTTCTTTTCTTTAGTATGGTATTTAAGCACCTGCTGTGTGCCCTGCCTGTGGTCATCTGACACGCTGTCCTCTTCTACCTGGCTACTGCATTTAAAATAGACTCAGTCCTATGAGACAGAGTGATGAAATGCTCAAGAATCACGAACATGCCCCATGCCCAATTTCCACATCGGTTTGCAGCACTAGACATTGAGCTGCATTTGTCATCAGCTTGGTTTCACTGAGGAAAGTATATAATATCCTGAGGGGGTCTATACAGTCATCTGGCAAGTGATCTCATAATATTTCACCCACAGTACTCTGGTCAATAGTGCTATGGAGTGCCATCTCATTTTTACTTCTTGTGAACTTTTTTATACCAGTAGGCACTTGGGAGATATGGTGTTCAACCTATAGCTGATTTCCAGCTGCTAGCACAAATGTAAAACTCCCCATTGTTAGAGCATGATGCTAGGGATTGAAGATGCCAGTGTTGGGAGACAGGCCAGTTTCTTTCACCATTGCAAGGAGTGCTTGCCTCCCTGAGACAGAAGTGAATGCCCCATATCTCTGCGTGTCTTTGGAGAGTTTGGAGTAAGTGAGGAATCACCTGGCCCAAATCGAAATTTGAATAGTCCTCACAAACTCTTAGTATTTATAGTCTAAAGGTCCCCTTGTCGTAGTTTCTTCTCCCTGTGTTCTTATCCATGATTGCTTATCACAGTAACAAATGTAAAATGATGACATCCTGACATGAATTACTTATATCAAAACATCTTTTTTTCATCATAAACAAGTAGATTAAAAAAAACTTTATAAACAAGTGGATTTGTGGATTTGAAATCATATCAAACCTATGCACACGCTCTCCATCCACTGGGCCTGATTTTGAATCCAGATGGAGGCCCAGAGCCTCAGCTCACACCATGCCAGCAGGCACCCAGCAACATGACTCAACTTCTCATTTCCACTACCCTTCTCTTCTCGGTCTTGCCCATTTGATTTCACCCTTGTGAAAGTTCCCTTCTAACCAGTAGATGGGATGAAAAAATGATACACCAACTATGAGCATTCAATTTAAAAATTTAAAGGAGAATAAAAATTAATTCACAGTGTCTTGCTTTTTGATTCGAGAAATGAATCTACATTTCTAATTTTTCACAGAGATTTGATACATATATCTGGAAGCCTACACTTCTCAATCTATAAGACTAACTTATCTTCAATTGTTTTTACAACTCAGGTATATCATTTAGCATGACAATTTCCTTATTGCCCAGGAAGAAAAGATTTCCTTTAGTCTTCTAAGTCCTTCTGGTGGGTCTAATAATCAAATCGACACAGTCAGATTAGCAGGAGAAAAACAAGTTAAAATTTAATAACATATATAGCTCCTGTATACATGTGTCAATGTAAGAACGTCCAACCCTGTAGAGAATTCTCATGAGTTTGTTTGAGCCAAACTGATGACATGCAGAAAGCAAGATCTCAAAAGCTCCAGAGAATGACAGTTTTGCAGTTTCTTTTATGCATTTGGAATTAAGGAGAGAGAATGTAAGGACAATTTCAAGAAGTTAGGAGAAAGCAAGACAGGGAAATCTCTACAATTAGAGATAGTTAACAAGATTATGTGCTCTCCTGAAAGTGATTGCACTTCTGAGAGCTCTGAAAAAGGTGGTAATCTAGATGCACAAAAACAATAGACAAGCCTTGCTTAAGATATAGATAAACCTTTTATAGGCCTGGGGCATGACTACCAACCAATACCTGCCTAGTTAGGAATTTACGATCAGATCACCCTGTGAGGTTACTTTCAGTTAGATTTATTGCAGCTCCCTTTTTTCATTCACACATGGAAGAGACCCAGGAAAACTAAGTAACTGCCAAAATGGCACAAGCCATCACCTAAAATACCAACTTCGACTAAAGATAAAAAATGTTGGAAATAGGGAATCAGTTTTGGGAGATCACCAGGACGAGCAAAGTAAACAAGTGTACGGTTGTTATGCAGACTGCAGTCCATGCTTTCTCTATTGATAACGGTTTCTAGAGATTTAGAGACCTTTTCCTTTTCCTGGTACAGCAAGGGAGACACTCTTACAGAGGGGGCTTCCCTTACAAATGTAAATCTAAGTGTCCTTTACAGAGAGAGTAACTTCTGCTTGGTTTTCAGAGGGTTTTCCGTGCGTGCTGTTGCTTAAAAATTAACCAGCTTAAAATAATCCTTATGCCAGAAGGAGATATTTTGAGGCAAATTCTGCTCCCCTACATTTTCATAAAGTAGGTTATTTTAATAATGCAAAATAGTTACTGAGATTTTTAATTCAAAACCTTTATTTATGTTACATCTTTATAGTAGCCTTGGGTGGAAGTCAGGTAGCACTCTATATTTATGACTACAAGATGTTATATGTAACTTTCTGAGTATAAACATGGGTTTGCTGAGCCCACTTTCTTTGTTCTCAAACTCCACTTCTGGAAGCTCATGGAATGTGAGTTTGGACCTCACTTTCCTAGCTTCCAGCTACACTAAACCACTATGCCATGCACGTAACATAGTTCAATAATTATATTTTTTGATAGATGCAATCAAAATACAATTTTTAAAATTTTAATGAATTTGAAGTAATAATATTGAGCAACATTATCTGCTTTCATGCTTAGCATACCTATTTGGAAGTCTTCAGCGGGCACTGATGCAGAAAACTTCCTGCAGGTATTATTTACTCCTTCCTTTTTACTTACCTGTTGAGAGTTTCAACTTGGAATTTTGGACAGTAACCTATATAATCAGTTCAGGTTGTAAACCAAAATTAATTTTAGACTGTAATAAGGAATAAAAATATTTACTTGAATAGAAAGAGCTGCAGCCCAGGAGACACAAGTTCAGATAGCAATCTAAATTGTGATCTGAGACAAAAGAGAGGCTGCCTTTTATTAAAAAAAACTTTCTTCCCATAATTCCCCTTTTGGTCAGTTTTATGCAAATGAGCTTTCCAAAACATGCAGTTCTGATTGATAAGTATTAGATGTAAATGAGTATACAATTTGTGCAGTTTTGATTGACATAGCAGGTATAGGTATTAGTCTATTAGTGAAAAGACAAATCCAGAAACTTCCTTTTAGTGGTTGACTCAGGCAGTATAAACAGGCAGGGGCTCAGTACAGGAGGCTGAGATCTCAGCCTGAGGCTTTTTCCCAAAAGGCAGAGTGTGTGAGAAGCCTCTGTCAGCAACAACCACTAGAATGGTTATGAATTTGGGCCCAGTTAACCATGAGAAGTCTATTTTGACAGATACAATTCTTCTTAGGGTTCACAGGTTTATTTTAACCTCTAATACTACATTGAAATTTATTAAACAAAATGATCTCTGTCTGTCCTGAGGCTTCTATGTTGAGTTTTCTCTTGGTATCATTTTAGCGAGCATTTAAAACTGGGATTTTGGGGGCTTGAATGATATGCATAATAATTTTCTGTTATGTATGGCTGAGAATGCAAGAAAAATATTTCAGAGAAAGAAAGCTCTTTCTAAGTGGTTGTAAGAATAATTTGGGATAGAAATGAGAGAGAATTTAATTTTAGCAGCATTAATATGTGGAACAAAATACTAAAATCTTGCTTTTATATCTTGCGCTGTATTGTTAATCATTACCCAACAGCTGTGATTAATACATATTTTGGTTGCATCTTAAGAATTCTCATTCACGTGCCTGCATTATTCGAAAAATACAGTTGATCCTTGAACAATGTGGTGGGGGAGTTAGGGGCACCAACACCCTACGCAGTCAAAATCTGCATATAATCTTTGACTCTCCAAATACTTAATTTAACTACAGTCTCTCAGTATCTGCAGGAGATTGGTTCCAGACCCCATTCAGATACCAAAATTCTCAGATGCTCAAGTTCTTTATATAAAATGATATAGAACAATGCATACAGTTAGTCCTCTGCATCCGTGGATACCTAATTGCAAATTTAAAAAATACTGCTTTCTATCTATGGTTAATTAAATCCACAGCTGTAACACCTGGAGATACAGTGGGCCGACTCTATATTTATTGAAAAAAATCCAGGAGGAGGGAGGTAGATGGTGACAGAAAGAAATCTAACTATGGGAGGTGAACACACAATGCAATATATATACGCTTATATATATATATATATATATATATATATATATATATATATATATATATATATATGTGTGTGTGTGTGTGTGTATATATATATATACATACATATATATACATATATATATACGCTTATATATATATATATATATGCTTACCAGTAAATTGTACACCTGAAACTTATTAGATTTCATTAACCAATGTCACCATGAAAATAAGTAAATAAATAAATAAATAAATAAATCGATCGATCTGCATATAAGTGGACATACTTATAAGTGGGCACACGCATTCAAGCCCATATTATTTAAGGGTCAACTGAATAAGCTGAGCAAGAGCATTTCAGTATATTGTTGTTTATTATTCAGAGGTAGATAGAGTCCTTGGTGAATACACTCGAACAATGACCTGAAAACATTTAATTTATGCAAAAAATTTGCCATAATTCTTTCTGTTGCTAGCTTGTCTTACACATTGATGGCAAGAATATTAAGAGCCTCCATTAAAAACATAGAGCTTCAAAATAAAAATCCAAGACATAAATGCAACCCAGTCAAAAATATTGCTCTCTTACGCCGATGCTGGTCAGCCTCTCTACAGCCAAAACACTAAGATAATTTCAGAGACTATTACACTAAAAAAATATTGCTTTTATATATATTGGCAGGAAGCACTGTCTGGGAAGGAAAGTCATCTTATCCCAGAAGCCTGCAGAAATTTTCCAGTGAAAAATAATGATGTAAATCCAATGTGGCAAACCAAGACAACAAAAGTAAAGACACATTTCACAATGTGTCTTCAAATATGAAGTTTTCTTTTGAAAATTTGTGAATCCTGCATAGACCCTACTCCTTAAGGCTGAGGGGGAAAAAAGGCACTATCTCTTTTGTAATAAACCTCTTGAAGAAAAATTTAAGAAATAATTTGTGGTATTATAGGATAATCCATTTCAGAGTGGATTATAAAAGCAAGGCCATAATGTAAAGAAATTTAATGGATAGTTTTCCAGTTAGCTCATGATAGAGTTGACATATTCCTTGTTCTCTTTCTCCTTGGTACCACTAAATACTGTTGCAAATTTTTGTCCCCTTATACTCTGGTCACAGCGATGGTCTTGAGCTTTTCTTTCTCCCTAACCATGTTCTTGCACCTCCGTGTATCTACTATCCCCCTCTGATCATTAATGCACGTCAAAGCCTTTGCTTATGTAAAGTTATGGAAATCCATTTCTTTAATTTTGTTTCCCACATCAAATCTAATGCCTAGAATCACTCACATTATCTTCTTTTCAAAACCTGGAGTCCCTCTCAACTATGCTCATCCTGGCAAAGGCACATTCATCCTTCCAATCATTCAGACCCACAACCACAGCCAACTAATATCTCACTCTTATGCCTCTTATCTAGTTAGTTAGGCACCAATCCCTCGAGATTTTTTTATTGTAGTATCACCTAACAATATTTATTTCTGGGAGATGAGATTTTATAATAGCATATGTTAATTATTTAAACACATGCACTGCATCTTTAATCAACATATAGACAATCTATTTTCCTATAATTCTTTCTCTTGTGTCTGTCTCTTTCTTATCTTATTATGAAGCTTTGTATTCCTCTTGACTTCATTCCTCAGCTCATCTCACGTGTCCCTAATCGCACACTGCCATTCTGTCCATTTGAAGCAGATAACCTCACTTCTGACTTAGCTAAATTCGAAGGCTTCCAATGTATGCTTTCCCCACTGCCATTCTTAAAAACCCCAAAATTTCTCAGAGTTCTCAAATATTCATCCCTCATAGTTTCCAACTGGTCCTGATTCTTTGCCTTCATATCTGTTTTTGCATCTTGGCCTATCTATAGATTATCCTCTACCTTTCTCTGGTATTTTCTACCTGTTTCTGAAGAAACAACTTCCCTTCTACCTACAACATTCCCAAGTACTTCATCAAGGAAAAAGGCCTTCTTTAGCTCTGCTAATCTCTTTCAAGGAAAAATCTCCCTTTATCTTACACCATTCTTTGTGAGAGAGGTCTGACTTTCCTAACTTCCTCCTGATTCCTCAATCTACTGTATTATTTTAACCTTTAGAACTCTACTGAAATTATTGTCTTAAAAAGCATCACTTAACTCCTAAAAACAAAATCCAGTAGCCTCATTGCAATTCTTAGCCCTTTGGGCTTCTCAGATACCTTTACCACTACCAACAATTTCTTGATTCCCAAAATTTTTTCTTCCCTTAGCTCTGTGACTCTCTAATCCTCTGAGTTTCTTCCTATTTTCTTGACACCTACCAGGTTTTCCTTTTTGGCATGTTTTCCTCTTTATCCCCCTTAAATGTAGGCCTTTTTTTTCCCCTCCAAGTTCCCATTGTTAACCTCTCTGTATTCTTTTTCATGTCTATATTTCTCTATATATATTCTTTTTCAGGTCAATTTATTGGCTCACATGAGACTATCTAGCAAATTTGTATCTTTTCTCTCTTGAACAAAAGCTCTCTTGATCCCTACACATGAAATCAGCTGGAAAAAAATGTAGAGGAAACTAAAACTGAGCAAGCAAGAGCATCATTTGGAGCACAGAAAAAGATGTCAAAGCAAATGTAGACTTCTGCAAAATATATTTAAGTCCAGGTCTGTCTTGTGACATTCTTTAAGGAAATCAGATCTCCCAGAGAGAAAATTATTTATTCATTCATTTATTCATTCTACAATATTTATTGAGGTCTTGCTTAGCACCTTCATCCTAGATATATGGATACAGAGAAGCATAGACACTATTCCTGCCTTCTAGGAATTATAATCTACTCAGTGAGACTAATTTATTAGACTAATTCTGAAACTAAAGTGACAAAATGTAATTTATCTTAGCATTAGGTGATGAACTCATTTTTTAAGAGTGGCACATCACATTTAAATATTCTAGAAGTCTCTATCATTAACTATTTTTTTAGTTTTGTAGTACTGAATAAAAACAAACTATGGGACGATTTGTCCATAACCATAATCATAATAGCATTATGATAATGATGGTGATAGTTCTATGATGAAAAATTCATCCCTAAACATCCAGAAAATTCAAAACTCATAAGGAAATCAAACATCAGATTTTCTTATTTCATAAGAGCAATGTAAAAGCCAATATATCAAGAAGAATAGTTCCACAATCAGAGATGGAGATATTTTCCTGAAAAAGACAGCATTAAATTATTTTTAATATTTCCAGGAAATAGAAATGAAAACATAGTGTCTAATCTGAAACATACGTGAAATATTTGTTCAACCATCCTAAACCTAATTCCTTCCAATCATTCCAATAGGATGGACTACTTGTAGGCGTTTTCACCCAGCAGGTTCTTCCAGTGCCAGGAAGTAGAGAAGAGTTAACCAATAAATTAATTTTAATGTTTCCCATTATTCTTGTGAAAATCCTTGGAAAGTTTTCTGTGACACATTCATGGTAGTGTCTAGACTACACTTTTACTATAGTACTAACTCATTTATACAAATAGATTTTAACCTAATATGATTTTTATAAATAAAAACATGTATATCCACATGTACAGAGGGACCACTTTTTACACATTTACACACCACAGAAATTTCAACTTTGGAAGTAGATACAAGATAGTCTTTTCAGCTCCTCTTCCATACATATTCAGATTCTACGGCACTTATCACCAGAGAGATGCACATACCCATGAGGACTATACAAGAATTCACTGGAATTTGAGAAGAAAATATTAGAGCAGATGCTTTTATGTATATATAAAAATAAATTGATTAGGGTCACTAACATCCTTCATACTAGTTCCTCCCTTGACCCACATGTTAGATGGTCACATGAGTAGGCAATACAAGAGGTCTCCAGAAGGAAGTGAAGAGTTTCTTGATACCAAAGCACTGGTACTGGCATCCTCGTCCAATCTCAGCTTCTATCATAGTTCTATAAATTGTAGTTTACATGTATTAAGTGTAACTAAAAGTTATTTTATTTTCATTAGTAGAATTCTAGTTGTTAAAAGCAGAGTCTCTAAAGCCAAAATGGCTAGGTTCAACCCCTGTCTGACTTTGAACAAATTTTTTATTAACTAGTCTCTACCTTAGTTATCGCATTTGTAAAATGAGAATAAAACCTAACTCCTAAAGTTGTTATGATATTAACTGAGTTAATATTTATGAAGTGCTAAAAACAGTGCCTGAAAAATAGTACACGCCATATAAATAAATCTCTGTTAAATAAGAATATGCTCATGAGATGAAGAGTGTTGTGATAATATTTTGTACAGCAGTTACTAGTTATTTCATAGCAAAACATTTCAAACCCTTGTCACACTTAAAGATATATTATATAGTTTTCTTTTGTGGGGAAAAAATGTGTTCCAAATTTGCTGATCTTTTCTGTGATAAGTGCTTGTCAGTAGCAAGCCTCTTAGAGATATTAAAACAAAACAAAATGTTATGTCCCATAGAAGTAATGATTTAGCAATAAGAAAGTAACTTTATTTTTGAGTACTATGGAAACAGTCTTCTGAAAATGAGTACTGAGAAATGTTTATATATCATTTTGTGATTTTGTGTAAAAATAATGTTTGCCATCCATTAACAGTTTAATTTCTTTGCACACAAAAAACTTAGAAACAGAATTTTCTAACTCATTTTTTAAAATCTGAAGTTACATTGGAGTTTAGAATTGATTGAAAATTTAAAATGCAAAAAAATATCCATTTATACTTTATATTTTTATTTATTTTTAAATAATGTTTATCTTTGTCATATTCTTTTTAAATTTTACTTTCATGTATATTTTATGCTCATGCTATACTAGTCTGTGAGAAATATTATATAATTTATAAATAAATGAATAAGGCTATATGATGAGAATATTTTTACTGATATAGGTGCATGCTAAAAAAAATAATAAACACCCAACATGTTTAGAAATGGTAATTGTTGAGTGCCTGCTAAAGAACAGAAACTTACCATGTATGATCTTATTTAATCCTCACAATAACTTTAAGAGATACACATTTACATTTTCCTATTTTACAGAAGAAGTAACTAAGGTTAAAAGAAGTTGAATAATTTCCCCAGAGCCATTAAACATACAAGTGATTGAATACAGTTCTACCTGACTTCAAAGACATAATCATGACCACACTGTGTTTCCACTTTTCTAAATACAGAGCAGGGGATTATGGTGATATCACCATATATAATAATATAACTTGAAATAACAATATAACTCGAAGAGGATAATAGCAGGAAATTTAGATTAATTAATTTAAAGAAAAGATATTTAATAATATTTTGGTTACATATGTACAAGCCGTCTTCAACTTTGAAATGATTTGTGCTGTAAACTTGGAAATCACTTGTTAGGAATTAGAATGCATTTTCTTCTAGAAATGGGACTAAAAATAGTGCTGAATTTCTAAACTATACAGAAGCCTTTTTCTCATAATATATCTGAATTATTAGATATTAGCAATGAAAAATAGCATAAAACCAAACTTCTGCAACATCAGCAATTAGATACACACACACACGATGCGCACACACACAAACAGAATATTGTTGATTAAGGGGAAAAAACATGTTCTTAGGACTATGGTAGTATATAAGAACATTTTTGTGCATGTTTAAAAAAAATAGTTCCCGATTTTTATGGACTTCAAAAGTTAATAGTATCAGTTCTTCACAACACCTAATTTAACCACATAAGTAGAAATTTAATTTTCTTGATAGAGGTGTGTAATTATTGTTCCTTTCCTTGTATAAGAATTAAGGCTGAATTTTGAGTAAACTGAAAAATGAGGAAATGCACAAAGAGAAAGAAAGAGAGACCGAGAGTTATTTTCCTTCGGCAATTAGGAAAAGTTAGCAGGATAATAGAAGAATGAGGTAAGAAATGACATTAGCAATAGTTAACAATACTTGGGGGGCAGGGGAAAGAAACGCTGTCTTCAGTAAAATTGGCCAAATGCATGGGATGGAGAAAAGAGACAGGTGCATGGCAAGCACTTTTTCAAACCTATATTTTGTGGTTCTGCTAGGTGCCCATTGTCTCTATGTTCTAATTTTGTTTAATGTTTTTGGATGAGGTAGTCCCTTCTTCCTCTAAGGTTGCCAGGAGCTTGCTTTGGTCCAGGGCAGTTTGATTGATGGGTGGTGGTGACTGAGATAGATGGGTGTCAGGTGTCATAATGGATAGACTTCAGATGTCTCTGATGAAAGAACAACCTCAAGGTGGCTTTGAGAGCAGTCAATGACCAACGCCCAAATTATGAGTGTAGGGTTTTCAATTCAGGAAGTACTTAAAATGCAGCATTGTTCTTTTTGGCAATGAATTAAATGAGAAACTTTCAGTGAGAAAACTATGTAACTAATTGTTCTCTGAAATCTCCCAGTATTCTTTAGCTCCAATGAAGAAGAACATTAGTATTGGAAGTTTTCTGGGACCAGGTCATTCTCTCATCCTTTAAGAGAAACATTTGATTTCTATTCTTTCAGCTTTTCTAGATGGCTGCACTTAGAAATACATTGGCTACCTTCTTTTCTTTCTTACAATATACTTTTAAAGTCATTGTAACTTAATTTTTTGGATACTATCCTCTCTAATCTTAAAATAAACATAAATTGATATTACTTAACTCCTTCCTTCTTGAAACTTTGTCTCCCATTTAACTCTTCCACTCTCCTCCTACTTTTTAAAATGCTCCATATCTCTCTTCCTATCTATAACTTTATATTTGTCACATCTCTAAATTTAAATATCTCCTAATAATCTTTTAGCTCCATTTTTTTTCTTACACCCTCCCATGGAATCTACACACAACTTGAGCAATTACACCATTGAATAATTCCCTATTGAATAGCTTTCCAATGTCCAACAGTAATTCAACTAGCTAAATCCAGGTGTTCTTGTTCCACAGTGATTCTCACTTCCAAACTCTTGATCTAATCCTACTGTCACTTCAGCAATTTGGGCTTTTAAATAGCAATCCAAATACTCTCCCATCTTTCCATTCTCTCTATGCATTTTTTTTTGCTCAAGTAGACTTTTGTAAGCATATTCTAACATGTAATGTTCTTCCTCAAAAATATTAGATAGCCCTCAGAAGAACCTAGCCATGCTATGATGGAATCCTGGCCTACAGAACTGTGAGCTAATAAATGGCTGCTGGGTGAAGCTGCTAAATTTGTGGCCATTTGTTACACAAAAAAAAATAAAAAAAAAAAAACTAACACAGTCTTTATGACATGGCAGCTAACATTCTCCAGAGTAAACAGTCCAAGAGACAACGAGGAGGAAGCCACAATACTTTTTTATGGAAAAACAATGTATAGTCTGTCACCAAGTCAGTATTATGGCTGGACCCATAATCAGTTCAATGACCGTTTACACTGATGACCAATTAATGACTAATTCAAAGTCTGCCTAGAAGGTAAATTATAGTAGCTTTTAAAAAATTATTTATTGACATTAGTTTCAAGTATACACTACATTAGTTAGACATCTATAATGTTTATAAAATGATCCCCCAACTGCCCCTCCCTCCCCTGGCCCTTCACTTAGCTATCATATTAATGCTAACTGCATTCCCTCTGCCATGCTCCCTGTGCCCAACTATCAACTACTAATTTGTACTTCTTTAACCCTTCACTCCATTCTCCCAGCCTCCCAACCTCTGTCCTCTCTGTCTGTCACCAAATTGTCCACTATATTTGTGAGTCTGTTTTTGATTAGTTTGTCCTTTTTGTTCCTTGATACCACATATAAGTGAAATCATATTGTATCTATCTTTCTCTGTCTGACTTATTTAGTAGTTTTTAAAATATTATAACATCTACAATTTTCTGTAAAACATTTTATTAATGCCTTGAATATCAACATCAAAGGTATGCTTACCAAATTAAGGAATGGCAAGAAGATAGTAGAGAAACCAGTATAGCATACAACAGAGTCAGAATCCTAAAGGTTCTCCTAATATATAATTATAGGCCAAATCTAGCACAATTTTTAAATGAAATTTTTAAATGATAAATTTATAAGTACAGCACTTCTGGATTGGGAAAAATGACTTAATATTTGCACTTACAAAAACCATTTTTAGGCAGGTGTTAGTTGACTCTAAGCATAATATATCTCAACTAGGCAATGTACCTATCAGAACTTTGAGTAGAACCTCAGGCTGTATTAGAAGCAGAAGTGATGCTATTCAGACTAAACCTAGAGAAACAAATTTAGTACTGATTATTACACTGAAATAAGAACACAGGAATTTACAGAGAACAAATTATTAGAATCCCAGGAGTCTTAAAAAGCATGTCATAAGAGAAACAGTTAAAGGATTCAGGAATATCTAATTTAGAAAAGAGAAAATAAAAGCAGAACATATTTACAGACTCAAATACTAGAAGAGCTGTTATTTTAAAAAAATAATTTTTGTGTGTATGGTTTCAGAAGGTGGGACTAAAATAAATAAATAGAAATTATAAGGAGATAGATTTCCAATCAATATCAGAACTATATAATTTTAGTCATCTAACAGCAGACCAGGCTGTCTCAGAAGGTGATAACTTTAGTGTCAGAGGAATTCTAAAAGCAGCTGCATGGCCACTTGTCAGATGCTGCAAGAAAGACCCATTTTGTAGGTAGAAAATTGTAATGAATTATTTCTAAATCACCTGTAAACTCTAAATGTCTTCAATCCTAACCTGTGAGTCATTAATACCTCCTCAACCTTAACTTTCACTGTTCGGCCTACTAAACTATGTCCTTCAGCCACGCATAGCTACTCTGGGTTCCCCTTAACTACTTTTCATTTCTTGGCTGTGTAATTTTTCCCATCCTCTTCCCTTTGCCTTGACTGATTTACCATCTTATGTCACTGGTAAAATCATGCTCATCCGTGAAGATCAAATACAAAGCTATTGCATCCTAGATACTCACTCTAATAATTAATCTAATAATCCTCTTCACTTCCATAGCTCTATGTTCACCTCTCTAGCGTAGCTTTTTACACATTCTGTCTCATATTAGACATTTTTTTATAGGTATCTTCATTCCCTATAAAATTGAAAGCTACCTGAAAATAAGAACCATATATTGCTCATTTCAGCCTTCCTGTTCAGGTTTAAGTACAACTGCCTGTGACTGCCTTAATGTCTTTAAATATGCTTATTAAATTGGATTTGACATAATTACCACATGAAATCAATAGTGATATTAAAAAGAACTTAATACATTTCTGATTAAATGTACTTCTGAAGTAAAATATCTGTGCCTCTCCTTCATCGACTCTTCTAGATTTTTTCTGCTTGAATTTTTAATTGTGACAAAATACATGGTATTTACCATTTTACCCATTTTAAAGTGTATAGTGGCATTTAACACATTCACAGTGTTGTACAACAATTGCCATTAGATTGTTCCAGAACTTCTTTATTATCAAAAAGAAAACTGTATATCCATTAAACAGTCACTCCCCACTCTTCTCTCCCAAGCCCCTGGAAATCACTAATATGCTTTCTGTCTATATCCTCTTAGTTCTTTTGAAGCTCTGACACAGAATCAGATACCAAGTGGTTATTCAGTAAATATTTGTTGAACTGAATTTGAATAAAAAGTGACTCCCAGAAAATACACATGATGTAAGACAAATAGGAGAAGTCAATTTTTTAAAGTATAAATTATTTTTAAAGATATTGTTTCTCAGTCTAACATTGTATAGAATAATGGTAGTAATTTTGTCAAGTGAGTACTTTGAAATATAAAGTTTTAAATAAATGCTTATAAAAAAACACTAATGAGCTATTAAAGCAAATTAAGAAATTAGCTGTGCCAAAGTATTTTGGAAGAAAGTCTTTTAAAGTCTAATTTTGCAGTTAGAACTTTCTAATTTTGGTCAAAATACACATGAATGACTAAAACGACATACATCTTAGGAACTGGTCTTGAAAAGATCTTCAGTTTTTCATACATTCTTTGCTGCAATAACTTGCTTTTGTGATATTCAAAATACTATTATTTTTTATTTGCCTTCTTAAAACCATTCAGTAAAGGAGAATTTCTTTTTTACCTTTTTGTGTAAGATTGGGAAGTTGGAGGATACATGAGGTAGGTTCACATGCCAGTTGTCACTTCCAAGTGACAACCCCTCTTAAAATTCTGGTACTGGTTTGTAATCTCTACTATTAGTGGTTGCAAAAAACTGAGTTTGTCACATGAAAATGTTCCTTTATCATAATTTTCTCTTCTTCCATGGTAATAGCATCCTTATCTTTATAAATTTATATTTTTTACTCCTGCTGCTTAGAGAATCTACTGCTTTATGCCTCAGTTTCTCACCTAATAAATTAGTCACATAGATCTTAAAACTTAGAGGAACTGTACATTTTTGTTCACTGCTAAGAGTTCTCTGACAGAGGAGGGTTTTTCAAAGTATAATGATGTGCAAGTGACAATTTAGTTAATTAAATTCAGTGACATTAAACTAAATGTAAAACTCCCGAGGTGTACAAAATGACTTATTTCCAATAAACCCTATTTAATATCATGAAATCATAAAGGGTTATGATTTAGTTAGCTATTATTCTAAACAATCTTGAGTTTACAATTATTTTGACCAATTCTAACACATTCAAGAATCTATGTATTTAGTTATTTAAGTTTAGTTAGTGTACAATCTTATACAGGTTTTATTCATTTCAGGTGTACAATATAGCAATTCAGCATTTTTATACCTTTCAGTGTCATCATCCTTTTAATTCTAGTAATCATTGGTCACAGTGCAAACGTATCACAATATTATTGGCTATATTCTTCTTTCCCTTAAGTTGTGTTTTACTTCTTTGTATATCACAAGGGGAAAAGTGAAATGAAATTTTTCATATTGTTCTAAGTAGAAGTAGAGTAGGTAGTAGATATACCAAAAAAAACAGATAAGGGAAAAAATTTTTCTAAAAGCATATTGAGTATTGAAAGACATGGTAAAAGTCTTATTGCTACAGAGATTGTAAATGGGTACCTCCTTTCTGAGACTTAACTTGACAAAGGTCTTAAACACGTACATATCTTTTACATTAGATAGCAATATCACTTCTAGGCATCGATTGCAGGGAAATAATTTAAAAAGTGAGAAAAATACACTAACAAGAATATTCATCCAAGTGTTATTTATAATGAAAAAAAAATACCCTAAAAAGAACCTAAACATCTAAAGATAGAAAACTAACAAATTATAGAGCATGTATTCTATTAAATACTAGATAGTTATTAAAAATGATTATGTAGTTCTATGTTATTGTCATAGAGAGAAGTTACAATGTAACACTTAGTGATAAAAGCAATTTATAGAGCAGTATACTCAGTGTGAGTCCATTGTAATTAAATGTATATAAAATACCTACGGGCAGGCACCCACAAGTTTTGTAAAGATAAACAATGAAATTTTAATGAAGATTATCTCCAGGTGGTACATTTATGTAAGGTTTGTTTTATCTGTTACTTTATATTTTTCAAATTTTGCTACAATGATAATAGATTTCTTATGTAATTCAAATGTAGGAATTTTAAACAATTTTTTTTCTAATTCTAAATTATTATGTTAATTACCTAAAGTCTACTGCATTGTTCTTAGATGATAACATACACTGTAAAAATAATGAATGTAGGTAGATGGATGGATGGATGGATGGATGGATGGATGGACAAATTGATGGATGGATAGAGAAGTGATCACAAATAATATCATTATTGCAGCTCTGCTACACACATGAAAACACCTTATTTAAAACATTTATAGTGGGAGTTCTAAAAATATTTGAAAATAATATGACTTTATTAATTTTAAATGATTTAACTTTTTTCAAATTTAACATGTTCTATATAAGCTTAATTTTATTTTATAAAAAGATGTATAGTGAGCCCAATTTATTTCAAACTAAATGAAGTGACTAAGTGATTTTGCTGCTGTGCCCTTTATAGCTTAGACTGAGAACTTATTAACCCAGACAAATAGGTTTCCTATGCATATGTTTATGCCATAATTTTTTCTAATTATGTGTATTAGTCAGGTATTGCCATAATAATGCTGCACAACAAACTACCTTAAAACTTGGTGCTACAAGAGCACATATTAAATGCTCATGAATCTGCAGGTGACTATGGCTTGACTGATCTAGGCTGGTTGGCTGGGAAGTTATGCCTCAGAAATCAGGATGGTTGGATTTGGTTCTAGGCTTTGAACTGGATTCAGATCTACTCGATTTGTGTTTGTTGTGGAGTTCAGGATAAAGTAGCAGCAGCTGCCTACGGTTTGTTCTTCTCATGGCAAATCACTAGAGCACATAAATCAAACAATTTACACATGCATATTTCATTTACAGCCTTTTTACATTTCCATTAGCCAAAACAAGTCACATTGCCAAACAAAGCCCGTGGGTAGGGAAGTATGTTCTGTTCCAAGGAGAAGGGAAAGTTATTGAGTATTGGTTAAACATACTCCTAGTTATCACTGTAAGTGAATAAGTGACTGGGAAGTGTCCCATAAACCATTACATGGAAAACCCTCTAACAGGATATTTTAATTTGGGAGTTGAGAGAAACCTTAAGCTGATCCTCATATGGGCATTTTTATATTCTGTTCACATGAATTGCTTGGTCTATCTTTTGTTTCTTTCTTGTACCACTATGTCTATCCCACTAAGTGAACCATTCGCCCATATGTGAGGCCAGGACTATACTTTGCTAACAGCGATTCTTGTATATCAATATAGTTTTCTGTACGATGAAAAATATCTGTTCACTTTATTGGACAACTTCACAGCAAGTCTACACCCATGAACAACCAAAATCAAAAAAATAGTTCTCCCAAAACGAATCTGTTTATGATTAAAGAGCAGCTAGTCAGAAAGAAGTGTTTTCTCCCTGTGACCTAAGAGGGCTCCTCTAATAGATAAAACAAGAAACTCAGATTAAACATGGCCATATTTAATTCTCACTAGATGAAAATTAGGAGTTAAGAATGTCACTGGAAAAAATCATCCTTCCCTAAGAGCTCTCATCTCTTGGCACCATGGCACCTGCTGTGTAAAATCTTTAAATGTACCCTTGCTTACTCTCTACTATCTGGCAGCCAGTTCTCCAACATTCCCATTTACTCCCTTTATCCACAATGCTGTGTAGGTTTTGTGCTGTCATCCATAACACAAAGAGAAAAGATAACATGTTTTCTTGAGACCTATTTGAATATGCCAAATAATACAGATAAAAGAAGGTGAACAGAAAGAATATGAGTGAGTGACATGGAAATCTATCTTGTCTCATGAGACATGCATCATGGAAATGACTCTGAACTGGTTCTGGTAAGCGTAACAAAGCTGTAGAGGGTTACAGAAGACAATCTGCATAAATTTGAATTTTTGCCCAGAAGAATTTGTGCTTTATGTGAGCATACTATCTAACCATATAATTAAAGCTTAAGGTAGAAAGTTAGGGGAAGTAAATGGAGTCCTGCCAATTTTGCTGAGAATAGTCCTTTTGGAGGTTCCTTCCTCTTTCTTTTTTTCTATTGGTTAATACCACAGGGTGGTGACATTCTGAGTCATTATGAAGGAAATGAATAGTCAAGGTATTTAAGTGGAAAGTGGGGGTTTGCCTGCATCCAAATTAAGACCAGAATTTACTTAAATAAGGTAGGTGTGTGTGTGTGTGTGTGTGTGTGTGTGTGTGTGTGTGTTTAAGAAAAGGGACACTTGGCAAAATTTTACAAATGAACTCAAAGAAATAGATCATTTGTTATACATCATTCAAAAACTCTTATATGAAGCAAACTATACATTTTATGTGATGTCTACTGTAAGTCAAGGACTTTGTGCATTTAGCAGTTGTGCTCTTAGGCTGGAGGGCTGGTCAGATTGAAAACTTTTCAAGATTTAAAGCTAGACTGGAGATAAGAGATTTAATTGTTTAATATATGACAATAGAGAAATGCAAAAATAATGATTAACGAAGAGTTTGGTGATTAAGATGCAGTAAATATATCAATGGTTTTATCATATTGAAATTAAGTTAGCGAAAATAATCAGATGTTAATTAGGTTTTTATTATTAAATAAAATTTAAACATTAGTAAAAATTAGTAAAACCACCACCCTAATAAAACAATTTTTATCCATAGGACTACATCATTTTGCTTGGCCTCTCAGCAGTTTCCAACACAGCCAACCATACCTTTGTTCTGGAAATATTATTTTCTTTGCTCCAGAACTACTCACCACCTCTCCAGCCTGGAAGTCACCTTCAATAGTTCCTGGGACTGAAAATAAGTTTTTTCCTAGTCATTCTCTGCTCATTCTATACAATAGCATTAAATACTATCTAAATGCTAATGGCTCCTAAATATCTAATTTCTAATCAGATCTGTATTCTGAGTTCCAAACTAGTATACTATTTGACTATTCCATTTGGTATTCCGACAAGATCTCAACCTCATGTCCAAAATGGATTTATAATTTTTTCTTCCCAAATTTCCAACTATATCAAATATGTGAATGACATCACCATCCACCCAGTGGTTTAAAGTAGCAATATGGAGATTGCAGTTAATGTTCCCATCCCAACTCACAAACATTTGAAAATTTTATGTTTCTTACCTCCAGAATGTAGCTCAATCTGTCCTCTTTTCCTTTTAAATATCTTCTAAACTACTTATTTTTTCTTTCATTCGGACTGCTACAATGGTCTCCAGACTTATTTTCCTTCTAGTCTTGACTTATTTCAACTCATTTTTTAGGAAGCACAACATAGTCTTAAAATGCAAATAGGTCCTGGTCACTGCTCAGCCCAAGAGGCTTCAATGACTTCCCATAGGATTAAAAAGACAAATTCTGAAGGTGTTGCATGATGTGGTTCCTCAGGGCATACCATCTTCCTTCCACTCATTGTGTGCCAATCACTCTGGTCCTTCTTCCATTTCTGTAATAACATCACATTCTTTCCCATCTCTGGGTTTATCTTTCTCTTTCCTGCTGTTTTCATTTGGAACGCTGTCCCTCAGTTTTTCCTTGTATAGCACGGGTTCTTCAGTGAGCTTTCCTTGACAAATTCTCTCTTCCCCAAACCAGCTTAGGTTCCCTTAATATAAATTAATGCCCTCACTTCATAGCATGAGTCATAGTTTGTAACTATGTATCTACTTATTTAATATCTTTCTCCCATATCAGACTGTGAGGTTCTTATGTCAAAAATCATACAATGGTCTCCAGACTTATTTTCATTTTCCTTGTCATTTTCATGGCTGTATCCTCAGTGTCTAACACAGTGCTGCGCCCAGAATAAGTTGTTAATAATGGTTGTGTTCTTTTTCTGGAGTTTTCTCTTGTTGTTTATTTTCATTTGTGACATTTTTGTTTGTTTTTTGTTTTCTCATTTTATTTGCCTCTCTGTGTTCATTTCTATGTATTAGGTAGATTTGTTATGTCTCCCAGTCTTGGCCAGGTGGCCTTACGTAGTACGTGTTCTATGCAACCCAGTGGCGCAATCTCCCTGGTCACCTGAGCTGAGTTCTCCAGGGATGTCGCTTGTGTGCATTGTGTGCACCCTCCCGTTGAAGTTAAGCCTTAAGAATATTATGCTAAGTGAAATAAGTCAGAGAGAGAAAGACAAATACTGTATGATTTTACTTATATATGAAATTTAAGGAATAAAACAAATGAACATACAAAATAAAAACAAACTCAGATACAGAAAACAAACTGGTCATTGCCATATGGGAGGGTGGTTGAGAGGCTAGGTGAAAAGGTGAAGGGATTGAGAAGAACAAATTAGTAGTTACAAAACAGTCATGCAGATGTAGAGTACAACGTAGGGAATATAGCCGAAAATTTTGTAATGGCTACGCACAGTGCCAAGTCGGTACTAGTGATCAAGGGGATCATTTAGTAAATTATATAAATGTCTAACCATTGTGCTATATACCTGAACTAATATAAAATAAAATAAAATTTAAAAATATATTATTGGATTCAAAAAGCAAATAAAATAATGGGTGTGTGTTGAGCTTCATTAATACTTTAACACAATTTTATGTACTGTTTTAAAATTAAGTTGCTATCATAAACAGTCTGTAGTTAGTTATCTTATTATTTATTAAAAGTATATAATATTCCATCAAATAATGATTAAAAAATACACTTAATTATTTTCCATTTCCTGAGAAGTGTTACCCCCTCTTTTTTTTTTATTATAACTAATGTGCTGTAATAGAGCTAGCTGTTTCCTTGAGAGAAACTCACAGAAGTAGAAATCACAGATTATACAGCTTCTGAGTATTTTTCTCCTTGTAGAGTCACCAATTTTTCTTTGAAAGTGTTATAACAAATTATAATACCCCCCAAAATGACTGATCTTGAATAATTTGGTCATACTTCTAAAATGCTTATCAAAGAAAACATGCCTAGTCTATGCAAAGTCCAGTCCTAAAACAAAGTATACTCCTCATGTGGGTCGTATACTCATTTCATGAGTCATGACTGTATAGACACTAAAAAGTCTAATTTCTTATAAGTACTGGGAACATTTCTCGTTATATTTTATGTGTGGTAAAATTATAATGACACCAGGATGTCTGTCAGAAAAATATGTTTATTGTGAATATGACATCATAAATCTAATCTAGACACTCAGCTATCAATTAAGAGTAACAAAATGACTTGTTCTTTTACCTTGTAACTTGCAGCCTGAAACTCATTATCTTTACTTAGGGGTGAATTATAAAAACTTTGAATTATGTACACTAAATATTTTTCAGTAAGATTTCTTTATAAAGATGCTAGAATCCAAAAAAAAAAATTTCAAAATAACTTTAAAGAGAATGTATATATCAACTTTCAAGTAAAAAAAGACATGGGCCACCAAGCGGGTGACGAAGTAGTCCTTTCAGGGCCTATAGTACACTTAAGCCAGGTGTCAGGGTCTTAGCAAATAGAATTGTGATTCTCTTCTAGAAAGATGCCTACTTTTGGTCAGGTCTGGATGGCGAGTGATGTAATGGGGTGGATTTGAATATGCTCTGGTGCAACTGGCTTCTGGAAAACAGGGATAGTCCAGGCCCAGTGTATTGGACGTGCGTTGGGTGAGGGGACTGAGAAACAAAATGGATATGTTCAGGCTCCATCCCAGCAAGTCAGGCAGTTTCCAGGTAGCCTTAGCTACAGCTTCCCAGGTGACCTTAGCTACAGCATCCTATGTAACCTTAGATATGGCATCCTATACAACCTGTAAATTGTGATTGATTATAGTACTTGGCCTTAAGCCACTATTATGCACCTTGTTATAAGAACAGCCCCACCTATTCAGGCTAGGGGAGCTGGAGCTGTGCCCGTGCCTTGCCGTGTCCTGTTTTGCCTGAATAAAGCTATGTTTCATCTGCCCACAGCTCCTCACATATTCTTCCAGCTGCCAGAACTGCGCACCCCAAGCTTCAGTACCCTAAACCTGCAGAACGACTTAATATGGTTTTTGGATTCCTGTTTCAAAGGCACTCAAGTCTAACCCCAGAGCTGAACTCAGTTTTTCAGAGATACTTACTTCACTAATAGAGCCCTCTCTCTTTCCACTTTCTTTCAATAAACAAATAAGCTTTTTTTTCAGGGCCCTAATGCTCGACTCTATAAAGGATATAAAGAAGGTTCCAGCAAGTCTCAGGCTTCTAGAAGTATGGATCAGACCTGTGAGAACATACTTGTACAGTGTAAACAGACCATAGTAAGAGCCCAAGGAAAGATACAGGTAAATGAATGGGTGATGCCTCTGGTTGACACGTCAGTAAAGATTTCCACAGAGGAGGCATCTCAGACAGCTCAAAGAAAAAAACATGGTGGGATTTAGATATGTAGAGATGGGGCCTAGAGATTGGAGTAAGAAAGGACATCAAGGGCAAAGGAAATAGATTTAAAATTTAAAGTGCTTTTTGTATTCTCCAAGTCTTTCTTGGACTTGGGCAGTGCTTCTTAAACTTTAATGTATAAATTAATTACCTGGAAGTCTTGTAAAAATGCAGATTCTGATTCTCAAGATTTGGAGTAAGCGGGAATCTGCATTTCTAACAAGCCCCCAGCTGAAGCTGCTTGTCTGAGAAGAGTACTTCCAGCAGCAAAGGCTTTGGCTATACAGACCCAGTAGAAGCAGCAGCCATGGGAAACTATAGGGCTGCCCACGGGTGGGCAGGTCTGCTGGGCCTGAAGAGCTTCTGGGGACAGAGCAATAGGCACTTCTTTCACTATTAGTCTTTTGGGAGGGTTCAGAATATCTCTCCATCTAGATTGTGCATGGGTTGCATCATTCTATCCTCTAAACTACCAGAATGAAAGCTCTGGGAGAGATAACAGCTCTGTGTTGTCACTGACTTGCTTGTGCCCTGGCAGAATAAAGGATTCTTTGTTAGCTCAAAGCCTGGCAGATTTTCTGGATCTTGGTGGAGACAGTCATTTTAAACCAAAAATAGGATTTTCAAAAATATTGCTGAAATAAAGGAAGGAGTAATTAGGATGGTTCAGTCCATTAAATTCTGAACTTAATACAACTGACCAGGTCTGAGTTAAGGAAAAAGCCCTGCAGCAGCAGAGGGTGATCAAAACAGTCTCAGTATCTTTTTATTTTTCTGCTGGATACTATTCTTCAAGACTTTTAATTCAAATAAGTAGGAGAAGAAGAGCCATACTTGGCTATTTGTGATCAAAATTCAGAATTAGTTGCTATTTACATTTATGTATCTATATAATGTTGTTAGTAAGTCTTAATTGAGCTCAAACTTAATAAACACATATGAGGAAGTCTCTAAGCTATTAATCTACCCCTTTAGGCCTTTTCTTTGAAAATTTAGTAATGAGTGGGAACACTAGGACATCTGGACAGGAGAAAGTGGAAAATTTTTTTAAAGTACATTCTGTGAAACCCTAAGAAGCTTGACTGAAAATGCAAAACACACTCTTGATTTTTCCCTCTCATTTTTTTCTTTTTTTTTCTTTCTTATTTTTTTTTTTTTTTTATGTTACCCAGATGGGTGTTCATGGAATAAAAGGAGCAATATTTATTCGGCACTTGCTGTAGGCCAGGTACAATGTTAAGTATATTATATGTGTCTTTACTCTAATTTAAACCATATTACTAGTAATATGTATATTTTAGGAACAAGAAATCTGGTATTCAGAGAAGTTGTAGACTTTGCCCAAGGTTATATAGAAAGGAGTTGAAACAGAGGTTCAAAACCAAATCTGTTTAAAATAAAACTCCATGCCCTTTCTACCATGGCAGGCTGCTTTTTAATACCAAATTATTTTAAGTTTCTTGTCGAGGAAAATTTGCTTCATTATTATGGCTGTTCTTATACAATATGGAGTTATATAGAAAGTCTGTGGGATTAGTAACGGGTTAAACATAAAGACCTTTAAGTTTCCTCCCAAACTTTCACAAATCCTGCCACCCCAGTGCCCTTGCACATGCTGTTTTCAATGCCTAAATTCTCTTTCTTTGCTTCTTTTTTGCCTACTTTATTACTTCAGATTTAATGCAGACCATTATTGATCATTATTTCTTCAAGAAAGTCTTTCCTTTGCCCTCTATTTCTACTATATGCTTTTAATAGCATGTACCTTTGGATTGTAAAACCTATCACAGATGCAATTCTATACTATGTATGTGTTCTAAATATCAGATTCTATATTTCTTTAGAGATATGATAATGAACTATTTGTCTCCTGCCCTTAATTACTCACGTGAAGAGTAACAACTTATAATTGTCTTTGGTTTATGGGTTCCTGCTTCTGTGCTAGGTGTTGGGTGACAGAAATTGAAGACCCTTAAGACTTGTTCTCAGCACTCAAGGAACTAACAATCTGATTGGAACGACATGGTTAAGATATACTAAACAATCATAAAGCAGCCAAGTCCAGGATGTAACCAAGTCCTTTAGCAAGACTAAAAATCTTCTTTGGTTTCATTTATTCCAAAAAATAGTTTCTCGTTTTAGTCTTTGTCTTATCTACATGTTGGCATATGAAAGCTGAAACAGCTTAGGATATAAAGTAATATAATTTGAAAAGCAGAAAGAAGCTTTGACAAAATGAAAGACCAATAAAGATGAAGGAGAAGAAACAAGAACTACAGTTTGCCATGTCTCACAGAGATATTCCATATTATAGTGAACAGTAGTGGGTCATCATTCACCAAATTTCATGTCAATAGTTAACATTTACCCTGGCTCTTAAAAGCATAGGAGAGAAAGAAACTACACATTTAGTCAATTTAGGGGCAGAATGTTATACCATAGCAACTTAGTCAAAAAAGAAGGTGGACTCCTTTTTTTTTCTAGAAGCTAGAATCTTTAGTGAGTGAAATCACAGACCAAGACTAATTGTGTGGGAAACAGAGTAGAGTTCCAACCACGAGCTCCATTAACTCATCGAGTCCTGCAGATCTCCCCGACCCCACCATAACCGTGTCACTAGTAGTTGCAGGTTTCATTCCCAATTTACAAATGATACATACATGCAACAGCTACAGACCTAGCCCTAGCCTACAGATGCTTGCTGCTATTGCCAGGGGTGCCATTGTGAAAAACAAAACAAAACCCAAAACTTTAAAAGAATCCAGAATTTTAAAGTGGAAGGATGGGAAGAAATAATAAAATGATAGGGAACTGAACTAAAAGTTCTTATTCCTCAATACATTGTTTCTGCCATTCACTACCAGAATTCTTTCTTTTGTCACTTTTCATACTCTGAAATTTTGTCATGGAAGTGTTCCTTCAAGACCACAGAATACTCTTTAAATTGCATTATCTTTGGGAAGGTTGATAGTCTTCCACAAGTGAGTATGAATTAGTTTAATTAAGTTATTTTATTCATTTTTAACTTGCAGTATAATAAAGGATTGGTGATTTTTAAGAATAGAGAGTAACAGCCACACTGGGAGAGACAGAGGCACTAAGGCCAGAATGAGGACAGTAGGTACATGAAAAAGGGTTTTAGGAGAATACTGGAGAAAGTGCAAAAGGAGCAAAAAGGAGCTAATAATTATTTATTTATAATGATTATTTACCTATTTTAAGACCAACTAAGACTGGTGCTATACTCACCAAGAGAGTAAGACAAATTTTCTCGTTCATTCTGTACAGAAAGGGCCCAACTCCCAGGACCAGATATCAATCTGGTACAATTACAAACCAAAAACATTAGGTTTCTCTGAGTTGGCTCTTGTGGAAAAATAAATGGTATTCTGAACAATTTAAAGGAAAGGCTTTTCCAGCTCTAAAAACAATGACTAATTTTTAGTTAATTGAACTTTATGAATTGCCAATTTTCAAGTGACTGTGACCAAGAAAATGGCAATTTCCTATGGATTGACTAAAAGTTGATAAATTGAGACTTCTTGAATGTCTTATCTGAAATTGCATCATCAAAATGAAGAATTTGAAAAGCCATTAGCTACACTATATAAAGGGATTTTTTAAAAGGATTTTAAAAATAAAACACAAACCTACTAGTCATGAAGGCATACTGTGATTGATGATGCTATACTTTAAGTGATGCTGTTAGAATAGCTGGGTTGTTATGCACAATTCCCTAGATCAAGCCCTCTTTGTCCATGTCAATTCTTCCATTTGTTATTTAGACAGCACTTCCTTCTACAGCCCTAGGCAACCTAGGACATCTACATCTGTGGGTGTTTTAGGTTGAGGTTGGCAGTGGGCATTATGAGTTTCCTGAGAACTCTAAGTGAACTCAGTTTTTTCCTACATCACTTAATGTTCAGAAGGAGGGATTTGCCACATGATCTGATGTCCTTACAACCATAACTTTCCTTGTGTCACAAGAGAAAACTGCTTTCATGTGTTCTTTCTCTATTCTAGAATATAATAGTAATTTGAAAGTCTGTAACTTGGCACTCAAATGAACTATAAGATATTTTTTAGTTCTATGGTTTCATAATTAGAATTTAAGGGAAAAGAAAACCAACTATGCTTGCTTTTATGTGCATAGGGTTTTCTGTTAATTATATGTAAGAAACTGGCAACAATAGTAGTGCATGGGGAGGGAAACTGAAATTTTTCCTGTACTGAGCATTTTTGCACTGGGTTTCTTTTCAATATCATGTGTTATTTACTGCTATTAATAAAAATAATGTAAAAACAAATATAATTTAAAATTTAAGTAGATAAAACATTTTACTTCTTAAAGCAGAGCACCCCCCCCTTTATAAATATTTGCATCCTGTTCTTCTTCTTTATCTTATTATTGTTGTGATTTTGAAAAATAATAATTCCTAAAACCTATGGGAGGTGGAACAGAAATACAAAAGGTTTTGCTGATGAAAATTGCTATTTATTCTGCAAATATTTGTAGCTACCTGTTCTGTGACAGATCATGGACTGGGTACTTCCTCTTTTCCATAACTTCTGGAAGGCTTCTTGTGTAAACACCCAAGCTTTTTTTTTTTTTTTTTTTTTTTTTTTTTAGAGTTTTGCATGCTTAAAAATGTTTCCCATGGATAAGTGGTGATCTGTTTTCCATGAATTTAGCAATGAGTTCAACTGCAGGGAGAATCACCCAGAGGATTGAGGGTAGTCTCTGGTATCTAAAGCAGAAACTGCATTGATGACCGGTGTGTGAGAATGAGGGTAATGGTACTGGGTGTATGGAAGGTGGGGGTGGGGGGCTCATCTTGAGCTATATCTGCAATATTGAGAAAATAAAAGATAAAGAGGAAGATAAAAAGAGACAGGTGGTAGAAAAAAGGGTGACTGGCAATAGAAACTAGAGACATTTTAACTCACAAAATTGGTATATTACTCAAAAGCTGATTTCAAAGATTTGTAAACAGAATCCTGAACACACTAAAAAATGATATACCACCATAAAAGATGATCTAACACCCTTCACAGCACAGTCTAGAGAGAGGTGTGCCACAAAATTTAAGGGAAACTTAAAGAACTCAGTAATCAAGATAAATATTTTAATGAAATATTTTAAAAATTAATGTACAAATGCATGATGAAAAATATCAACATTTAAAATAAAAATGGGATTCGTATTACTGGTTTTTCCTTTTTCTTCAGACGGCCAAAAGGCCTTGTGCAGGGCACTATTACTGATCTTGCAGAAACTTCCTACTCAGGTACTTTTATTAATGATGTTTTCCAAAAATTAGTTCTCATGACCCCTTCCCACATCAGTAACTTTTCTTTGACACCCCAGCATTTATCTGTAGCTCTATTCCGTCTAAAAACCCATTTTCTTAGTAACTGTAGTACTTTGAAGGCAATCTAAATCATAGTGAATCCCTTCCACTGCCTTCCCAAACCACAGTGTGCACTCAGTATTTCTTTGCTAAAAGAACACAGAAATCACAGACTTCAAATTGGCTCTCTTAGGGATTGAGCAGGGAAGGAACCCGGACACATTGTTTTGTCCACAGTGTGGCTCTTTAAAAAAAAAAAAAAAACTGAATTTGTTATCAAGATTTAAAAACTCAGAATATTTTACATAAAAATAATCTACGTCTCTCATTTCTTGGAAAAATCAGAAAACCTAGCAAAAGTAGGCCCAAGTTCTTCCATGACAGCAATAGGCATTTAAAGCAGGATGGATCTGCCCTGAGAGTTCTCTCTAGTTGGTCGCCTCCGTTTTAGTCATATACGTTGACTGACTCTTGAGCTATTTGAGTTTGCAACACTAGGCATGAAGGTACGTGTGCAACGGCTAACATCCATCTGCTGGCTCCATTCGGTCTCAGAGAATAAAGTTTCCTCGTTGTCTTTTCGAATATAGTCTTGCAGAAAGACTCACAGAAGCAGCTCACCTTTCTAGCCCACAAACTTTCCACAACTCGTGAAAGTTGTACTGCCTTCCGCACATTGTTTCTCCTCGGCTCTCTGCTCCAGGGTCCCCTCCCGGGCCCAGAGCCTTCCCTCCGAACCCCAATCCCGGTGCTCTGGAGCCTGGGGCGGGTCCCCGGCCCCCGGCCGCAGCTCTCTGCTCCCGGCCAGGGCGCTCAGGCTCGCTCGCCCACGGCAGCACTGGGCATGCTCAGAGGCGGCCGCGGGGGCAGGTTTACTTCGCAGGCGCTTGCACTCGGCGGCGGGCGGGCGCGCGGCTGCAGCTGGAGCTCCGGCTCCGGGAGTTGGAGTTGCTGAGAGTTTCCCCCCCACACACCCCTCCCTCTTTGCGCGCGGCAGCGGGAGCCGGCGCGGAAGCCGGGAGCGTTGGCCAGCCAGTACCCAGGCGGGCCAAGCCTTGTCCGGAGTCTGGAGCCCCGCGCGGGGCAGCCCCCGGGGAGGAGTCGCGCCAGCCGGGACGCGTGCGGCGCATTGGCACTGCCAAGGCACAAGTCAGGCTGCACGGTAGGGCCGGAGCGTGGGGAGCGGGCGGGCGAGGCAGAAGCCAGGCCAGGCCAGGGGGGATGCGGCTGCAGCAGCCGCAGCGATTGGGGCTCCTGGCGCTCGGTCTGATGCGGGAGGCTGGGGCAAGGACCCGGCTGCGGGACAGGAGGAGTGGGCAGACGACCAGAGAGATGCTTTCAAGTTGGCGGGAGAGGGGGCTAAACGCCCAGGCGCAGCTGCTTAGTGCGCGCCAAGAGGGATTCGGGTCCCTGGTTCTCCCCAAACCCGGGACCCGGCGTGCGGGCAGGGTAGGGCAACCGGCGGAGCGGAGCAGTTTCTTCCGAGAAAGTTGAGGATGGAGCCCTTATTTTCTTTCTGTTCCCGCGGTACTATGGTCCGGAGGGTGCTGCCCGAGGCCCCCAGTGTGGAGGAGCTTAATGGGTCGCTGCGCCCCTGGGCTGAGCTCCTCCATCCCCGGCTGAAATCGACGAATCAGTCAAATCTTCCCAGCGTCTTCTAGGAAAATCTTCCCAGCCAAAACTGAGGTAGGCTCTCCCGGCCGGCACGGTTCCCTGCCTCCAGGGCGCTTAGCTGGGCGATGCCCCCTCCCTAATCTCAGACGTGTCCAAGGGCGCTAGGATCCGAGTTAGTGCTTGTGGTGCGCGCCAGAATGGAGCCTCTCACGTGTGCAGCGTGGCTAGAGTAGGTGGACAGCCGGATTTCTCCTCCAGTCTTTCCTCAGGTTTACAGCACCCCACCAACCCCACCCCGTTCATCTGCGCAAAGACAAGACCTGGAGGAAGGGCCAGGTGGAGAGTTTGGGTGGACATACTTCTTACGTACGAGAGGGCGCCTGGGTTGTATCTCTGCCTTGGGCTCTGGCTCCAGGACGTCATAACGAACCCTCTCCTTCAGGGACTGGGTGGGAAGGAATAGAGCCAGTGGGTCCACAAGAAGGGCCACCTCATCCCACCGGTCTCTAAGATCATGTTTCAGGAGATCTTAGGACCCTGAAACTGGCATTGGGTGGATTGCGAGAGTGTGGAGGATGCTGATGGTTTCTCTTGGCTCCACTTTTTTCACTTCTTGTTTTGAGTTTTGGGGTTTTGCCTGCACTCGAGTCAGAGCTGCGCTGTCATAACCCGGGGCGGGGAGGGGGGTTTGCGGGCGCGGGGGGCGGAGGGGGAGGGCTGTGGAGGCGCTTCAGCCAGGCAATGAGCCGCCGTTTGCCTCGCCTCTGAGGCTGCTAGTGGGATCTGGTCCAGAAATGATTATGCAGGCTAGAAATATGCCTCTCGTTTTTTCTTTTTTGGCTGAACACCTTGGCTGTTGGGTTTGTGTGTTAAGTTCTTAAAGAGGTACCCACACTTAGTTCAATGCCATATATTTGGGCCTCATCATTTTTGCTGTTTGTTTTCCTGTGTGGTTTTTCCTACAGGTAATCTACTTTGGGGCAGATTTTCGGATGTGGGAATCACCTGGTGTGGGTACATAGATTCTAGAGCCAGGCGGACCTGAAGTCAATTTGTAGTTTTACAGGGGGTGACTCTGCTGATATACAAATTGTTAGCCACTCTAAACTTCAGTTTTCTCTTCTGCTGAATGGGGATAATAGTGAACTTATCTCTTGCATTGCAGGTTTGTTGTGAGACTTGGGTGAGATAATGGCAATGAGAAGTGCTAAAAAAAGTTTAAAGCACCATTCAAGTCTTATTGTGTCTGTGTCCTGTACTAATTTTTTTTTATTTTTAATTAACCAGTTCTAGTTATTACAAGATACCGAAGTCTTCCCTATACCCACTCCTCACCAAGACTTTTGGCTGCTGGGTTTCTTTGAAGTAGCTATTTATCTTCTTTTTTTTCTCTTCCTTTAAATCCATTTCTCTTTTGATGCTCCAGTCTTCATATTTATCTGAGGGAAGCAGTCCAGGAGACTGGGTGGGGGATTGTCTTATCAATATTCAGAGTCCTGGGCCCCGGTTTCTATTGACAAACAAATCTGCAGACCCAAGGCTGGAACTCTGACTTGGCCTCAGGCTATGACCTTGAACTAAGGACTCAACATCTCATTGGTGAAATCAGCCTGTGAGGTTGAGTCAATGCTGATCAGGGTCTAGGAGACATGATGTAAGCTTACCTCAGTAAGGGTTTCATCAGTCTCCTGACACCCACTCCCAACCCCACCCTGCATTTTTTCTAATCCTAGGACAGTGGTTCTCAAACATGAGCATCAGAGTCATTTGGAGTACACCTATAGAATCACTGACTTATGAGATGAGGGAAAGAGAAGTGAGATTTGTTCTGAATGCCATTTTAATATTTCATGTACAGAGACAGGATGTTTTAGTAATTTGCCTAACGCATTTTGTATTTCATGTGCCACTTACCATTGTCCAGTTTTAATAATTCTGATTGCTCTTTAAATGAATTATGTTTACACACACACACACACACACACACACACAAAAGATAGGATTCCCCTTTCTTTTAATACTGTAAAGTACTTAGTCTTTGGTTTCTAGGTCATTCTTGGGTAGATTAGTGGTCCTGATACTGATAAATCCAACAACTACCTCACTTTCTTTCTTTGTTGATCTCAGACATTTGTGTCGAGGCTGCGTAAAGTCTGGCAGCTTGAACCTTAAGGTTGGAAAACAGATCGAATCACTTCTGAGCAGGTTTTAAAAAAATTTGCATTGTGGTATCTTCTCTGAATGGACAACTTCTCTAGGCCTTAGGGGAGGTGAAGTACACCCAGCGACAGATGTCGCACATAGTGGTGAGATCTGGTGAAGGCCTTCCATTCCTTCTAGAAGATGGTGTTTTCTGGGAGTGAGCTCCTTTGTCATTCTCCGAGGGTGAGGAAGGCTGACTTTCAGGGGCAACTGTGCAGTATCAGTGCTTCTCTGTGTGATTTAGTTTATCATCAAGCAATGTTTGGGCACAACCCACTCTTAAGCTCTTTTGTCTCTAAGCTATGGTCCTGGCTGAGAGATGGCCTAGACCGTGGCCTTGAATTTTAGCTTCTTTGTATCAGAGAGGCTTTAGGAGACTTCTTAAGTCAGGAGGGTTCCTGAGATAACATCCTAAGTCAGGAATAAAGTTTACATAGCACCCAAATGGACTACGTGTATGAGGAGGACAGTACTTTAACTAGTTTTGTGTTGCTGTGCCAAATGGTGTCCCAGCCAACCATCCTGATGCTTTATCTCAGCTTTCCATTTGTGCTTTGTTTTAGTTTAAAAATGATTAGCACTAGAGAAACCTATCAGTAAATCAGAAACCTATTCAAAAACTCAAGTGTAGCATGTAGTGTCTCCCTAGATAAAAGTGCAGGGTCCATGCCTATCTTCCTGACTGTAATCAGCACTCAGTGAAGAGATGACCTTTGGGTTGTAATTCTCAAAATTCACTAGCTAATTTAAATAGTTTCTCCTACTTGTCATAAGTAGGAATCATTTCTATTTTAAAATTCTTTCCCATAACTTGATGTTGATATTTTGGGTGTTACCCCTACTTTTTGCCTCTGTAATTTTTTTCCAGCTTTTTTTCTTATCACAGTTGTTCACTTTCCTCAGCATGTGACCACTTGACATCTTTGCTCCCTTGAGTAAGTCTGTTGTGAGACAGTCATTAGGATACTTTATTTCATCAGGGCTATTGTCACTGGGTCATAAAGAGTCATGGCCCATTCCTGGAATACTGTTCTTCTCAACCTTTCTAGGGGGTGCTTTTTAACTAAAACCCGGGTTGTACCACACTAACTCAATTCTAATATACATTTTCTTTCACACTCTATCATTTTCCAATTTCAGAAATCCAGATGGGTCTTAAAATTATGAACACAATGTGCGGTTTCTTTTTTCTTTTCTGTAACTTGGCGTCTTAATAGAGTGACTTTCAATTGATGGTATTTTTAAACAAAGCAAATTTGGTTCCATATCCCAGTAGAAAATACATTTCAACTCAGAGCTGTCCTGCTGATAGAATTGAGTGGCTATTGAATTAGCTCATGTTCTCTGAGTATTTGGGCAGAGTGAGTTGGGGTTGAGGCTAATAGGTGTGCTCTTGTGAAGAGCAAATCAGTTAGTAAGCACCACCTATTGTTTTCTTCTCAGAGATTCTCAACATGTGCACCCTCATATCAAGGTCTCTGAGAAGTACTACAGTTAACAATAATCAGCAACAAAGAAACTTGGTTATAGTGGTTCAATTAAACGTTTCCCAGAACACAGAACATTTCTGATGTTTTGCGTGTATCTTCTAGGACCCCACTGCTGAATTAGCACATTCCAACAATTCTGTGGATGAGAAGGTACATCCCTAAAGGAAAGGGAAGTTGTTAAATATGGATGTTAATCGATTAATGAATTTTCTAGGTGATTACTGTTTTTTATTTCAGAGTAGAAAGAAAACATTTTAAGCTGTGATGGCTTAGAAAGTCTCCATGGAGGGGCTAGACTACAGAAATGCTGTAAATGATGAATGGCACTTTTGTGAGAGGAAAAGAGGAATTTTAGGTTGGTGGTGTAATAGAGCAAGAGTGTGAAGACTTGTACTTGTGTCTGCATATAAGTAATCTGCAGAGCACACAAAAACAGGACCGTGCCTAGCACAGAGTGAGTCTGAGTGAATCTGTGTTGGTCTAAGAACCTATAGTTAAGTTTACTCTTGATTCTGTAAATTGACTGCAGTAGCAGATGAGTTCTAGTGACCACAGGAGAGCTAATTGTGGATCAGTAGGAAGGGAGGAAAAATACTCAGGTTGAAAACAAGGAGGGATGCATAGGACAGGGAGGGAGAAGGAACATGTTCTTAGGCCTTTTAGAGGATAGTGGGACCAGGTACAGAAGAATTCATTAAAATGCAGGTCCATTGAAGAATATTGGCTATTTGGGGGAAGAGAATTCTTGAAAGACCCCCAAGAAGAGGGATCTTAACTGGAGTTTCTAAGAATATCGAGAAAAAAGAACTTTTACAACTCAACAACAGCAAAAAAGGGCAAATAACCCAATTTAAGAATGGGCTAAGGATTGAAGTAGACATTTCTTCAAAGAAGATATGCAAATGGCCAATAAACACATGAAAAGATGTTTAACATCTTTAGTCGTTAGGGAAGTGTAAATCAAAACTACAGTGAGATTAACACTTCACAACCACCAGAACAGCTATAATAAATAAGACATAATAACAAATGTTGGTGAGCATGTAAAGAAATCAGAACCCTCATATATTGCATTGTGGGTGGGAATGTAAAATGGTGCAGCCACTTTGTAAAATAGATTGTTTCTCAAGATGTTAACATAGAGATACCTCATGAGCAGCTTCACTCCTTGTTAGATACCTAAGAGAATAAAAAACATGTTCATGCAAACCCTGTATTCAAATGTTCATAATAGCATTATTTACAATAGCCAAAAAGTGAAAATAACCCAAATGTCTGTCAGTGGATAAATGGATAAACAAAATGTGGTATATTCATACAATATAATATCATTGATCTATAAAAAGGAGTAGTTTTTGTGCTAAAACATGGATAACCCTTGAAAACATGCCATATGAAAAAAGCCAGACACAAAAAAACACATATTATATGATTCCACTGTGAAATGTCCAGAATAAGCAAATCCATGGTGACAGAAATTAGTGGCTGCCAGGGCCTAGGAAGGGCAAAGAGTGCAGAGTGACTGTTGATGGGTATGTGGTTTCTTTTGGGGATGATGAAAATATTTTGGAATTAAATAGTGGTGATGGTTGCAGAACCTTGTAAACACACTAGAAACTACTGAATTATATACCTTAAAAGAGTATGTGAATATCTCAATTAAAAAAAAACACACAAAAAAAAAAACCACAGCAAGAAGGTCACTGTGACTGGGACAAAAGGAGAGTATTAAGAAAAAAGTTAGAGAGATCCAGGAAAAAAATATCTAGATAATTTCTTTCTCCTTGTTTGTCATTTGGTTTCCTAGGATTTTCCTGTTACTCTTTCATCTAGAAATCCTTCCCCTGAATTAAAGGGTTTTGTTCTTTTTTAAAAAATACTTTTTTATTTTTTAATTACAGTTGACATACAATTTTATATTAGTTTCAGGCATACAACATAGTGGTTAGACATTTATATAACTTATGAGGTGGTCCCTAAAAGGGTTTTGTTCTAAGTTGACAGTTTTTGTGTAAAATGCCTGTGATCTTCAGATCAGAATGTGTTTCTATACACGAATTCCATCTTCAGGCTTCCTTGTTGTGAGCCGCTGGAGGCCAATAGGCAGTGCTGACTGGGTAGTTTTGGTTTAGCTTCTCCCTTAAGATTTGACTGTGGTAGATGTTTTAGTGTCATCTTCTAATTTGTTCATGGAACTCTGTCAAGACCTTTAAAATTTTTATTTTCTGATTGTATTAAACAGAATTCACATGATATGTGGCATTATATGAGCATCCACATTATTTGGGTAGAAGTGTCATGATACTAAATGAGGTTTAATTCCATTGGAGGTGAGGCTACTGTCCCCTGGGTGGAGGTGTTTCTTCTCTCTTTGGCATTGTGTTGTAGCTGTGCTTCTCAGACTCATGGCTAGGAAGTACCTGGGGATCTTGTTAAAGTGCTGGTTCAGTAGGCCTGGGTGAAGGTCACAAATTCTGCTGTTTAACAAGCTCCTACCGATGTAGATGAGGTCAGTGCATGGATCACTCTGAGTAGAAACTGATACAGTGTAGAGAAGATGGATTTGGAATGGGACAGAGCTGAATGTGGAAGATGCTCCGCCATTCCTTTGTTATGGAAACTTGGGCAAGGTAATCAATATTGGAGCCACATTTTTCATATCTGTAGGATCAGAGTAAGACCTAGCTCATAGAAAATTATCTAACATGGTGTTCCTTGGAATGTTAAATATTAGTTGTCTTTTTCTTCTCACAAGAGCTAAGAATTCCATGGTAAGGACTAAGGAAAAAATATATGGAAGAAAGCCAAGGGTTTAGAGAGGTTTTTGGTTTGTGTGGGTAGAGATAGGATGTAGGGGAAGTGGGGTATGAATCCCAGTCCTCAGAGAAACGTTCGTTTGCTAATTGGTTCTCAAATTACCATAGTTTTAGTAATGACACTGTAGTAGTCTCAGCTCAATCTGGACAATTTTTAGTCAAGATGTTGGGCCTTTGCTTTCATGTTCTTGGTTTCTTTTTGACTAGAAGGTTATCTCTGAGCTGCTCAATTGTCGCTATAGTCCTTGGCAGGGTAGTCTCTGCCCATCCTTGCCTCACCGCCTTGCCCACTCACTTATTGAAGTTTCTCTTTTATGAAGACCAGAGGAAATAAAGGGAACTAACTAAAAAGCAAACCATCGAGCTTCATTAGCACAGTGGGGGGAGGTTTCCGTGGATGAGTTTGAAATGTTTGCTTCATTGTTGACTTCAGAAAATCTCCCGCATTTCATTAGTTTACCTCCCATGAATCCCTTAACCCTGGAAAGGTTAAATTGAATTAGGTTAATGAGGAAGAGGCAAAGAGGAGGAACTGTAAACTAAATCCTGGAATTGACTGTAATTCTGCCACCTGGAGCCTGTGTCTCTTGCCCTCACCGAGTCTCAGTTCCCTTTGTTGCTATGCAGGACCACTAATCACTGCCAGGCTGCCTCGTGGGGTTGGTCTGAGGTTCAGATGAGTGGCATTTGTGAGGGCATTGTGAGCCCCTCTGTAAAGTCTGCACCATCACTCCCCAGGGCTGGCATAGGCACTTAATTCCTCTGGGTTAGACAAGGTGAGTGTGGCTTGTTGATTTTTGTTCTGTCTAGCTCCTCCATCCTTATTTGAAGTGGGAGGAAATAAGAGATTGTGTTTACATTTTAATTAAGTTGACAGATCCTTTTCATTTACTTTCTTCTGGAGAAAAAAAAAAGTTTTTAAGAGTTGAACAAAACCACAAGTGCAGCAAACCAAACTGCTTTCCAGTCTTCACTTGAAATTCACTGCTTTCCTGAGGGCGGTAATTTCACCCTGTGAGGCCCAGAGCCTTGCTTGACCATCTTGTGCATTGGCAAGCATGGGTCTTCATACCTGATGATGCTGAAGTGATGATGGTTCACTTTGTTACAGTGCTGGGGCTGAGCATTTAAACTAATACTGCACCATTACATCAAATAATCAAAGATAAGATATTCAGGTGGAAACCTAATATGCTAGGCCTCACTGGCACTTGCTGTCCTTCCAGTAGGTGGGGATGGGGACGTCATGTGGAATTGAGGATGATCTGATTTCCGAGGCGAGTGAATGCGTGTGCTCTCATCTCATCACCTTTCATAACCACTGTTGGTAACTAGCTTCAGTCAGTGATGTCATATATCGGTGAGCTGTTCTTTCTTTTGAGACTGCCTAGAAATATGTTGCCTCACACAGTATGAGGTGAAAGTCAGCTGTGTCTAGTGGTTAAAAAGTTAATATTATTCTTGAAGAATTTAATCTACCCTATCATTAAGGTAGCAATAAGGAAGCTGCTCTGCTGCTGAGAAGGAGCTGGGTGGATAAAGCTGGGTGTTCCTCAGGTAAGTCCTTTAAAAATAAAATCTGTATGCAACTACAACAGTAGTTAAAAAAAAAAAAAAACCTTGATGGTAGAAATTTGGTGCTTATATAAAAAGCTCAACACTAATAAAATGGACAAATGGACATTTCTCCAAATTTTACCTACTGAAAAATGAGACTTTTTCTTTTTAATCTGATCTTTTTTTCCCCCTGATATTGCCAACTACACACCCACAGGTCTATCCAGTAGTTGATCTTTAAAAACAAAACAGGGAATCTTGACGTCAGATACCTTGTTTATGAACAGCCCTTGCTCTCAAACCCCACTAGACTGTGAATTCCTCCAAGGGCAGAGATCCTCATTTTTGAATCCCAGAGGCCTAGTGTGTCTGGCATATAGGAGAGAATCAGTAAAAATATGTTGAGCTGGATAGCTGCTTTTTTCTGGGATTCTCTTCCACTGTCTAGTCCATTAATTTTTCTGTTGGTCTATTATTTTTATTATTTAACATTTCCCTAGAGATTATTAAGTGCTATCATAACACACAGTTCTAAGCACTTTACAATTACTGGTTCCTTTCATCTGCAAAGCAGTCAGAGGTAGGTACTATTACTCATCTCTATTTTACAATTGAAAAAAATGAGGCAGAGAAAGGTCAGGTGACATGTCGCAGGTCCCACAGCTATGTAGCAGAACTGGGAGTTGATCCTGGGTGCTCTGATTTCAGGGTTTCTAATCTCAACAATAAGCTGGACTTCAGCTCTCACATATTACCTGTCTCCTTACCTGACCCTCACAGCTTTCCTGAGAATTACAGAGAGACCAGACGTGCCTTTCCATCTCCCTTTTTTTCATTTTCTTTGTCCTCTGCCCGCTTTCTGCCCACTCTCAAGTTCCAGAAATATGTGAGTCTGAGTTTGGAAATAGAGTATAGCACCATAGCTCATTCATACAGCCATTCACACAGGAGCTGATTAGAATGAACTGTTATCTGGACAAGACTATGACCTCTAGCCCTGGTCCTCTGAGTTTGCCAAGTGACGAGCCATGTGATCTCGGTGAGTGCCCCTCAAACCTTTATGTACACATGAATCACCCAGGTATTCTGTTGAGGCACAGATTTGGATTTATCAGGTCTGAGATTCTGCATTTCTAACCAGCTTCCAGGAATGATGAGGTTGCCCATCCTTGGCCCAAGGCCCTAAAGGAGTCCTGAGTCTGTGCAAGGCCACTTCTGCTATTCCAAGCACTGTCTTGCTTGAATAGACCTAATTCCTAACCTGGGACCCAGAGAGAAATACAACATCTAGAGACACACACCAAGGAACTGGAAGTTGTGTGAATACAGGGAGAGGCTTAAGATGAAATGAACACGTAACTGAGAGTAAAGGAAATTTGATGCTTTCAAAATGAAGACTGTGATATTTCCAAATGTGAGCTGAAAGGTACTCTATTTATGATGGAAAGTTTATTACACAGCAGCTCTAGTGATTTAGCTGTGGTAGTAATGCAAAATATAATAACTCCTGTTTGAGTTTAAATGAAATTTTATAAAAGAACCTATGCTACTGGCCTTGAAAACTCTTGCAAGGAACATCTTTAAGCTCTCCAAAATCTCCATAAGTCTCAGGTTCTCCCTGTCTTCCAACTCCATCTGCTAGGCTATGTGATAACTCCCTAAGAACCGATATTGTAATACCAATTTATGGTTCACAAAGTGCTCTCATTGTATTTGAGCGATACAGTATCTCATAATTACCCACCTGTTTTTATACATGAGAGCAGTGAGGCCTAGAGAGTCTCTGTCAGAATCACAGGCTCACAGGTGATGGAGTTGGGGCAGGAATGGGTAAGGGAGTGTAACCTGGTGTCTCTTGCTTTTTATTCTAGGATGAGCTACTTCAATAAATTTATGCCAATGAGCAACTGAATTGGTTTGCCCCATTTGGCTTTGCACAAGAGGAGGCATCTAGATGGGTTTGCATTTTTTAAAATGATGTTTTTGAAGTTTAACATACATACAGAAACAAGCACAAATTACATTTATATAGTTTAGCGACTTTCCATTCCATGAACACACACACTTAGTCTTAACACAGTTCAAGAAAGAGAGCCATCAGCACCCCAGAATCTCCCCTTGTACCTCCAACTTCTGGTTATTTCCTCTTCCATGGTAGCCACTGTCTTCACTTCTAACAGTAGAGATCACTTTGCCTATTTTTCAGTTTTAAATAGACACACTCATGCTTTTGTATTCTATTATGTCTGACTTTTTTTTTCTCTCAGTATTGTACAACTCATCCATATTGTGCATGCAGCAGTATCTGGATCTTATTCTGTTGTATAAACATACCACAATTACTGGTTAGGGGCTTTTGAATTGTTTCCAGTTTTTGGCTGTTATGAATAATGCCACTGTGAACATTCACATATATGTATCTTTTGGTTCTCAGAGCTCTGCATTTTTGGGGGTGTGTGTGTAGGGGTGGGGGAGTCCTGTGATGTGAATATGTTCAGCTTTACTAGATATAGCCAGTTTTCTAATATGGCCATTCCAATTTATATTTCCATCTGGTATGAATGATGTGCCATTACTCCACATTTTTTGCCAGTATTTAGTTTAAGTCATTTAAATTTTGGCTATTCTCATGTTTGTAAAGAGGTCTTTCATTATGGTTTTAATCTGTAACTCTCCATCACCATTTGCAGCTTAGCCTCTTTGCACATGCCTTTGGCTATCCTCTTTTGTGAAGTGCCTGTTCAGATCTCGTGCCTATTTTTCAGTTGTGTTGTTTGCTTGTTTTACTTTTGAAAACAAAATGAGAGTTACATAGAAATGTCTATGGAAAGTCCTTGAAATCTGTAGTAATGGGGCTTACCTGTCAGTGATATCTGATTGTATCACTGTAGATGTAATCTCTGGAGAGCTTCTCCTACAGGAGGCTTGCAGGACAAGTTGAAATATGCAAGATGAGGATATGCAGACGTATAAAACCCTTAGTAGGTAACTTTCTGAAAAGTCAGGGCACACCAAGTATGTGGTCCAGGGCAATTGTTAAGTTGTGAGATCACCTGAAAGCTTAAAAGCACTTAACCTACTTATGGAAGTCATTCTGGAAGATTGTAGACCAACTTCAAAAGTATTGCTGAAAATATTTTTGGAATTGCTTTGAGTACATTGTTATGGATATTTTTAGTTGGTGTCATAATGTGCTTTGAGCATGTGTTTGATTTGGAGAAAAAGCAAAAGACCTCTCAGAACCCAGTCCAGTGAATAAGGAAGGTGCTTCATGAGTGACTTAAAAAACAAAACATTATTCATAAGGCTTGCCTATATGGATAAAGGGATGGAACTTTCTTGGGAGAAGAGTGAAGATGTTAGCAGGGAGGGAGAAGGCACTGCACTGATTTCCTTTCCTCCTTTTAATCTTAACCTATGAGGTATTTACTATTGTAACTATTCTACTTTCTAGGTGAAAAATGAGAGATTTAGAAAGAGAGCATGATTTAAGAGTGAAACCCAGCTGTCTCCCGAAGGCCACTAGTATCTTTTCCTTTTCTGCACCCTGCCTTGCCTCTGACAGGTGTTAAAGGAATTACAAACCTGTTGCAGCAAGAAAACATGTGCAGATGGTGAAGGTCTGGTGTCTACCCTGTCTTGTTACAGACTTCTAGGAACTGGATGGGCCCACTGCCCAATGGTGCACTGAGGGGGGAGGAGAACTGGGAGTTGGGCTTCAGGGCACTAGCTCTTTCCCAACATGATTCCTGGGGATCTACTCTTTGGAAACAATTTAGAGCCTTTCAATGTCCTACCAGGATTTTAGTCTTATCCATAGACCTTACGCTTTCCGCTCTTTTTTCCTTCTGGCTGGCAAGCAGCCACCCAAGATGTGTTGATGAATATTGTCACTGTTGGAAACTATATTCTATGTAGTAAATAGTCTCTTTTCAGCTGGGTACTCCATATAAAATCTGGGGTGAAATATTGCTGAGTTCTTTAATATTCATTCATTCCTGATCTTACAATCACCCATTAGTTTTCTCTGAAACAGAGTGTGTTAATGGCTTTGGTGTCTAGTAAAGGCCTTCAGAAATGATTCCTGGAAAGAATACCCTGGATAGATTGCTTTCAGATACACCTTGGGGCAGCCAGCTGCGCCTGAGATGTGAAGGGCCTGGGAGAGACTTGAAAATACAATTGGCCATTGCAGAGGCTTGTCCTAACCCTTCCTGGCTTGTGGACCCCGACAAGAGCTGACCCTCTTCCAGTGAGATTGGGAATGTTGCCTAAAAAGCTGAATACATAGTAAGCAGAAGCTACAACCTATTTTTCTGGCTCAAAGTGTAGCAAAGAAACCTCTGGACTTCTCTTGAGACTGCACAGTAGAATGGTTTCTTCATTTGGTGATTTCTTTATCTTTAACACCTTACATCTTGCACAGCCTTGGTTATCAGGGCAAAGCCCTGGGTTGCAAGTAACCAGATAACCAAGTCATTTCCTATATAGATTAGAATTTTAGTTTTTCCCTGGTTATAGCGAGGTGCTCAAGATAAAATGTGAAGACATTTTAATGAACACCTCCCCTGGCAAGATATTCATTTTCTCATCACATTTAATTCTGTAGAGGATTCTAGGGTAGGTGCAAAGAGCCAGGTGTTACTAAGTAGAACTTAGTTGTCCCCAGTGACTGAATATCTGATGTAGCCATTTTGCCTGTTTTCTTGGCAGGTTATAGTATCCTATACACGTGTGTCGTTTGTACATTTCAGATTTGGACTTGACTGGTAGACATCTGAATTATTCACCTCCTGCCAAAAGGAAGAAACTTATAAATAGTGCTTTGTATTTTGAATTTTACAGTGCACTGAGTAAATACAAAATATACATTGTGAAAGGAGGAGTAAAGGACCACCCACATCCTTATTTTTCAAATGGGTGTAACTAATGACTAGTTCCTGGATATGTAACTAGGATACAGGTCATGTTCCCACTGTCGTCCCTGGCAAAGCTACAGTAAACACTGCCTCCCTGTAGCTCGCTGTGTTATCTTGCAGGTACAAGTGTCTGAAATTCTTTTTTTCCTGAGACATTTTCTACAGAGCTTGCTTCTGAATACCTGAGGCTTCTTTAATATAATATTAATTATACTAATAGTTAGTGGTTGCACACATGTGGTGTGCCATTGCTAACACCTTTTTGTGGATTCTTCCAACTCTGTTAATTAGGTGCTGTCATTCACTCATTTTTACAGAAACCAAGATGCAGAGAAGCTGTCCCTTAGTCCCAAGCTCCATAGCCCATCATCATGACTCTGGGTCAGGTTCTTGACTGTCACACTGTGCTGTATGGAGGCAGTGAGTGATGGGAGGGTCTTGGCAGCACCTGAGTCTGGTCCTGCAACTAGACATCAGAAGAAAGAAGAGTGGAAATTTCTTAATAGGAAGTATATCACTGTGGGCAGCTCCTGCATTTTAAATGTGCTTAGTTTAGGTGAGTGATGGGCAAATTCATTGCAGTAGATTTCAAGAAGAAATGGAATTTTGAAGGAAAGAGACGTCTAATGACATTTAAAGGAAAAGGAAAGGTAGTCAGCTTTGTATAGGGTGCTGACCTACACCCTGGAAAGGCATCTACAGAGATGATGTGGTATCTGTCAGGGGGTTCCTAGGAGCAGTTTTACCTGGAACAGCTATTTCAGGTTTGTGAGTATTAGCTGTCCCTCCTTGTCCTGCTTTTATTGAAGGCAAACACAGACAGGGCCAAGCTCCTTCAATTCTTTTCTTGTTTATTTCATGGCTGGGCTTGGGAGAGGAGGAAGAGCAGATAAGGATATAGTTCCCCTCCCCTTCTTCGCATGGACACCATGTCACAGTGCTGTGTTGGGGTGAAGAGACCTGCAGAAATCCCCAGGAAAGACACCTTGTGAAAGGTGAGGGGTCTGATAAAATCTTGCAGGGGCCTTTTATCTACATCTTCGTCAGGATATCATTTCCATTTTGTATTGTATTGATCTTATCTCTGTCTTTTCATTCAGTCAGCAAAAAGTGCCTACTCTGTGTAACCAATTACCATGGTGAGCAAAACCAGACAAGATTTCTCCTTTCATGTAACTTTTTTTTGAAAAACTGTATAAAAAATAATTGCACAAAATGTTAACTGACAAATGTTCTGAGTGCCTTTGGTAGAGGTACGTACATATTTGAAGGGGTTTGGCCTAGTTAAGGAAATCGGGGCAACCTTCCTAAAGAAGTGATGATGAGCAACAATCTGAAGGATGAGTAGGAGTTAAAGAGAAAGGGGATGGCATTACAAAAGTGGCAGAATGTGCAATGTCTGTAGTAGAAGGGGCCGTGGCATGAAGGAGGCCCTTGTGGCTTGGAATGTAGAATAAGGACTATAAGACATCTTTTCTCTAGAGTCATGAAATTTTCTAAGCATGGGTTTGAAATGATCAGATTGATAAGATACTACTTTGGTTGCAGTGAAAAGAATGGATGAATGAATTATAGAGGTTCAAGAGAAGATGTAGATGTACTAGTTTTGCAGTTCAGGAAAAAATGATTACTTGGCCAAGGGGGTAAAGATGGAGAGAACTGTGTGGATGAAGAGAGGTGATATGATTGGATATGGTGATGGATTGGATAAACAGGATGAGAAAGATGGAGGTATTAGGGACTCTAGCTTGCACTATTCGATGGTGGTGCCATTCCATAGACATTGTCATGTCTTCCCCAGCAGACCATAGACTGATAGCAGGATATTTCTCTAATGTAATTTCAAACCCTCACGGAGTAACCTATACAGTAGGTACTCAGCTTTTGTTCACTGTATTCTTCGAATAGGAGGGACTTCTTTAGAATAAGGGCATTTGTGCTCAGTGGGAAGCAGCAGTTTGTGTTCCATGTAGTGTGGTTGGGGCAAGGTAGAAATTTCATAGCTGGAGTAGAGCCCCAAAGTTGTTTAGCCATATGGAGATATGCCTTCAAGTTTAAGAAGCCTTTCCAATAATTTTGAACTCTTAGCACTTAGAAATCTATATTTTTCATTTATGTTAGACTCTACCCTTCTGACATTCACTGTCTCCAATGTAAGATGAGTTTAATAACACCAACCTTCTGGGGTGGCTGTGAGGGATTTTTTTATATATATATGTAATTTTGTGAATTTGGAGGGGTAATCAAAGGACTCTGTCCACCTGTCCTTTCACCTGTATTTCTCCGCACCATTAGTTGGTGCCATTGCTCAGAGGGCACCAAGCAGGGGATGATGGTTGGTTCATGGTGGATGAAGTATCTCTCTTGAGTGGCTGATCATGTATGAGTTTCTTTTATCACCCAATCCTTCTGTAAAATGACTAGTCAGTTTACAGTGGGTAAGTTTTTGATGAGACTATTGGCTGGTCTGAAGGCTGAGAGAGAGATGAATGAGAAACAGGTCAGAGCTAGGTTTTTTCTTCTGTTAAGATTGCTTTAGATTTCAGGTTCTGGGGTGCTCAAGGCAAGTCACAACCCCAGAACTGAGAGTATACTAAGCACAAGTGATTTCTTCATTTCCATCCTCAATGTAGATATGTGTAAGATGATAGTGGTAGTTATCACTGACTTTCTTTGAGACTGGACACCGGATAATTCTAGTGTTTTGGTTGTCGCTGGAAATGGTTTTCCCACAGTGTTTTCTCCTCACAGAACAGAATGCTTTCACTATATTGGTGAACTTGTTCAAAACTGATTTGACTTTAGTTAGCCTATTTTCTTCCATTGTCTTTAGGTTAAATATTTTGAGCCTCTTCAATTTTTCCATCTCTGTCATTTCAAACATTCTGGAACATTGGTGTATGTCTATCTTTACCATTGTGGGTTTTTTTTTTTTTTCTGTTTATTTCCACTTTCTCTTGGAACTACATGATATCTTTGTTCATTTCATCCTTTAGTTGGCAAAGGCCTTAGATATATAATTAACCCCTTTGTTTTCTATGTATTTTCTATGCATTCCATTTTATAGATAAGGAAATTGAGGCTGCACAGTTCTACCATAAACCAGTAGTAAGCCCATGACTCAGTTCTAATCTTTTGATTTCTCAGCTCATGGTGATTTTCTAGAACTTTAAAATATTTCTAAGATTCTTTGTTTTAAAATCTAACTTTTAACTTAAGGTTATTCTCTCCTAGAAACTTCTTGCTTTATTGTAACCAAAGCTTTAATTGGTTTAGCACAAGGGGAGAAGCAAGCAATGACTTCGTCTTGTAAAATTAACATAAAAATTTATAGCTTTATAAATAATATTTACTAAATTTGGCAATATTTGTATAATGAGTAAATAATTTTAAGGTGTTCCAATATTTTATGTATGGTCTGGCTAAATTCTCACTCAGAGGAGATTACATTTGTGTTGAAACGGACTGTCTTTTCTCTGTCATGTTGGGCTTTATGAGGGGTGAATCTTCCGACTAGTGATTTTTCACTCGGAGCTTGTGTAGGAAATTACAATGTATCTAGCTATCTTATGGGGTGTCAGGAAATTTTCATAAGGAAATTCTCATAAATCCACTTAATTAAAGATAAAGAACATGTTATATAGCAACAGGATTTAGTACTTCTATATAGAAAGGAAAGCACTTGCCAGTTTTTTAGAAAACGTTTTACTCCTGCCAGCATTTGGTTCTGTATAAGGCATTATGTGGGAGTTTTTTGGTTGTTTAAAAGAATATATGTCTATATATGTATATATTTATTTGCAAGAAGAGTTATTCTGTTTCTCCCTGAAGACATGGAGAGCAGGTGGCATACATTGCTGTTTCTATTTTGATATGGAAACAAGTCGGGTTGGTCTGGGCCACCCTGATTTTGGCATGTGAATGAGATTGTATGGGTACATTTCTGTCCCTTCTACCCCCAGTTGGAAAGCCATTTGGACATCAGTGATAGGCATTCCTAATGGTGTTTGTTTATCCATTTATTCACTCATTCACACTATCAGTGATGCAGTCACTCTCTGCTCAGTGTTTCATTGCTTTCCTCACCTGTCCTTCAGTGCTGGTTCCAGAGATTTTTTTTTCTAGGTCTAAGAAGCTGCAACAGTTACCAGTGGTGATACTATTTGTATGTGCTTCTTAACTCCTTCTTCTAAGAATATTTTATAGCCTGTCCACTACTGTTTAGGTGTGTGGCCACTTATATTTGTTGCTGAAATATGGGTCATTCCTGCTTGAGTGAATTTCTGAGCAAACAAGAAAATGCATATGAAAGAGCTATATACACAAACCAGATGGTATGGACCCCACCATCTTTTCTTTCTATTTCCAGAATGCAAAAGGCTCTGAGAGCTCTCATAACCCATTTGGTAGCAAGATCTCACTTCAGTGAATGAGAGTCTGTTTGTATTCATTTATCTCATTTAGTGTGATTATTCCTAAGTTTTGCTGCAGAAGTGTTACTATGGTTGAGTATGGGATGCTGACCTATACTCTACACATAAGGTGTATGCTACATGTTTGAATTCCAAAGTGCTTCTTGCCTTAGGGCATTTAGATAAGTGATGTGGACCTGTAGTGTTTTTATTAGGGCCTCTACACCTTTTTTCAGTTGACAACTGACCCTTGAGATTCTCTCCATGGCACCATCTTTTTGTGGTGTGCAGATGAGGATCTCCCTTGCCAGTCATTTAAGGAACATTGACTGAGGTGCTGTAGGTTGGACTTTGTGCTAGGTATGGAAGTAATAAGGCCTTGGCCCTCTTTGCCTTGGAGAAGCTAAGAGCCTCCTGATGATGTGGAAGGTGCTATAACAGCAGTCTGGGAGTATTGGGTGTGATAGGATAATCACAGCCAGAAACTATCCAATTTGCAAAGGCACAGAAGTGTGGAAGAGAGTGTGATGGGAGCAGTTGTGTATTTGCTGTGGTCTTTGAAAAGGAAAGCCAGAGATGGGCTGCAGAGGGGCCAGTTTTTGAAGAGCCTTATCTACCAAGCTAAACAGCTGAGAATTTATCCTTTGGCAATAGGGAGCCTTTAAATCTGGAAATAAATGATTGGGTTTGCATTTTAGAATGAGCCCTCAACTTTCATCTTAAGCAACCCCCTAAAAAGTCATTGCAATAGTCCGGTCAACTGGACATTTTATTAGTATACCTAATGATACTTTACATTGTGTAGTACTTTGGGGTTTTCAAAAGATTTTCTCCTGCCTCAATTTCTTGTGCAGTAGCCCTGAGGGATGAATGAGTAAGTAATAATTTAGAAAATAGGTTCAGAGAAGTGACTTGCCCGAGGTCATATATAGCAACTGGCTACACCAGCTCTCCTAATTTCACACCCATTGCTGCTTAGACATGATATTAAAACATTTTAGTATATTCCTCAATAACTAAGCATACTTAAAAGATAATCTACCACATGCATATCTTTTATGTTTGTACCCACTGACTAGACTGTTAGATCCTTGAGAACTTACAGTATTAAATTTGCTGTGCCTTTGACACCCAGTAGGCACCACCAAGAATTTGCTAGACTTTTTCTAATACAAAACCAGCACAGGCCTAGGAAGAAGCAACATTTACAAAAAAAGAGGGACCATCATTTTTCTTGTTGAATATATCATCATGTTTGTTTATTAGGCAGTTTGTATGTTTAAGACACTGCTCTAGGTGCTGTGGGGAATACAAAATGTAAAACATTTAGATTTAAATTAAGAACTTTGTCATGAATTAAGCCTATTCTATTTTATCCACATCCCACACACCAAATTTCTTGGCTTTTGCAACAAAATTTCTTTTTAATGAATGTTGGGTGTTGAAATCAAAAGGCTTTTTGAACAAACTGATTAGAACAGTTAGGCTACACAGTTGCTTTGTGTTAGTTTATGCCATAATTAGGTGTGATGTGGCAACTTTCCAAATGGGTATCTTAGAAACAAACAAACAAATCATTAAATGGGGATACTTTATTATAAAAGAATGAAAATTTTAGCTTACTAGGTACCCCGTAATATCACTTCACAAGTGAAAATCGTCTTGTGAAATATACTTAAAATTAATAGCAAACTATAACTTTTTGATAAAGCCCTACTGAATTAGCAGTGAAATTAATGATGTAATCTTTTTCTTATACACTTGGCATATATTGCTATTTATGCTAGCAGTATTTCCTAAGCTGTCCAGGAGTTAGAAAAAGGTCAAGTTCTAAAGTATTCTCAGTCTTAGAATACACGTCTATTTAAAAGCATCAGTTGATTTGACTTGGTTCTGATTTTCCTTCACCAACATTGTATCAGAAGAGCTTTGGGGAATCCCAAAAAAACTGTAGAGATCATTCAAACCCAAGGGATAGACTGGGGGAAAAACGAATTAGGAAACTGATCCACATGGGTTCAAGTCCATTCTTAAATTTTTTAATTATAAGTTTGAGCAAGTCTCTGAGTCTCTGGTTTTTTATCTAAAAAGTGAGCCTTAAGCTAATGTTTTTCAAAGATTCTAAGACATGCTTTTTTGCGGGGGGGGGGTCCATTTTACCTTTTAATATATCAGAAAACAAGATGTGTTTTACAGTGCATTATATGTTATGGTTTAATTTATGGTATTCTTTCCTAATATAGTGGTTCATAAAATAACAAAGCTTCTTACAAACAGTGATTTCTTAGATTTGATGTCATGTGGTAATATTTGCCTTACCAACTTTCTGGGTTGTTGTCAGGATCAAATCAGATAATATGTTTCTTAGAACATGATTCCATCTGTGCTAACAAACTAGCAAAAGCCAAAAGCACCTTTCAACATCCCTTGACAGTCTTTCTCCCTTTGGTACTTATTGTGATGAAATTTAATTTCTCTGTGTCTTAAAAGTATAGTGTGAAGAGATGAAAAGTGAAAATGGCAAATTTAGATGAATTATCAAATGTCTCTCTTGAATATTCGAACTAGCAAAAGAATTTCAGTGGATTCTTACAGTTGACTTCCTGAAGGATTTTTCTTTTCAAACAATACCTTGGACATGTTGGTCTTGTCTCTCCTTACTCCCCGCACCTCAAAAGGAACTCCAGGGCAGGCCAGCTTTAGGCGAGAGGGGGTGGAGGGAGAGAAGATAATTTCATTTTGGACGAATTGAATTTGAGATGAGTTTGAGGCATCCAAGTGAAGATGTTGAGTAGGCAGTTGAATTTGTGAGTCAGAGATAAAAATGTGGCATTTTGGGTACAGAGATGATAAATGAAGGCTCGATCTTGGATGAGATAACCTAGGAAACAAACAGAAAAGAGAATTGGAACTGCAAGTTGACAAGCCCCTTCAGCTAGCAAACCTGTTTTATTTGGCCTGTGTAATGTTTTTAAAATATTTGAACAAGTTGCTATAGCATGTTTATGGTTTTTTGGCTGCCCAGAATATATTTTCTATTTTTGATAGCAGCATCATAATTTTCTTTTAAGAAATTTCCTATCCTTCAATCTCAGACCTTGTGCTTTAAGATTAAATTCCATTCTGACCCCAGATGAAGTGTGTGACCTAGGGCTGGCCAATCATCTGCCGAGTAGACCAGCTACAATGATTGGTTCAAGAGTCTTCTAACAATCCAAGTTGGCCCAATCAGAGGGCATTTTGAGACTGTGAGGGAGCTCTGGGAAGAGAATTTTTCTTGTTTCCTGTTTAAATACCTGGTAGAGTATGGTCTGGAGGTCTGGCAACTGCCTTGCTGCCATAGGGTAGAGCTTATCTGAGAAGAGGGACAACAAAGAAATACAATCCAGATAGAGAAATTGGTCCTGATCAAACCCAGTGGCAGCTGTACCTCTAGGCTTTTAGGTTAAAAGAGCCAATAAATTCTCCTTTTGGTATAACCAGGATTCTTTTATTTGTACCAGAAAAATAGTTTAATTGATGCAGTTGCCAAGATTTAAAAATTGTGAGTTTTTATATAGAACTCAGGACTTCTGGCTCGAGCTAAGTAACTGTTGTCTTAATAGGAGCATCTGCTCCCCATCTTATTATAATCTGCATCTCTCCCTGTTGTCATCTTGCCCTGATGCCTAGGGTCTGTTGCCAGTTAGTTATCCTGCTCTTCCGCGGGATAGAGTTGAGGTGGTAATGAAAATCAACTTTGTTTTATTTAATTGTATCACTATTTGCCCCTGTGGGTAGTTGGGCTTTTGACTGCATATAGAGCGAAAGGCAAAGGAGGTCTAGGTTCAAGCTTTGGGGAGCTAGAACCCTAAAGAACAGATAGAAGAGGACAAGCCTGCAAGAGAAGAGAGCCACGGCAAGAGGGAGGAGAGCATTGGTTGTAGAGGCCAAAGCTAAGAGTATTCCAGGGAGAAAACTCAGCCGCATTGCCAAAAGATAAAGAATGAAAAAAAGATTCTCATTTGAATTTGCCAACAAAGAGATTATTGTTGACCTGGAACTATTTCAGAGAGTAATGGAGCCAGCCAGATTCAAATGGGTTGAGAATTGAATGGGAGATGAAAAAATGGAGATACCCAAGGAGGACAATTTTTATTTTTCCTGTGAGGGAAGCAAAGAGATCAGGCACTAACTAGAGACATTTGAAGTTGAAGTGCAGTCCTTTAAAGGTAGGATTTCAGGATGTTGAAGTGCTCATGGGAAGGATCTGGTTGAAAGGGAGAAGTTGATTGGGTAAACAGGAGAGAAGAGGGGTAACTGGTTAGGCGAGCCTGAGAAAGTAGGACAGAGTGGGTTCTAAAGCCCACATGACCTTGGATGAAAGGAGAACAGGATGCAACAGAAAGGAAGAAGCTGAAGGTTGGTAGAGATGTAAGTTAGTGAGATAACAAGAAGTTGCTGTGTTGGGTTCCATTTCTCTCTTAGGAGACCAGGTCATCTGAGACTTGGGTGCTGGTGGTCTAGATGTCAGAAGGGGTGGAGGTTTGAAAGTGAAATTACAGTTGAGGAAAGTGGGAAAATGAGTCTGCGAGGGAAATGTGGTAGAATCAGCCAGCATTGCTGAGTACTCATTTGCAGTTGGTGCTCATGAATGACACTATCTGCCTGCTTGTCACTGTCTACAGTGCCCAGGTCCTCAGTTGTAGGCATAGACAGAGCTGTAGCAGGCATCATCTAAGGCTGGGGTTTGGCAGGAGAAGGACAAAAAGGTGAGCAAGTTAAGTTAGGCATTTGGCAAAGGTGTCATGAAAGTATGTGTGATGGGAATGACGGGCTTTAGAAAGGAGACTGAGTAATATGGGATGTGAAATGAAACTTCTGACAAGGCCCTCGTGGTTGATCACAATGAAGGAGATTTTGATAAGGAAGCTGGGAATATTATTTATAGTCAAAGGATGGGGTGTTTGGGTGGTGGGTGGCTCAGGTGGAGTGGAGGAAGGGGTCATTGGAGAAAGGCAGTCAAGAAATTAAGACCAGATGAGTTTGGGTGTTCAGATTACCCATGCTGACTGCAGGAATAGAGGAGGAGAGGAAGATTTTAGTCAAGGTTCAAATGAGGTAATTGGGTTTGGCTGTTTATTAAGAGCAGGTTATTCATTTCCTCTAAACCTCCTTACCTTTGGTTTCAAAGGAAATTCAGCTTGGAGAGTATATTTAAATGGTTTGGGGCCCATATCTCTGTTTTTGCAGTATGTCCTGAGAGTGATGTTTTATCAGGAAAAATGTGTCTTTAATCACTTTGTGTTACTATTGAAAAGGTAAATCATTGAAACTTCTTGAGTTCATAGAATCTTCAGTTGCTGGAATTATCAATGCTCTTTTTGCCTCACAAATGGTCATGTTGCTTCAGAAGGTGCAATCAAAATTTTCAGGAGGAGGCTAGGTTTAACTTCAGGAGGCCAGGAGGAGGCCAAGTTGCTTCAGAAGGTGCAATCAAAATCTTCAGGAGGAGGCCAGGTTTAACTGAATCCCTTGAAGCTCTCTCTGTGATGAACTTTGAAGGTAGTGTGAGTAGGAAGCCATGTTAGAGACATCTGTTGTCATTTGTAATATGTATTGTGCTTTGGCAGTAACTGAGGCCAAGCAAGCCCACTAGTCTGTAGTTTATAACCAGTAATCTGAGGACTCAAAAAAATTCTTCTCCAAATGGTAAGGCATTGGAGCCAGTGTTCTTTATATTTGAGAGGGTAAGGAAAAGAGTTTGAAAGGCTCACCAAGAAAAACAAAAGCACTTGCATTTTATAATAAAATGCTTAATCTGACAATCACAAAACATATGAAGGTTGTGATAAAAATTCTCACCAAGTAATCAGAGTGCAGAAGTCTGTAACCCTAAAAAAAAAATGCAAGCATGCAAGCTTTCAGATACATTATCTATTCGTCACTGATACTGAAAAGATTAGGTAAATGACAAAGAATGAGGCAAGAGTTTCCCTGTTTTCAGGCTGAGCATGATGATGACAGTGGGAGAAGTCCCTCGCACTCAAGAGATCTGCTGTGTGGAATGAGATGTTTTACAGCCTAGAGCAGCTTTGCTGTCAACCAGCTGCTCACTCTGCTCTCTGTAGCTCTGTCTCATTTCTCCGAGGAACCTGTTTATTCATCCCTACTTTTGTTTTTCCTTTGCCCTGTCCCAATGCCTCCCTTCCCCTTTCTGCATATTTTCCCTGTCCAGTGAGGCCCAACGAAGTCCAAATCCAACATGATGCTATATATATACATACATACATACATACATACATACATACACACACACACACATATGTATATACATATATATGTGTATATATATATATACATATATATATATATACATATATATATATCTCCACACACACATACATACACATATGTATTTATGGCTCCTTGTGCTTATTGTTTGTGTGATTTGGTAAGTTAGCTCTTTGATAGATTTATAGATTGTTAAGGTTGTGAGAAATCTTGGATTTTTTCCTCAAACTATTCCCAAGGCAAGAAGCACTCTACCCAACTCAAGGTTTACAGACCGCAAGTTCTTTTAGTCTCTGGATTATTCTCGAGTCTGACACTTGGGTTCTCCTATCTGGGACTTCAACCCTTCAAGGATTGTTTCATTTTTCTCTAATAAAGAGAACAAAGAGTAGCTAATGAGCATTGCCTGCCCTTGACATCTGCTATTTTATGCTATTTTACCCAAGCAATAGTTTTGGCCCTGCCATAATCATTTCTTTCTTGCTCTTAAAATAACTAAACCACTTGCTTTGTTCTTAGCATTTTTTTTCTTTGAAAGCCTTAGTTTATTCTACATATGAGCCTTCTTGTGACATATAAACTTATCTTGTCCTTCTTTTTATGTCTTTACTACAAGTATTGTAAAACTTCTAAAGTGGGAAATGAGATGTAAGTCCACCCAGAATTGTTTCTTGGGCTCAACAGTGGAAGGGGGGGTGAGTTAGCTTGTAGCCAAGGAGCCCTGGCTTCCTTCAGGTCCCTTAGGAAGTCTCAGTTGGGTTTGCAGACTGCCAAAAACAGTGCCTGGCATGTAGTAGCCATTAATGGGAGCTTTTCTTATGAGGCCTAGGTGGCTGATCAGAAAGATCCCACATTGAAGAAGTTTATAAATTAAGAACTTATCTCCTACATGAATTGAACCCCTCAGGATTTTCATATCATGGTAGTTCTCTGTACTTAGGCCAGCCAAAGAATAAATGGTGAACTTAGAATCATAGAACACTACAGCTGACAGGAAACAGATCTCAGCATTGAAAATGCTGTTAAGTCAAAGGAAGCTGAGGCCTGGAGAAGTTTGGTGACCACCCCCAAGAGAGTTTGGGGTCCTAAGGATAATTATAGCCTCCCATAATATTAAGGTCACTGCTTTGTGACTGCATCTGGCAAAGAGTGAGAGAAGAGCCTGAGCTCAGAGAGGCCTCTGAGCCCTGTGGGAACTATGGAATTCTAATGTATTGCTGCCTACGCCTGGGGTCAATGCTTGGTATTTAGCTATGTAAGGGGTGAGTTGCAGGCAAGTGAGAAGCTCTTGGCAGTGGCTGAGGTCTGTGATGTATTGAGAATTTTGAGGAGTCCTGTTCATGTCCACTTCAGGAAGGATGGGAAAATAAAGAAGCAACATAGCACAACAGTGATAGAATGGAAATGAATACATACAAAGATTAGATTGAGAATGTGTTTTCTGAAATTGCTGAGAAAGGGGCAGTGTATAATTGTGTTGTATGGTGTGGAGAAGTCCTATGTTTCCTTAACCTGTAGAGAAGATCTTTTAGTGACCCCTAAGAGGGAAAATTTAGGGATGGATGTATGAGCAGACAGAACAAGACTTAATTTCACCTTGTCAGTGGCAAGCTGAGGTGCAAACGGCATGGTTTAGCTTCATAGTTGGAGATCTCATCCACAGTGCTGCCTGCCCTGTGAAGCTACCCACTGTGATCCAAGCCCTGGAGAAGCAAACAGATCCTGTAAGTCTTCCTGCTCTCTGCTGTCCCCAGGATTCCTTAGAGCCTAGTAAGTCACTGGGATGCTTTGTGACCCAAGACCACACTTTGTCAAATGACCATGATTTTTAGGTTCCCATAGAATCTTTGATCTTTGAAGATATTTGCATCCTTTCTTTATACCATCAACCTTTTTTCTTGGTAGCTGAGTATCAGTTGGTTTTTCCCGGCCCTTAGGAGATTTTTAGTTAAACTTGGCTCAACCCAAAACCTTCTGGTGATTCCATATGGTCCTCACGCCTCCCTCTGCTTCTGAGCTTCTGAGTCCTACAGTGCTGTCTGGTGTTACTCACATACATTCTGAATGCAGTATTTCTCTCCACAGCAGTTTCCAAGGGAAATCTCCGGGAGATTTTATTCCATCAATTAGGACTTAGTGAAGACTAGAAGAGTCATAATTTGACCTTTGTGACTGGCTTTACTGATTCTATCCCTACTTCATATTTTTTCTCACTTGATAACTAAAGTTCTCTCTATACTGGGGTAGCTGTGGGACAGGGAGGCACTCTCACTCTATACCTTAACAACTAGTACACATCAATACTATTTATTTTCCAAGAATTTTGGTGAAAAGTAAAAGAATGTCTCACTACATGCACTTCAGCTTGGGTACAAATACATCAATCAGAGATATGACTCTATACATAATATCTAATTGACTAGGCCATTGATTATGCCACCACTGGAATATTTGTATTAATTTCTAATAAATGTTTTACTATGTACTCAGCACTATACACTATACTATCTGGACAACGCTCACCTCAAATTTTTTAAATCTCCTTTATCTGCCAACTCTTTGTTATGTTTTCGGTGCAAGCCTTATAACTTTGCTTTTAGCTCTCATACCAATTCCCATGTTTTTGAGCCAAGGACTTATATGAATCTCATTCCATTTCTTCTTTCCCTCTTCATGTGGCCTGGAATATAGTTTGGTTTTTTTTTTTTTTTAAGTTTTATGCTTTCTTAGGTTTATTTTATGATTTCAGCAATCATCTTCATATCTTGTTAGTAAGTACACAATCCAGAAGTCTCCTTGTTGGTACCAACACACCTAGAATTTTCTTTTGAGTAAAAGTTCTGTAGAACATGAACATATTCTTAAGACTTGTGTTCCTTTTCTCTAGAATGATATGAATTTCTCCCAATCATTCTCATTGGCATGGATTATCTGAATGTCTTTATTTCTCGAAAGATTTCACAGAGATTTTATGTAACAAAGGACTCTGAGGGGATTGGGAAGTCATGCTCTAATTCTGAGGATTGCCTAAGACCTCAGAAACTGCAAAATTCTTTCTAGGTTCAAGGAATTAAGAATCTGCTACCATTTGTGACTGCCAAAAAGTAAAGGGGACTCTAACCCTGTCTTTGTTTTTTTTCTAGAGAAAAAGTTCATTTCTGCTCTGGGGAAAACAGAAAAGTCAAGGTTTAAAATAGATTACAGTATTCACTGATGAGGCTGAAGAATTAGAATTTTGTCAAGTCTGTGTTTCTTGGGTGAAAAAAGAAAAAGGAGAAAGAGTAGGAAAAGGTGTATTAGCTTATAATAACATTTTAACCTTGATTTTAACCTTGGCAACCTGGTCCGAAGCTCATGCTCTTAGCTACAAGGTCACACTGCCATATATTGAGTCATTTTGACTTTTCCCCTCACTTTGAGTGTAGCCTCCCACAATATATATAAAGCACAGAAGTGGCAGTTTCAGCGTTTTCCTTGTTGTTGTTTGTTTGTTTAATAGCAGGGTTAAAAAAAGGCAGTACGCAGCCTAAACCAAGTTTAATTAGACCCATGTGGAAAACATAACAATTATCCATGCCAAATTTCCAACATTTTTTTTATTTTTATTATTAATAGTCACTGGTACATATATTCTTTCATTTATTTTCTAAGTGAAATAATTGAAGCTAACATAGGATTCTAAGTTGTTGCCTAGTTCTTAAAGTATCTTTAGCTGAAAGGAACATTTTTCTCTAAAAAAGAATAAGTTAATTTTTGTTCATGGGACACAAATTTCTTTAGAGAATATGTGTCATCAGGTGTGGAATCTTGGCATTAAATTAAACTATCCTTTCTCTTCCTTGGGTTGATGGACAGGAACAGGAGGTGGGAAGGTGGTAGTAGACAGAATATCTGGTTAGATTTATCAAGATCTGGTCAGTAACTAGACAGAATCCCCTTCATTAGGTCCTAGACATCCCTATATGCCCCCAGCTTTCTGAAACTGAAGTTTTAGAAGAACCTTAAGTGATCTTCTTGAGCTCAGTTATTCAAATGTTTTTTTTTAAAAAAAATAGCAATTCTCCTCTATTTGTAAAGGAAAAGAAAATGAAGGATATCCACTTCCTTTCCACATATAAAAAGGGTGTTCTTATATTGCTTTTTTAATTCAATTTAAAAATTCCTCAACAATGGTTTTTAATATTTTCTTCATTATAATATTCTTTCCCTAAGCTATAGATGGGTCATAGAAATATAACAAATAAAAATTATTATATAAAAATAGCTATCTATAGAGCTTTGATAGAATAAATGATTTAAAAATAAAGTTTATGAGGTTCCCCCTCACACGCATTTAAAACATACAGTAATTATAGAAAAGTTAGAAAATTCAGAGAAATAGAAACAAAGAAATGCAAATTTCCATAGTCCCTGTACCCGGGAGAGAGAAACACTATTTTCACGTATTTTCTTGATCTGCAGAGTTTTGTACACCTTTTTCTGTATTGAGTTTTTGTTTATATTTCTTGGTTATGATCGTACTGCAAATATGATTTTGTTTTCTGCTGTGTTGGAAAGATGTCTCAGGTTCAGTATTTCTTTGCTGAACCTGCCCTGTCACAGGTCAGCTCTGCAGATGGAGTGCTTCCTAAACCCAGACCCACTGCTCCACGCTACTGAGAACTGGGCTACAGAGCACACAGGTCCTGCCTCTGGGATCTCACAGAACCACTGGAGAAGACAAGCAGACATTTTCATGGCTGATTTTTTTGTTTTGATTTTGTGTGGAAAATTACAAACATATACAGAAATTTAAAAAAATATTGTAATGGACCCTGTGTGCCTTTCTCCCAACTTCAACAATGATCAATTTAGAGCCAGCCTTTCTTCATCTAGACCCTAACTTACTCTGTGCTCCCCCGCCACCCCAACCAGAATCATTTAGAAGCAAGTCCCTGACATCTTATTATTTCATTAGTAAGTATTTCTGTTCATACCACTGAATGATGACTCTTTTCTTTTAATACTGTAATATTATTAGCATACTTAAAGACTTTTCCTAATATAATCGAATAAGGAATATATAGTCAGTGTTCAAATTAATGTTTTCCTCATTTTTTTTTCATTTGGTTTGTATCAGATTCCAAATAAGGTCCATACATTGCAATTAGTTGGCATGCCCTTTTAGTCTCTTTTAATCTATAGATTCACCTTTCGCTGTCTTTTCCTTGCAATTTATTTTTTTGCACTAGATCATTTGTTCTGCAGAGTTTCCCATAGGCTGGATTTTGCTCATTACCTCCTCTGGTCACTGTATTACATTTAGAAGCTGGATCAAATTCTGCTTCCATTCTTTTGTCAAGAATGCTTTATGAGTGTGTTGTGTACTCCCATCAGGAGTCACTTAAATTAATATTGGATGTGTGTTTGTGTGTGTGTGATATGTTAACAGTCAATGGTGATTGTTGCTGCCTAAATTCATAATTAGGAAATTCAAAATCTTATTTCAACTATTTCTTCATTTATTACCTAGAATACTTCTATAAAGAGAAACTAGTCAACTATTCGGTTATCCTGAGGTATAGTTTATGTCAGAAATGCAGGAGAACACTTGATTCTTTCTCTTTATTTACCAGTTTTCAAAATGATTAGTTGACGCCATTAGCCATCTAATTAGTAATCTCCAAAAATAACCATTGAAAGAGACAGAGACAGACAGACAAAGATGGAGGTAGGGAGGGAAAGTTGTGTGTGATTCATTAAGAATTCATGAATTTAAAAATATTGGTGTTTCAATTTGTTGCATTTATTCTTACTGATACTAAAATTGTGCTATCTTTGACCAGCGGGAGCACCTCTGTGTTGGCTCCTAAATTCTTTGGTAGATTTTAGTAGTCTTTGACAGCTTTCCTGCTTTCTTATGTTGGGATATTTCTACTAGTGATTCTTAAAGTGTGATCTAAGGATGTCTGGGGGTTTCTGAGACCCTATTAAGGAGTCTGTGAAGCCAAAATAATTTTCATAATAGTACTAAGGTGTTATTTATATTTTTTACTCTCATTTTCTCACATATGTATAGTGGAATTTTCTAGTTACCACTTGTTGTCTATTGGAGTGTGTGTGTGTGTGTGTGTGTATTCTTGTGTTTTCTAGAATTTTCTAAGATAAGCTCTTAGGAGTCTTTGATAATTTCAAAGACTGTAAAGTTGTCTTAAGACCAAAAAACTTGAGAACTGCTGTTCTATGGTCATCTTTTACATTTCTTGCCACATACATGGAATCACTGGTGACCTTACAAATTAGCTTCCCTAATTTTCAACATTTTTATGTGTGAAAGATCTGCTCCAAGTCTCATAGCTAATCAGTAGCAAAACCAGACTTTGAGCTAGATGTTTATGCAGTTTTTTTCTCCCCCATAAAACAGAATCACTACTGTCCAAAAATTTATGATTAATTAAAGCTTAGAAGCTGTAAAGACCACTTGCTATGCTGGACATGTATATTTTAGGGCCCACCAAGTAAAATTAGCAGTTCTTTTTGTGAAATGGAATATCCCTCAAAAGGGAAAAACAGATGTAGAGGCAGGATGAGTGGTTGCTGTAACTCCATTGTATAATGAAAAACAACACAATGAATATGCTGTTTTTCTGGCCACAATAGGGAAACTCAAGATGCTGTGGTAACTCATTAGAGTCTTAACTTTTGAAGATTTTAGCCATCCAGAGAAAAGCCAGCTTGGCCCATGGAATTCAACAATAGCTCATGCGTTTCCCACTAATTTCTGCACCCAGGATCCAATTGATTGCTTGACTATGTAGCTTAGAAATACTTTTTTGTTAATCTGGAGTTATTTGAACCAAATCCTGTAAGAAAGCATCCTGCAGTTTTCAAAACTGAATAGCAGTGCCTTAAGTCTGGGTCTTTCATTTTTCTATCACTGAATAGTATGCAAATACCTAAAAGTTGGGTATTTAAAGCCACTGGATTTTGCAGTTCTAGGTCCTCAAGAGAATATTCTGTCTCTTTTGAGCTGAACTCAGTAACTCGTCTTTTGTTCACAGTTATTCCTAATAACTTTGGCTTCTCTTGTGTAATGAACAACATTAACTCTTATTTCCAGGCACATGGAAGAGTTTTCATCGTAAGAAAAGGTAGTCCACTTCCCAAATGGGTAGCAGTGAGTGGCTTTCTGAAGTTAATGTTTGTGTGGGAGAGGAGCCACCTTACATAATGTCCTTGAGTATTTACCAATGTAAGAAGCACCTGACAGCTTTAGGTGCCATCTGGAAAAGTGTCATTGTATAGGAAGCTTGGGTCACAGCCCACATCACCATTCAGGTGCTTCATAATTACTTGTGGTTCAGCTGAGTGAGGCAAAGAATAAGTCAAAGGTTTCAGAGCTCTTAGTAAAATACAGATTTCTTTTTTGGAAGTAGATATTAAACACAAAGTAAGTTTTTATATTTATGAGCAAATTCATTTTTCACTGGAGCCTTGTTTATTTTTCTCAGCATTAAATCTATTATAGTGAAACGATTTACATATCTGCCTTAGGTGACCTGTTGCATTTAGATTTATGTATTGGAAACTCAGAAGGCTGGGCTCTTCCAGTAAGTTATCTCATTGACTTTGCTGAAGATAGTTTTAGAATACATGTAAGTCAGAATATGAAATAGAAGGTCAGTCTTTCATGGGGATGGGTACTACCATTGGCCATATCAAAATTTTATTTTCTCTCATATTTGTCAATTTGACCAAATTGCAAAAAAAAAGAGTTTCATGTAAAATTCACTGAGCAGACCAATCTTCACATGAAAGCATGTGGTATATGATGATGTGAGCCTTGAGTTTATGGCTGGGAAATGCCAGGAATTTGGGGTTCTGGTGTCAGTGAGGAAAATGGCCCCTCCTTTCTGTGCTTTGGTTTCCTGTTGAGAGTTCTGCTCCTTCATAAGGACCTTGAAGTACTAGAAGGAAAGGAGCTTTGTGTGTGGAGTTTTCCATAAAGTACAGTCCTAACTAAAAGGCTGGGTTAAAGGTAGGTGAATACTTTATAAAAACATGTTGTACATGTATATGAAATATTTATTAGCTTATGCCACACTTATTTATTTACTGAAGTATGAAGTAGCCCCAGGCAATTTGAATTCAGATTTAAAATTCAAGTTTTGTTCACCTAATTCCCTTCTCTCTTAAGACCAAAGACTATAAAGGTTTAGAAAGTGGAAATTGGAATTGATTTTAATTGCCTGAGTGGGTTTACTGCAGAAAAAGCTTTATTGAAGTGAAAAATGAGGGCCAAATTAGTTTTGTTCTTTCTCTGTGTCTGATTATGGGCAACTTTGGAGTATTCCATACAACTCTTTTCCAAGTCTAAGTGAGAGTATCTATCCATCACAAAGTAAGCTATATCTTAACTCTGTGGTAACTGCCTTGGCTAAAAATCTCTGTGGTGAGAACTCAGAATTCCAGAAATACATTTGAAGGTGGAATCAATTATACGCATGATGTCCAAGGATATGAAGCTATTTCAGGATATCCCAGAAACTCCAAAGACCTCTTCTACATTCCCCCAAACTGTCAAGTGCAGTTGTGTCTCATATCGTTTCAGTGTTTTAAAGTTAAACATGAAGTTAGGCTGATGCAGAGAGTGGATATAGCCTTTTAGAATAGCATTTCTCTCTGGACAGTGCCATTCTTTAGAAAAGATAAACAACAGTATTGCATGATTTGTAGCTCATACAGAGTCCATCACTGTTGCTGAATATTTAGGACCATGTCATATTCAAATTTGTGAATTTTTGGTTAGGTTCTAAATGCAAAGTTTTTGTTTTTGTTTTTTGCATGATGTCATTTTGCATGAAGAGGCTACAGGTGAGTGTTTTGGAGCCCATTGATAGAAGCCAATGGGATGAAAAACCTCAACTACTTAGTTGAAGATGAGAGCCAAGTTAGAGTGAGTTCTGAAAAGAGAATGTGACATTGTGGCTATGCCCTGTTCCTTAGCTGGTAGGTTGGACATGTGTTTCTGTTTCATTAAAGGAGGAGAGCTTTTTTTGCATTTGATTATGCTACATGATACTATGTAACCTGACATTTGGGGGCTTAGGTGTGGGAAATAAAGAAATACAATAATTATTTATCATACAGTTTTACATAATTTGTATGATTTTTCTCTTTTACTGTGAGAAGCAAGTAAGAAAATAGAAAAGCAGAGAACCTAGGTGATCTGCAAATAAGATTAAGAAATATAGGAAATTAATAAGCTCTGAAGATATATAAGTTTTAGAATATCAGATATTAAAACCAGGGATTCAGAATTTTCCACTTAATTGAAATACTTTGAAATTTATTTCTTTCTTTTTTCTTTTCTTTTCTTTTTTTTTTTTTTGTTGCTATCAGACTTGATCTCTGGAAAAGTTTTATGGTTTTGTAAAGTTCTGAAGTCAAAATGAAGCAGATTAACTAGAAATTATCTTAGCTGTCAGTCAGACCGTTTTTTTGTATTTTGCTGAGGAATCTAGTAACTCATAATGAAAGTTATATCTTTGTCTTAGCCTAGCATTGGGTCCCCATACCTGACATTGAGTTTTAACACATAATACATACTGGTTGGCTGGTGGGCTGACGGGGGCAGTGTTTACTAAAAAGAAAAAAAAATTGAAGCAAACCTTTTGGCCAGAGTATATTTGAAGAAAGTTTCAGTGGTAACTTTAAGTATTATGGAAGGTGTTAAAACAACTCTCCTTTTGCGGGTTTGAAAACTTTTCCATTTTTCTAAGAATTGTTAGATTCTAATGCCTACTATTCTAAAAACTTCTGATATGTAAAATGCCCTATATATTAAATCTTTTTGATCTGTTAAATATCTTTTGTGTCACACATTCTCAAGATTAGGTATTCTCTTGCCATTACTTTCGGAATATTATTTTATTACTGTTTTAGAGTCGACAGAAGAATAATGAACAGGAATCATTGTTGCCAATTGACACTGCTCTCCCTACGTGAAAAATTAAATAGAACATAAGTTTTAAAGTTCCATCAAGTAAGCAATAGCTTTGCAAATTAATAACATTTCAATGATGTTGTTTTTCTTTGGTTTGCCATTTACTGGTATTTATGGCTCTCAATAGAATTTTGAAGATTTTTTTATCATTGAGGAATAATTGACATGTAACATATGGATTTCAGATATATAATGACTCGATATCTATATATTTTGCAAAAATGATTACCACAAGTCTAGTTAACATCTATCACCATAATTACAAATCTTTCTTTCATTGAGCTGAGAATTTTTAAGATCTACTCTCTTATCAACTTTTAAATGTGTAATATAGTATTATTAACTATAGGCACCATGCCGTACAGTATATCCCCATGACACTCATTCCCCCATCCCCTGTCTCTGGCAACCACTAATCTTTTCTCTGTACCTATAATTTGGTGTTTTTTGTTTTTGTTTTTAGTTTAGTTTTATTTTGTTTATATCCCACATATAAGTGAAATCATGCGGTGTTTGTCTTTCTCGACTTATCTCACTTAGCATACTACCCTCAAGTCCATCCACTTTGTCAAAAATAGTAAGAGTTCCTTCTTTTCTATGGCTGAATATATATATATATATATATATTATATGTATATATACATACATATTCATATTTTCTTTATCCATTCATCCATCAGTGGACACTTAGGTTATTTCCATATCTTGGTTCTTATAAATAATGCTGCAGTAAATATGGGGGTGCATATATCTTCTTGAGTGTTTTCATTTTCTTCAGATAAATACCCAGTAGTGGAATCATTGGATCATATGATAATTCAATTTTTAATTTTTTGAGGAACCTCCAAACTATTTTCCATAACATTCAGAAATTTCTTTTTTAAGAACCTAAAGTAATTTATCAGGTATACAGCCACTTTTGGAAAGTTGAGAATTTTAACCTGAAACTTTTTTTTTTCTTTAAATGAATTTTGGCCACTTTCTGTGGGTAGAGCTGGGTTTGGGGTCTGATCATTTTATTCATGTGGGACTCAGATTTGTTTCTGAAGCCATTTGAAGGAATCTCCTATCCTACTGTCTGGCTTTATGCCTCAGGTGCTGGTGCCAGCTCCATGGACAGGACTCTTGAGTGGAGGGGGAGCCAGGGGTGAACAGCAAGTCAGGCCTGCACAGCTGGTTCTTGTTTAGTGAAAGGCTGCCAAAAGGGCCAATTCTGAAGATTCCGTCCATTCTCAGTTTATCTGGGGACTTTAAAATGGCATAACAATTACTCAGATTTCTAGAAACCCTGCTTTATGACAAAAAGTGGCTTGTCTTTGAGATCTCTTTTTGAGATGTTCTGCCTATGTCAAAAGAATGTGAATGTGTGGAGCATTGCAGGGTCAAATTCTTTTGTGGCCAATATCTTCAGATTTAGAGGAAAAAATCCAAATATCTTCTTCATTTTATCTATTCTTTCCACAGATGTCTATTGAGCATTTCTAATGTGCCAGGTACTATTTGGGGGTGGGACAACAGGGATGTAATTTCCTGCCCTCGCAGAGCTTCTACTAATGGAGACAGACACACAACAAAGTTGAATATGTCAGATGGTGATATGAGCTATGGAGAAAATTAAAACAGGGATGGGAGATAGGAGTAGTGCCAAGAGGTGAGGGAACCATATCAGGGCCTAGGGTCTTGCAATACTGATGGTGACTGATTGGACCCATAGGCATTAAATAGCACAGTCTTTAATGTACTGTGACTGATTGTGCTATTGTAGTCCACCAGCATTGTCACTGCTACAGTCAGAAAGTATTTACCCCACACCTATTGGCAAGGTTGTGTACAGAATGAGTCATACAGCTGAGTGTTTGTCCTTAATACTGACAGCCCTTATGTGGACACATGTAGAGGACCTATTAATGACAAATTAAAAATAAGAAATTGACTACATTCATTCAGCGAATGCTTATTGGATGATGGTATATTCAAAGCATTGTGGAGAATAGCAAGATGAATCGCATATATACCTAACCAAAAGAACACATAACTTAGTATACTTGTGTGGGGTAGAGCATTTGCATGTCAGTGATTCAACATCTAAGATAGACTATGAAAGGTCCATGATGTATGCTGATTTGTCATTTTGCTGAGACATGGTTTTCAGCCACATGCTTTGGGAGACAGGTGAGGATTACTAACCTGGGAGTGTGTTAGCCAACTGCCGGGTGTCCACATTCCAGCACAGCATTGTTTATACCCATTGTTTAATGTGTAAAATGCCTTTGAAATGAAGTATGCTTTCTTTGTGAGGGATTGCTCTGAGAAGGAAGCTAGCTTTTAGGCTGGTGATAAAACTGCCCAAGTCTAAGATGTAGTGATTCTTAGCCAGAAAATGGCATCATTGAGAGTCTCAAGGAAATACTTCACATTTTGCTCCCATTCTGAGGGAAAATTTTATGCCATACTAGTATTTGTCAACTTGGAGATGAACTCTTCATGAGTGTATTATTTGGGTAAATCCTCATAACGACTTTAAGGGAAGTGTAGACACTAGAGAATTTATCTCCCTTGATTCTCTCTTGGAAGAAGCTAAGCAAAGCTTTTTCGTAAGCTGCTTCATCTGGACTCTAATATCAGGTTATGCCCTTTCATTCAGAAATAAAGGGTTAGGTATCTTTGTTTGCAGGTCCCTGGCATTTATTAAGTAGATGGGATCAAAAGTTTACTGTATGGAAATACATGTATATATTACTGGGTAGAACTATATATATAAACACGGCAAGGGAAATCTTGGAAGAGGAAGGAAAAACTATAAAATACAATGGCAGAGGCTGTTGGCTATCCACCAAAATCCACATTTTTCTCTTCCTGAGCCCACAGCAAGAAGGCTTCCAGCCTTCTTTGCTCTTAGCTGCAGCCAGGTGATTGAGTTCTAGCTATTAGAATGACCATGATAAAGACAGCAGAGGCCATCAGCCTGAATCCCTGCTTCAGTGTGAGAAAGAGCACCTCACTCACCCATTCCCTGTCACGGCAGCAAGACACAAAGTTCTGAGGTGTTCGAGCCATCCTGTGTTTTGGGGTCAATTTCAGCAGTGACTAGTCTTCCCTAAACAATACTGATACTATGTGTAGTAAATGAGAGAGGCCAAGACTATAGTTTTGGTACCTTAGTCTTACTTCATTTTGATATCGGACCTGGTTGTTTCTACCTGAATGGTGGAATCAGCACTCTTGGGCGAGGCTGGTTATTGTGCTTGAAGGCTCAGGCTGTGTTTATTACTGCACTCACCGTTCATGACTCTCAGATGTCTATGCTCCTCGATGTGCCCCAGAGGCTAAATATCCAGGGAGTACTAGCTGACCCCTTATTTTCCTCTTCTCAAATATTTTAGTGCCTACATTTGTGCTAGGTGCTAGAAATGAACTGTAACCTCAAAGAACTAACTTATTTGACCTGACCCCCTCAAATGGAACTCTTAGATGGAGGTAACAAAAAATTCAAGTCAAATTTCTCAAACAATAAGTGATTTTAATTTTTTTAGGGGAGCAACCCTTGGTTGACCTCACAGATTGCAAGGACATTGTCAGTTTACAATCCCTTATTTTTTATTTTTAACTCCTACAGCACTTAGTCTTCCTAGGCTCTCTGTGATTCTTAATCCAGTCAGGTTTACCCATGAAATTTATTTGAGGTAGTCAACTTCAAAGTTCAGTCACAACCATACTTACTATTGCCTTCCCTACTTTTCATGTCTATAATTCTAATATGGATCATTTGGCAGGTATTGTAAAATTGTCCAGAGCAAGTTGACTGGGTGCCTTCTCCCCACTTTGAATTCCATTGAACAAGACCCACAATGGAAGAATCACTGTGTTACTTCACTGAGGATTGTGAAGGACAGTGATATGAGAGGATTAGTGTGTGTAACCTGAGGAAATCCTGTTCAACTGTGTTTGAGTTGTTAGTTTCGGCAAACTTCAGTGGCTCCCTTCATTTGGCCTTTTCCTATATTTCAAGTTACAGTTTGAAGATCAGCTGCTTTCTTCTTTAACTCATTATCAATCTCCTTCTCCCTCTTCAGTTTGCTCTATTACTACCATTTGTCTTTTTACTGTTGCCTTATCTGTCTTCCTTTTGTGATGGTATACTCCTTGGAGGTAGGTGTACCGGACATTAGCTATCTTTGTGTTTTTTTCTCTAGTCCCTTATCCCAGAGCACAGCGTAGTGCTTTATATATTATGTATATCTCAATAAAAGTTTGATGAATTAATTGATTGCTTGAACTTCTTACACTAGAAGAGTTTCTTGAGCTAGTTTTATACTTGATGAATAGTTCCTTCCATGGCAGACATCACTTCCTGCCGCCATTATGTTGCCATCAATTCTTATGATGTCTCATCCTGTTTAACTTTGTGACACTGGCCTCACCTTAGCCTATAACAGGAGTCATCCAGCATGAGGTCTAAGAAGGAAAAGTGGTGACATGCTAACTGGTTGCTATATGAGTGTGGTAGGATGTTTCTTGACCTGTTTCAAAAAGTATTTGTAAGGCTCATGTCTGGTGGATAATAATGTAGCACATTTCATGATTTCTTGGCAAAAGAGCCATGTCATGTTATATGTAGTACTATATTTTTCAATTTAATAAAAGAACAACAGATTAATCTTTTTCTGATTGATAGCTATGTTTGTATCTTACTTTGAGTCTTGCATGACTCACTGAAGGTTCTGGAGAATTCTCTGAGAAGAGAATCATGCAAATCCATAATTAGGCATGTTTCCCCTAATAAAATTACAGCTGAAATCCTTCCCTCAGGGTTTTGTTATGTTCCTTCTTCCTTAGAGCACATTTTAATAGTGGTAACAGAACAGAATGATGACTTAATAGTGGTAACAGAACAGAATGATGACTCAATAGTCCTAAAGGCTAGGAAAGAAGGTATTTTACAGGAAGAGCCCTCCACTCTCCTTTGTAATTAGGGCCTTCATCAGTATGTCTGTTCCTTTGAGCAAGAAAGGGATTACCTTCAGTGTCTTCCTTCATCTTAGACTTAACAACTGGTCTTCCCTTTCCCTCCAGCTGAGAAGTGATTTTGAAAGGAGCTGGCCAGAGCCTTTCTCCAAGCTTACTCTTCTCACTTCTTTTATCAGTTTATGATTCTTTTGCTAAAAGTCAGGGAAGCAGAAGATCATCTTCACATCTTTGACTATCTGACCTTTACATTTAAGAATCTATGTTATGTACATTTCAGTGCTCTCTTGTTGCTTAACTTCGACTGGCTTTGTGAAGACAGAGAAACTGTTATTTCTTCAGCAGGACTTAGAAAGCCATAAGAACTCAACTGTATAGAACTCCCTGTCATAAATTTACTTTTCAATGTAAGCATTTATGTTGGAAATATGGTGCTGATTATCTTCTCCCCAAATAGTCTATGGTGATTAATAGTGCAAGAGTTAAATATTTTTTATATTTCAACTCACTGGACTACATGACATTGTAGTGGCCTGAAATATTAACCCAGTCTCATCTACCCACAGGAAATAATTTTAGAGAATGTCCTCGCCAACTATCAGTATGTTGGGTTACAGGAAAGTAACTTCTCATCTCCAACTAATGCAGAAGAGATATTATTTTGACGTTGAAAATTTTAAATTTTTATTGACCCCTTCCTTGAGCATCATGTACAAAGATGTTCAACCTCATTAATGACCTAAGAAATACAAATTTTAATAACATTCCATTTTTCACTTATCAGATATGGTTAATAATACTCAGAATTGGATAGGAAAAAAGTTAATCTTATACACCAGGAATGGAAGAGTAATTAAAATTAGTACAATATTGTAGAATGCTGTTGGATATGTTTATCAGCATTTTAAACATGTATCAATTTCTAGCAATTCCTACATAATATTTGCACTGACATGTAATAGGTATCTATAGTACTTTTTATGATTGAAAAATTGGAAAGAGTGTGAATATCCATTAGTAGAAAAATGATCAAATTAAATATGACATATTTATATAAAGAAATGACATAATACATTAAAAGAATTTTAGGCAAAAGATGAACTTATAATATCCCATTGAAATTACTTATTTTTCTTTTTTGTGTGTGTGAATTATATATTCATAGAAAGAAGTCTAGGAGAATGTAAAACTCTGAAGGGTAGATTTATAGGAGACTTTTATTTTCTACTCCAAGCATTTTTTTGTTGCTTTTGTAATCAAAAGATTTACAACTAATTAAAAATATATATGCAGTGCTTCTTAGGCATGGGATACTCAGCTCTGGATTAGGGACACAAAAATGCATAATAATGAGATTCGATACTGATCTCAAAGAGTTCATGGTCTAGTCAGTGAACACAGGAAAAAAGATACTCCTGGTAATATCACATGAGTACTCTGATAGAAGCTGTAAAATATTCAGTAGGGTTAGGGTTAGTTTGATTGGGTGAGAAAGAGGAATTGGGTATAAAAGAAAATAAAAAGCCAACCATAAAAGGGATTTGAGCCATATCTTGCAAGATTTGGTATTTAATTTGGTATTTCATAGTTAAGTAATGACAGAGTAAACACAAGAGAGTAAAGGTGTGGATGATGGTGTCAGTTTGAGTTTGAGAAATATGAGGAGGTTGACTTGGCCACAGTAAATGAGCACCCATATAGATGAGCATCTTATAGGGGAAATGGGGAGGACCCCATGGAGAAGAGTGGACAGGATTCTGGCCCAGATTACCTCTTCCTGCTTCTGCCATGTAGATGCTGTATAAGTTTAGAAAAAGTCACTTCCCCTCTCATGAAGCAGGTGTTAATATCATTATTGTTTTACAGATGGAGAGACAGAAGCAGGCACAAAGAGGCAAATAAAGTGATGAGGTCAAACAAACAGTTGGAAGAACTGTGGCTCAGGTGTAGACAAGCTGGCTCTGGATCCCTTCCTCTTAACTGTGGCCTAAACTTCTTTACTTTCACTTTTTTAGCTGTTGGTTCTCAGGAAGGGTGTATTCCCATTCCTTCCCGGGTCTTTGTATGCTCTGGAGCTATATTTCTGCTCCCTTTCCTTCCTCCTTCCCTTTCCTTCCCTTTTTTGAGAAGCAAATAAGCCCTATATGATGCCAAGAATGAGATGGTTAAGATTTAACTGAAACTCACAAAAGAAGTGATTTGGGGATTATTGTTTTAAATGGATTTCTTGGGTTGTGACAAAGGGAAATGAGGCTGAGATTCAAGTATAGCAAGCTCATTTAGGTCAACAGTTGCAAGTTTTCTAAGGAATTTGGGGTAAGAAAAGAAGTTAGGGAGAAAAAGGGACAGGGTAAGTAAGGCATTTTGTCAAAGTCAAGAGATAGAAAATTGTTCCCATTTTCTATTGATACTTTATTATTTTGAAAAGCTAAACAACTTTAGATAATAACTTCTTTTGTTCTGCTGTGCTATTTTAACATTGTGCCAAGAATAGTCTTAATATAATTACCTGAAAACAAATAAGGAGGAATATGTGCCATCATTCATTCATGTTAAGTATATTGTTGCTACCAAGAAATCAAGGAAAAAGTAAATGATTAACCAAATGCCTAAAGACTGAAACCTTTGAACTGCAGTGTTTTAGTGTTTATTCAGCAGAAATAAGTCTACTAAATGGCCAAAAAACATTTTAAAAAGTTTAACCTAGAAGCTTTTGGCCAATGTGTCTCATATTTCGTCATAATTAAATTTAAAGTATGAAAGATAAATGATGAGAAGTAAAATTCACATAGATCTGTTACTTTTGCTCATAAAATTACAAAACTATAGGAAAATTTAGCCATTTCTCTTATTTCAGCTTTTTGGGGTGGAGGAAGAATGAGTTGCAAATATGGAAACATATCACCAGTTTATACAGTAAATCTATATAGAGAGATCAATATAAAGATTTATACCTCATTGAAGCACTTTTCTTCCCATTGACTGAGTTCTGAAAGTAATGTTCAGATTTATAACATACTTGGTTTAAAGCAGTTTCTAAAATCTGGTGTGTGTGAGTTTTTTGAAGGGAAAGCTGTAAAGTAAGCTTATTGGGATGCCAGTACACATTTTACTTTATAATGGATGTTGGAAAGTGCCTAGGCCTTTTAAAAAGGGAGAGGGCTAATAAACATCCAAGAGAGTTTAGTTACTATATTTCTAAGGTAGTTTTATCTGTGTGATTGCCTATGGATATAGCCAAAGATATAAGTTTTATTCCCAAGAAGTTTATTTTTCAAAAGCTGCTTGATAATTTGGATACCCCTAAAAGAAAAATAAACATTTTTACTTATATGAATTGTTAGGAAATTCATGGAAGCAAAGGATGAAATTTTCTGCAAAATTTCTACAGTGCTGGAGAGTGTAAAATCCTACCTCCTTTAAGAAGAGTCCCCAAATCTCCCCTAGTAGGAATTAATCTATACCTTCTCATTGGTGGATTGATTAATTCAGTCATTCATTCAACAAACTATTATCAAATACTTGTATGGGATTAAAACTGTGGGCAAGATGAACACAGTACCTGTCTTCCCACAATTTACAGTTTGTGGGGAACACAAAGTAACAACACAGTTAACAGGCAGTATCATTTCTGTTATAATGGTTGAAGTTTGGCTGCATGCAAATCTGGGAAGACTTCTTGAAGAAAGTGCTATTTAAGCTAAGTAGAAGTTAACGGGGTCAACAGAGGATTAGGAGAATAATATATGAGGTTAGTGAAACAGCTTTGTGAAGGGAGTGACAGAGACATAATGGTTCTGAAATGGAAAGGAGTTCAGACTGGTTGGAACTTGGAGCATGAGGGAGGAGGAAGTGTAGAAAGAAATGGTGGCTCTAGAACCCTGAGAATCTTTGTAAGCCTACTCTCCTGATGGCTGTAGTGAGCCATTGAGGTGAACACAAAACATTTTGTAAAAATCATAGTAGCCTCTGTGTAGAGAATGTATAGGAGGCAGGCATGAGATCATCACTGTTCAATGTCAGAGAAGTAATCAACCCAATCCTAGAATTCCATTTTTGTTTTTTTTTTCTCCTGGGAACCACTTCCAGTACCAAGTACTGCATTAGTCAAGATCCAATCACAAAATAGATGCTATGCTCATATTTCAAATAGAAGTGATTTAACATTGGGAATTGGGGACACAGGGTATTAGAGGGCTGAAAGAGTAAATGGTAGAAGCAGAGATAGCCTATAGATTAGTAACTTCAGGAAGCAGCTGCCTAGGGCTGGAGGGAGCAAAAAAGGAGTGAGAGTGTTGACTAACCTAGAAATTCAAGTGTAGGGACCATTACTGTAGATAGTAGATAACCTTATGGCTTGTGCTCTGACCATCAAGGAGATAGGGTTAGTGGCTAGTATTCATAGTGCTAAAAGCTTGGGGAACTGGAGCTCTCTGCTACTGTGGAGACTGACAGGAGCTGGAAAACAGGAAGTCTCTTCTCCCTGCCTCTGCCTTCTAGTCTCCTGCCAGTGGCTCCCATTATCAAAATTTAACAAGAAGCCAGTTTCAAGGGAGTCTGGGAAATATAATTTGCTAACTCCTGACTCTAGCATCATAGAGCAGATTATGGAATGGTGATGGGCTTGGGCTAAGAGACAGCTGGTAAATGATCTGTTCCAGGCATTTTAGAAAAGTAATTCTAGCTGTACTGTGGGAACTGGTTTGGAAGCAGGCAAACCTGGATAATGTCTGATCAGGTCAGAGGTCGTTATCTAGGTAGAAGATAATGGCAGCCTGATTTAGGGCAAGAACAGAGAAAGAAAGAGACGTGGGTAGATGTGGAGAGATTTAGAATGTAGAATGGAACAGAATTTGGTAACTGATGTATGGTGAGGAATAAGGGGACAGATCAGAGGGAATAAAGGATGGGGAGGAGCTAAGGAAGAAGCATGCGTTTCTGACTTAGATGGATGGTGGTGCCGTTTACCAAGATAGGAACGTAGAGTTAGAAATTATTTAGGGAAAGATGATTCATTCAGTTTTGGACTTTTGAGTTTGAGATGCCTGTGGCTCATCCAGCTGGAAATTATTGTGGATATACAGTCATAATATGTGAATGTAGTGTATTCTCAGCCTGTAGGTGGTACTTTAATTCTTATTGTGAGTGAGATTACCAAGGGAGACAGTAGTGTGCAGAGAGAAATGAACATAGGGCAGGAATAACAACATTTTAGGAAAGAATATAGTAGTAGAGAAAAGTCTGTGAAGAGACTTGAAAGAGTGGGCAGAGTGGTTAGAAGAAAACCAGAGTTCATAATATCCCAGAAGCCAAGAAAACACTTTGGAACAGGAGGTCATGGTCAATAGTTCAGATACTCAAAAGTTTACTCTCCAGTGTTGTTTGTACTTCTCTTATCATACTCAAGTCTACCTGTTCCCCTGACTTACTTATGGGTGATTCTCCTCCAGTATGATGTAGGCCTGGGACACTGTGCTTCACATACCTCAGAATCTGGCATTGATATTTTGCACATAAGTATGTACTTGATGTGTATTTGTTACATTGGATTAATTAGGTGTCAGCAAACTCCAGTTTGTGGATTGGCCATTTGTTTTTGTAAATAAAGTTTTATTGGAACACAGGCCTGCCAACTTACTTATTTATGTCTATGGTTTCTTTCACACTGTAACAGCAAAGTTGAATAGTTGCGACCAAGACCCCACAGGCTACAAAACCTAAAATATTTATTATGTGTCCCTTTGTATTTTCTGATACCTGGATTATGGTCATGAAGCTTGTAAGATTGTGTCTTTGACTCTTCCTTTAAAAAATCTGTTTAGTACATTTAGGAAAGATGTGGACCATAGAATACCTTCTTGGGGTTGATTATGGTCTTGTTTTTGGTGTGAAGGCAGCAGAGCCAAGTGAAAGAAAAGTTAGCAGATGGTTTAGCAGTCTCTTTTAACATGACTGGGGCTAAGTGGTACCCTTATAAGGAAAACTGCTAGGCAAGGAAGTTGGAACAAGAGGGAATGTGGATCCATGCGTTTAAAACATACCTTTTCAGCTCTGCGATATACCAGGTTTTGTGTTAGGTACTGTGATTTCTCTAGTAACTCACAATCTGGTTGGAGACACAGACCCATAAGCAGAAACTTACAATTCCCTATAATGTGCTAGGCACAGTAATAAAGCTGTGCGCATGTGGTACAAATGAGGGTAACCTGACTCAGCCTGAAGAAAAGTGAGAGAAAGAATAACTATATGGGGTGGAAGCCACCAGGTGTTTCAGGTGCCAGCCACATTGCTACTTAGGAGCTGGGAATGGATGTAGAGGATATGAGCCTAGGAGTGTCATCTACCAGCTCTGTAGCTGCAAGTTCTATGTGAGAGGTAGCCCTTGGGGCTGTGCAGTCATGGAGAAAGGCAGTTCCAAGAGAAAAACTTGTACATCACCAAAGTTTGTCTTCTGGGCATTCTTTTATTTTCTTCTTCTTCTCCTCCTCCTTTTCCTCCTTCTCCTCCTCTTCTTCCTCCTTTCTTCTTCTTCCTTTCTTTCTTCTTCTTCTTTCTTTCGAGATGATATATTTAGTGTAGTTTGATTTTGTGAGAATCAGAACCTTGAATTGGTTGATTTTCTCCTTACATAAAGTACAGAAGTCATCTTACATTAATATGTCTTTTGACTAGATTTGTCTTGCCTTTAGGGATGATAAAAGCTCAGTGAGCTGAGCATCGAACATAGGCAGTGAAAGGTTTCTGTTTATTTAAAAGCCTAAACTTGCTGTCATTTTACTATTAATGCCCTCACTAAGAACAAATTACACATTCATCTGCCTGTGCTCTCCTAGTGACATCTGTGAACTGATTTGGGCAGTTGTTAGGCCTAATACATGAAAAAAGAAAGTGAGACTCATACTTGCAGATTTTAGGTTATTTGCCAATGTACAATGCTTTCAGTAAGTTCTCTTGTTTGCAAGTAACAGCAACTCATTCCAATTTAGAAAATAGGAGTTTATCAAAACCTTGCACATGAACTGGAAAGCTAGATGAACGCAGGCAATTCTGGGTGCTTCCTACTCTCTTTCCCTCTTTCTACATATCTGCACCATCCTTTCCTCAATCTATAGATCGGTTTTCTCTATAACTTTTGCCTCCCCGTGATCTGTCTTTTCTCAGCCTCTTTCTGCATCATAAATGACACTTAAAGCTTCAGTTCCCATTGCTGTTTGAGGTCTTAGCACTGTTCTATTTCAGATTCTGAATGGCCCAACTTATCTTCAAGCAAGGCCATATTGTACTGAATTGACTCTTCCCTGTTCCACTCAGCTTGGACTTGGGGTTATGCCCATATGATTCATAAAACCGAAGATTGGGCAACTCTTCTCAGAAGCAGAAAGGAAGAAGCAAGGCATCCCAAGTTGTGATCTGTCCAGTACATCCCTTCCCTGCCTGGTCCATAATTCACTTCCTATACACAGTTCCAAAGATGGCCTCTTCTAATGTAATCTAATCCTCCTCATAGGTAAAACCACACATTCATGTACCCCTTTCACCAACATGGATCATCCCCAAATCATTGCTGCTACCTAGAGAAGCAGTCAAGAGACCACTTAAAAAGCCTCATCTAATTTGAAGCCACAATTCTCAGTGATGACCATTTCAACTCTTATTCTCTCATGATTCAGTTTAACCATTTTGTAAACCGTGGACTTATCTTAACCATAACACTGACACATCTGGTGTTCAGTGGTGGAGACTATCTTAATGCTCAGGCTCAGTTAAGAAGTGGGAGAAGAAATCTCCACCTCCCAATCTAGCTGGGGGAGAAGAAATCTCCACCTCCCAATCTAGCTGTGAGAAAGATACATTGTGCATTGGTCACTGGCTCAGCATACACTCTGTAAGTAGAATAGAGCCCATGTCTGCTGATGGGTGGCCTGCTCCTGACATCCTGTGACCTGATGCTTGGAAATAGTAAGGTATATGGGAGGAGCCCTGCCTGATTCTTAAACTCTTGGCTTATTGTCTCGCCTCTCTTACCCTGAAATGAGTTCCCAGATCTATAAGCAACTACTCTAGAGTTGTTGTCTCTAGGCTGTAGATTGACCTGGATTTTTGGAAATATGGACTCTTCTGTTTTCTTCCTGAGTCTTTTTTTTTTTTTAATATTTGTTCCCTGTGCCTTTCCTTGTTAAAATCTGATTGTGGAATTTTTGTTGTTTTTATGAGTCTTCAGTAGTTAATGATATCACATAGAATAGAAATCTCAGCTCAGTGGTACATCTCAAAACAGCATCTTTTTGGATTCTGTTTTGTTTTTTTTTCCTTCAATCCCTGTGAAGAATTTAGAGCACTCTAATTTTGTAATAAAGTAGGTATCTATGGGGCTTGGATTCTGTAATCAAGCTTGTTTTTTTCTGAGTATTCCTTCTTGGCTAAGTTCCACATGGTTTCTAAGTTAATTGCATAGAAAAAATTTAAAAATTTAGTTTCCTGCACTGTATTGACATGACTCTTATATTTGCATTTAATCATTTGCTCTTCTTCTATCTCAGTAAGTACAGTGAGCTGTCTTTATATTTACATACCATTGAGAACTATATGATATATGAGGAGTAGGGTTAGAATAGAAGAAATCAGCATAGTCATTTTGTAAATAATAAGAACCAAGGAATGCTACAGCCATTAACCAACATCAAATAACTTCAAACTAATTAAAGCATTGCAGAGTGAGTGTGTATGTGTGTGTGTGTGTGTGTGTGTGTGCGTGTGTGCGTGTGTGTTTTCCTCCAGTCCCTTCACTCTCTTCCATCAGCTTGTTCTCTTTATCTATAGGTCTGTTTCTGTTTTGTTTTGTTAATTCATTTATTTTGTTTTTTTCAGATTCCACATATAAGTAAAATCATATGGTATTTATCATTTTCTGACCTATTTCACTTAGCATTATACCCTCTAGGTCCATTCGTGTTGTTGCAAATGACAATATTTCATTCTTTTTTATTGCTGAACAATATTTCATTGTGTGTGTGTGTGTGTGTGTGTGTGTATACCACATCTTCTTTATCCATTTATCTATTGATGAACATCTAGATTACTTTCACATCTTAGCTATTACTAGTAATGCTGTGATGAGCATAGGGGTGTGTATATCTTTTCAACTTAGTGTTTTTATTTTCTTTGGATAAATACCCAGAAGTGGAATTTCTGGATCATTTGGCATCTCTATTTAATTTTTAAATTAATCTCATACTATTTTCCATAGAGGCTGCACTAATTTATAATCCCACCAATAATGTATGAAGGTTCCCTTTTTCTACATATTCGCCAGCACTTATTTGTTGATTTTTTGATAATAGCCATTCTGACAGGTGTGAGTTGATATTTTATGGTGGTTTGAATCTGCATTTCACCAGTTATTAGTGATGTTGACCATTTTTTCATATATTTGTTGGCTATCTGTCTATCTTCTTTAGAGAGATGTCTATTCAGGTATTCTACCCATTTTTTAATTGGATTATTTTGTATTTTTTTATGTTAAGTTGTATGAATTTCTTATATTTTTAATATTAATCCCTTATCAGATGTATTCTTTGCAAATATTTTCTCCCATTCAGTAGGTTGTCTTTTCATTTTGTTGATGGTTTCTTTTGCTGTGCAAAAACTCTTTGGTTTGATGTAGTCCCATTTGTTTATTTTTTTCCTTTGTTGCCCTTGCCCAAGGAGATAGATTCAAAAAGATCCCGCGAACAGCGATGTCAGAGTTTACTACCTACATTTTCTCCTAGTTTTATGGTTTCATGTGTCACATTTAAGTCTTTAATCCATTTTGAGTTTATTTTTGGTTATGGTATCAGAAAGTTTCCTAGTTTCATTTTTCGCATATATCTGTACAGTTTTTCCAACATTGCTTATTAAAGAGACTATCTTTTCTCCATTTTATAACCTTGCTTTGTCATGGATTAATTGGCCATATAAATGAGGATTTATTTCTGGTTTCTCTGTTTTATTGATCTATATATCTGTTTTTATTATTGTAGCTTTGTAGTATAGTTTGATATCAGGGAGCGTGACACCTCCCACTTTGTTCTTTCTCAAGATTACTTTGGCTATTCAGGTTTTGTGGTTCCATATAAATTTTAAGATTAGTTCTAATTCAAAGAGAATGCCATTGGTATTTTAATAGGAATTGCATTGAATCTGTTTATTGTCTTAGGTCATAAGGACATTTGAATGATATTAATCTTTCCAATTCAGGAGCAAGGTATATCCTTCTATTTATTTGTATTTTCACTGTCTCATAGTTTTCAGAGTACAGGTCTTTCACTTCTTTGCTTCAATTTATTCCTAGATATTTCATGCTTTTTAATAACAATTGTAAATTAGATTGTTTTCTTAATTTCTCCTTTTAATCATTCGTTTGGTGTCTGGAAATGCAACAGATTTTTGTATATTCTGTATCCTACAATTTTATTTGCATTTACTTATTATATATAGTTTTTTAGTGGGGTCATCTGGGTTTCTATATATAGTTTTTATATATAGTTTCTATATATAATCCTATATATAGGATTATGTCATCTGCAAATAGAGTTTTACTTCTTCCTTTCCAATTTGGTTGCCTTTTATTTCTTTTTCCTTTCTCATTTCTGTGGCTATGACTTCCAATACTGTGTTGAACAGAAGTGGTGACAATGAGCATTCTTATCTTGTTCTTGATCTTAGAGGAACAGCTTTCAGCTTTTTATCATCAAGTATGATATTAGCTGTGGGTTTGTCATATGGAGCCTTTATTATATTGAGATATGTTCCTTCTATACCCATTTTGTTGAGAGACTTTATTATAAAAGATGTTGAATTTTGTCAAATGCTTTTTCTGAGCCTATAGAGATGATTACATAGTTTTATTCTTTATTTTGTTAATGTGAGGTATCACGTTGATTGATTTACAGATGTTGAACTGCCTTTGGGATGGTTCCCACTTGGTCATGGTATATAATCCTCTTAATGTATTGTTGAATCTCGTTTGCTAATATTTGTTGAGAATTTTTGTATCTATATTCATCAAGGATATTGACCTGTAAATTTCTTTTTTTGTAATGTCTTTGTCTGGTTTTGGCATCAGGGTATGTTGGCTTCATAAAATAAGTTTAGAAGCATTCACTCCTCTTAAATTTTTTTGAAATAGTATAAGATGAATAGATATTTATTCTTCTTTGAATATTTAGTAGAATTCACCTGTGAAGACAAATGTTTCTAGAGTTTTATTAGTTGGGAATTTGATTACTGCTTCAATTTTATTGCTAGTAATCTGTCTGTTAAGATTTTCTATTTATTTCCTGTTCAGTCTCGAAAGGTTATATACTTCTAGAAATTTATCCATTTCTTCTAGATTGTTGAATTTGTTGGCATATAATAGTTCATAGTATTCTTTAATAAGTGCATGAATTTCTGTGGTGTTGATTGTAAATTCTTTCATTTATAATTTTATTTACTTGGGCTCTTTTTTTCCCCCTGATGAGTTTAGTTAACAGTTTGTCAATTTTGTTTATCTTTTCGAAGAACCAGCTGTGAGTTTTATTGGCCTTTTCTATTGGTTTATTTTTTAATTCTATTTATATCTGTGCTCTTTTTAACTATTTACTCCCTCCTGGTTTTTTGTTTGTTTGTTTGTTCTTTTTATAGTTCCGTTAGATTGTTTATTGGGATTTTTTGCTTGTTTTTTTCTTGAGGTAGGCCTGTATAACTATGAATTTCCATCTTAGAATTGTTTTTTCTGCTTCTTATAAATTTTGAAAAGTTGTATTTTCATTTTCACTTGTTTCAAGATAGTTTTTTATTTTCTGTTTGGTTTCTTCTTTGATCAATTAGTTATTTAGTCTCCATTTATTTGTGTTTTTCTAGTTTTCTTCCTGTAAATGATTTCTAGTTTGATGCCATTGTGCTCAAAAAAGATGCTTGATATGATTTTGATTGTGAATTTATTGAAGCTTGTTTTGTCGCCTAATTTTGATCTATTCTGGACAGTGTTTCATACGTACTTGAAAAAAATGTGTATTCTGCAGTTTGGGAATGAAATGGTCTACAAATGTCTATTAAGTTGATCTAGTCTAATATGAAATTTGAGGTCATTATTTCTTTAATTTTCTGTCTGGATGATCTATCCATTGATATGAATGGAGTATTAAAATCGTTCATGATTGTATTACTATAGATTTTTCCTTTTATGTCCATTAATAATTGTTTTATATATTTAGGTGCTCCTATGTTGAGTGCATAGATACTTACGATTATTACATTCTTTTCTTGGATTAAGACCTTTCTAATTATATAATGTTCTTTGTTTATTTTTTACATTTTTTGTTTTAAAATCTATTTTGTTTCATAGGAATACTGCTGCTTCAGCTTTCTTTTCATTTTTATTTGCATGAAATATCTTTTTCCATCCCTTCACTTTCAGTCTCTATGTGTCTTTCAATTTGAAATGAGTCTCTTATAAGCAGCGTATAGATGGCTCCTGTTTTTTTTAATGCATTCAGCCACCCAGTGCCTTTTATTGGAGCATTTCATATATTTACACTTAAAGTAATTATAGATAAGTATGTACTTATGCCATTTTGTTAATTTCTTTTTGGTTGTTTTTATAGTTCTCTGTTCCTTTTCTTCTCTTGATCTCTGTACTTATAATTGGCTGGGGGTTTTTAGTGTTTTGTTTGGATTCCTTTCTCTTATCTTTGTATGTTTTTTGTAGGTTTTTGGTTACCATGAGGTTTTATGTGTATCATTCTATAACTTTAGTAGTCTAGTTTAAGCTGATAGGTGTTTAAATTTGAATATTTTCTATAAGGTCTACAATTTTACTTCCCCTCCATGCTTAATTTTATTGATATCATATTTTAGATCAGTTGGTGTAACTCCTACTTATTGTAGTTTGATACTTTTTTCTTTTGGTTTTTGTAGTAGCTTTTTATTTTTTATTTTTATTTATTTATTTTAATTAAGTTTATTGAGAAAACATTGGTTAATACAATAAAATAATTTTCAGATGTACATTATTATTTGACATCTGTATATTCTATTGTGTGTTTACCACCCAAAGCCCTGTTTCCTTCAGCTACCATATATTTGAGCTTTTTAAATATTTGATTCACTGTATTTATTAAATATTTGACTTACCCATGAGATTTTTTTCTTTCTCATATTTTCTTATTTCTGCTTATGTGATTTTCTTTTCTGCTTAAAGAAGATCTTTTAACATTTCTTATAAAGCTGGTTTTATAGTGATGAACTCCTTTAGTTTTTGCTTGTCTAGGAAATTCTTTTCCTCTCTTTCAATTCTGAATGATAACCTTGCTGAATGAATTATTTCAGCTTGTAATTTTTTTTAAACACTTTAAAGATAACCTTCTACTCCCTCTGGCCTGTTAAGTGTCTGCTGAGAAATCAGCTGATAGCCTTAATGAATTTCCTTTGTAACTGTTGTTTTACTCTTGCTTCCTTCAAGATTGTCTCTTTATCTTTAACCTTTGCCATTTTAATTATAATATGTCTTGGTGTGGATCTCTTTGGGTTCATCTTTAGAACTCTATGCTTCCTGGACATGGATGTCTGTCTCCTTTCCCAGTAGAAGAAAGTTTTCTGTGATTTCTTTGAATAAACTTTTTGTTCCTTTCTCTCTTTCGTCTCTTTCTGAGATCCCTATAATGCAAATGTTTGTGCTCTTGATGTATCCCAAAGATCCCTCAGACTACCAGTTCTTTTTGCTGTTCTGATTGGTAGACTTCCACTAGTCTGTCTTCCAGGTCACTTATTCATTCTTCTCTATTAACTAATCTGATGTTGATTCCTTCTAATGTATTTTTCATTTCACTTGATTTTTCAGGTATGCTTGGTTCCTTATTATACTTTATAACTCTGTTGAAGTTCTCCCTAAATTCTTGGTATTCCACTTTCAAGTTTGGTGAAATTCATTTCCTTGAATTATTTATTAGACAAATTACTTACCTTCTTTTCCTTAGGGTTTTTTCTCTGAAGATTTTTTTTTGTTTCTTTATTTAAGAGATATTCTATCTTTTCATTTTGTTTAGCTTTATATATTTGTTTATATGAATTAAATTAAATAGCTATCTCTCTTTATTTTGGAAAAGTGGCCTTTGTTCTGGCCACATAGTTCTGGCAGGCCAGTAGGAGTCAAGCAGATGCCTAAGGCATCCAGGGCACTAGCCTAGTGAGCCAGAGTAGCTCCAGGTGGTAAGGCGAGGTTCATGTTAGTAATGCACTGTTGATCCTGCTTGCTCCCTTTTTTCAGGCTGAAATGGGCTCAGACAATGTATCCGGGAACACACTGCAGCAACCTTGCAGGTAGATCAGAGCACCTGAATAGAGCCCCTACCCACCCTATGGAGGTGAAGGAGGATGTAAACAATGGTGTTCACAGGAACCTCCAACCCCAGAGAATTCCTGCAGTCTCCACAGAGCTCCTGTGCCCTGCAGCCTTCTCTACACTACCATCTTTCTAGTTTGTTGTAGAGAAGGTGGACTTGTGTAGAAGTGATCTCTGTAGATTGTATGTGCTGAGTAGTTTTAAGAAGCCGATTGGAGCTGGTCAGGCACTTATGATGCCTGGAGCACTGGCCTACCTGACTGGAGCAGCATATGTGGTAATGCCATTGTTCCTATTTGCTACTTTTGTTCAGTCTAAAGACTCTGGCTGATATAACTAGGAACACTGTGCAGTGATATTGCAGGTAGGCCAAAGCACCTGAATAGAGCTCTCAACCACCCTGTGGAGGTAGAGAGGGATATAAACAATGATGCTCACTGGCTCTACCACCATGGAGAGTTCTCACAGCTCCCCAAGGACTTCTGCAGTTTCCCAGCCTTTTCTAGTCAGTCTCTTTTTCTTATTTGCTGTTCAGAAACTGCTCATTCAGCCCTCATTTTTCTCACAGGAGTAATTGATCTCTATACCCATGCATGTTTATGTTTGCTTATGAGAGGGGGTGAGTCCATTATCCTCCTATGCCACCACCATTTTTTTTAACCATATGTTATTTATCTAATCTAATTTAACTAGTAAAAGTTCCCAACTCCCAGCCCAGCCCTCTTTCTCTTCAGAGTTTCCCAGCTTTTATTGAGTTGGGTTCAGCTTCCCAATGAGAAACCATTCCATAACATCACATTGATAAAACTGTCCAGAACAATAGGGGTTTTTCTGTGTTATGGGAAAAGACACACACACACACACACACACACACACACAAGCATTAACAGACCAATTATGAAATGATGTGTAGTATTAGGTACACATAGGAGTAAAACAGTTGATGATTGTCCTGGGAATGATCCTTAGGCATTGCATAATTTATTGCTCTCTAGATATTGTTGAGATGAATGCAGAAATTCAAGAAGTTTATTGTATGGGCTATGAGAGGAATGCTAGATATAAAAGTCCCTTTGAGAGCCCCTTGCAGGTTCAAAGCCCCTTCCAGCACAGTCTCCTAACCGTGTACACTCTGCCTACCACGCCATGTGCAGTGACCATTTTGAGTCTTAGTACAGATTTGGAACATAGTCTGTTTAAAGGATGAAAATCTGAATAGGTAAGGTTTCAGCCTTCAAATTTCAACAGAACACTGACTCTTTAAGGTTATATATAGAGATTGAATAGGATATCAATGAAAAAAGACTATCAGGCTGGTCTGTGTCTTAAGAATACCAATTGAGTAGATAGCCATCTTTGAATATGCATCTTTGCCCACTTGTTTGAATTCCTTAGGATAAATTCTTAGAAGCTGAATTGCTGTTGTGCCTATTTCCAGAGATTTTGATAGATATAACTGAAGTGTCTTCCAGAAGGCCATCATAGTTGGCTGTATAGGAGACTACAGGAGTCCTCACTGTCTACATTTCACCTTATTCATATTTGTATCTCCAGAACCTGTTTGGTGGCAGTTTGTCAGAGCAGTTGGCTTATTGGAATTGAGAATATAAAGTGTTTATAAGCTTCTAAAATGACTATGTGATATGGACATTGGGCTTTTTTTTTATGCCCTTGGTTTGATTTCCCAGACTTTATGTGATAATTTCTTAATCTCTGCTTTACTCTCCCACTGAGCTTTACTTTTTTAATTAAAACCTATTCTCTTTTTTATATATTCTTACAACTTTCCCAGTCATGCTAATTAATTAGTTATCTATACCAGGTTATTCGTACTCAGTAACCAGGTGGGAATAAATTAATGAACAATCTATATATAGGGAAAGCAAGGCAACTTGGATGACGAAGGACAAATGACATTAAGCCTCTGTTTGGACAATAAAATAGGGCATGTTGGGACCTGATGAATTTGGGGACTGATTGTGGATATGGTGATCATGGAGAGAAAAGAGCATGTAGGCCTAGTATTGCCAGATCTTCCCAATTTTCAAGAGAAACTGGAAATCTATTATATGTAATATGTGTGTGTGTGTACATACATACATACATGTATGTATGTATATATGTATATGTGTATGTGTATATATATATGTATATGTATATACATATATACACATACACACATACATACATATATACATATATATATATAATATAAAATGCACAGGGGCCAAGGAAACTTATTCTCACAAACTATCCATTTATGACCTCAGATCTGTCTACTCCCACTTCAGTGAACAGATGGAGATGAACATTTTTAAGGTAGTTTTTGTTTCACCTCCCTTCTACCAACAATACTTGGTACCAAATAGACATTTGAGGAGTTTGTATTTGTCTCAGACACCTTAGCTTCTCTGTAATCATTTTTTTTCTTTCTTTTCATACATGTGCCCAGAGTGTCCTCTTGCTGTTCTAAAAGTATGTAGGGTCTGTGCAGAAATGCTTCCCTGCAGAGTGTTCTCTCTACATCCCTTACGGAGCTAAAGTTTTCCCAGTTATCTTACACAGATCCCAAGTGGAGCCAAGGTGTATGTTCTAGGTTGCTCACTCAGAGCCAACAGTTTCCATGGCTTTCCATGGCAGTACACCTCCCTGTGTAATTTGTGTAGGCAGACCTAATGAAATTCTTTCATTACATTCAAGGATAGGATTAACACTCAGAGTATTTTCTGATTACCAGCCTCTAAAGGATTCAAGTAGCTGCCTCTTCTGCTGTGGAATAGAAGCTTCAGCTCCATCATTTAGTGCAGTGGTTGCCTGTTCTCCTTGTCTTTTTCCTCAGCTAGACTCTCCTCAAATTTACCTACTTTGCATGTAATCTCCATCCCTTGCACAGAGTCCAGGTTGTAATAATTACTCAGTAAAGGTATGTGGAATGAAGGTCCTATTCCTACATGAAAGTTTTTTGTTACCTCTGATCATAAAGAGCTGTATGTGCTAGAACAGAAATATTCATCAAAGCCAGATGAACGTCCTCTCAGAAGGTTCGGAGAGCTTTAGCTCCACATTATTTAGTTTTCCTGTCTGACAGTTAGTGGTAAATGATAGCGACTGTTATTCTTTGTTTCTTTGCATAATTGCTGAACCCACAAGATCTGTCTAAATTGATTTATTTTCAACTGCTACACAGATATGCTTTCTTGTTGGTTGTTTTTCCCCACTAGAGTATAAGTTCCACGACTGCATTGCTGTTGCTCCTCAGTGTCCAGAACAGTGTTGCATATTGAATGAGTGAGGCTGTGTCTCACCCCAACTCCGCTGTGCTCTTTGTGTGTTCCTTTTATCTTATCTCTTTTCTTGCCCTTGCCTTTTTCATAATGTCTACACAACTCCACATCTTTCTTCATAACAACACTCCAGCCACAATAGTGCTCCACTTGAGTTGGCTCTGTCATTATTTTCCTGCTTAAGCAAGCAGTTCCATCTAGTAAAGGATGTGATAGAAACAGGACACGATTGCAGGAGGAAAATCCATCTCTTTCCTGGCCAAGTCCAGTAGAGTCATCAAGGTGGTTCCATTCTCTTACCCTCATTCTCTTCCTCTGTCAAGGAGAGATGATAAAATTTGTATACCTCCCTCACAAGCTGGGAAGATGAAATAGGATGACTCTCGAGGAAAGCTTTGTCATATACATTGTGATATGTATATGCTTTTGCAAGGGAAAGATGGCATGCTTAGAAACCTGTCTGCCTTTCAAGGACCAGGGCAGGGTACCCAAGGTGGGAGCAGACTGACTCAGGGAGCTGATTTCTATAATCTCCTCCTACATTTTTAACAACATTCTTGTGATGTGGATGGCACTCTACCGTTTTTAAAAATGAAAATATGGCTCTCAAAGATATAGAATTTTACCCAAATTTTTTCAGCAAATAGAGGCAAAGGCAAGGCTCAGACCTAGATCATTTGATGTCAAGTCTAGCCAATATCCAATATCTGTAAGATTGGGGCAGGGGATAAGTTACCACTGTGCCTTGGCCCCAGATTCTGGATAGTGAGCCTGATCACATGTGCTTGAATGTCTCTGTAATTTGTTAGTGCGTGCTACCGTAAGTTCATACTAGTGTTACCCTGAGTAAGTATTAGTATTAGAGTCATATTCAATTGATAGATTTTTCTTCCCTATCAAACACTGTACAGCTAGGTAGGTCAGAAGTTAGTTATTTTCTGGAACATGCTGATTAAAAAGGGGTTGACATTGAATGGCAGAAGAGCTGATTGAATGGGGCAGAATCTGCATTTACATATGGACCTTGAGTCTGACCTGAATTTGTAGGCTAGTCTGTGGCATCTCAATGCATAGAACAGGGGTGCCTGCCTACCCACTTATCCCTCATTTGTGGAGATTCCATCGTAGATTGGATGCTGGGTCCCAACCAAGGCATACTACTTTGTTGCTTCCAGGGAGTCTCGAGTAAACCTGTAAAGACTCTCAGTTACCCAATAGGACCTTGTGCAGCTGTGTGTGGAAATCAGGATAATTCCAGCATTTCTGAGAGCATTTTAATAGAGCACTGATTACAGATTGCAGGCACCTGGTGGTGTTTTTGTACTGAGGCTGGAAGATGCATTTCCGAAGACAAAAACGGGGCTTGACAGATTCCTGATTTCCTAACCCGTGTTTCCCAGGGCCTGGAATAAGTACTGAGAAATTCTTACAACACCTGATCCGGGCTCCTGGCACGGTTATCACATGCTTTCTGCAGACCACCAATGCTGGAGCATTAATTCCCAGACCAATAATGGATATATGACTTTGCCTGGGGAGTGTTCTCCTTCCAACAGCTCAAAGCACTAAGACTGTGGGAGGGCTCCTGTTAGTCTGGGTCAGCACAGAGCCTCGTGGCTTGGGACTTGGCCAGAGCTATTCTGTGCTTCTTGGACTGGCTCAGGCTGTTCCACTTGGGTAGCCATCATTGCTTTTGGCCTTGACAGCCAAATGAGAAAACATAAACTGTGGAAATTTAAGGGAATAAAGGTGATAGCCAGAAGTTGAGGTCTAGAAATCTGTGGGCTAGAGGTATTCCAGTCCAACACTTCACTTCATACCAATTCATAAGAAAAAGAATGAATCAGAGAAGAGTTCCCACTGTGATAAGTCATGTTTTCTCTCTCTTTCCTCCTTCCTCCTGACATACCACCTGTCTTCACCTTCCACACACTTGGGACTACTGTAATAACTGTTACTTGAAAGAGCATTCAGCAAAGTGGGCAGCAATGGCTACCCCTAACCTTGACCTTGCTACTCTTTAGTGGTATGATTTGGGAATTATCTTCTGGACTTCAGTTTTCTTATGATTTAAGGAAGAGAATTGGATGAGATAGACAACCACTAAGATTACTTATAGCTATTAAATTTTTAAGCCTATGAATAACAACATTGTAACTCCCCATGCCCTTTAACTGAAGTAAAATCTGCTGGCAGGTAGGCCCCAGAAAGGTGTTAAGGAATGGTAGTCAGTTGGCTCATTTGAAAGATCTTGCCGAGACCCTTCTCAGCAAAGTCAAGTGGATGGAATTCCCTTTGCGAAGCCTTTCAAATTAGTGAAGCATTGCTCCTAGGGAAGCCACTAAGGTTGCTTGAAGCACTGACAGCAAAGATAGAAGGCATAGAAAGAATGTGAGGGAGGAGGTAACAGGAGGGCTTGAGTGTGTTTTTGAGATGCCAGAGGGGGGTAATACAGCAAAGGAAGTGGAAAGAGGAGTTTCCCTTGAGAACCAGCAGAAACCTTTGAAATATGTGCCTTTTATATTTAAGCCTTTTCCGGTTTGGAAAATAGCCTACCAGGTTCATAAAACTGCCTAGTGGCTGCCATCCAAGATCCTTCCGGGAGTTGACTCCTGTCGTAAACTGCTGGTCTCCAAAGGAGGGTGGCGGACATCTGTAACAAGACTTCGGCAGGCATTGTCCTGTTTATGGGGACAGAGATCTAATGTAGACTCTCTCTGCTAACATATTCTTACCTCCCCAGTTTTTATTTGTGTAACCTAAACAAGCTGAGACTATGTGATTCTCCATGCCAGCTACACAGCATGACATTAATGCCTGAGATGAACAGATACCCAGAAGAAGGACTTCAGACTTCAGCCTGGTTCATTATCTTTGTAACTGCTGATCAGGGGTGATAACAGTATCTGGTCCACCAGAAAGTAAGGCTGATCAGAGACAGAACTGTGAAGCACATGAATTTGTCTCAGTTTACCTAGAATTTATTTCTACCTCACCTTTTCCTACCTTTCTTATTTCTTTCAGTGAGATAGTGAAGAACAGACTCCTGGAATCACATTTTCTAGGTTTAATACCTACTCTGTCCTTTAAAATCTGTGTGGCCTAGAACAACTTACTCAACTTCTCTGAGCCGTAGTTTGCTTATCTGTAAAATGGAATCTTGTCCCTTTCCCACAGATGTAAACATATTCATGGGGATTTTCAAACACCTAAACCCCATATCTAAGTTTATGCATCTTGTGTTGAAATTTGAGGTAGCTAATGGGGAAAGCTTTTTGAGGCTGAGCAGAATTCTTTCCAGCACTGTTTAAATTATACTGCACAGGCACAAAATCATGACGTTGACCACTGGGGAGACCAATTAAAGTTGAAATTACAGTCCTTTACCAGATCTTTATGAAATAGAAGAGTTTAGTGACCTTATTGAAAATTTCATTGATGAGATTGAGACATTGAAGGACAGAGTGCCTTACCTTTTAAATTGACATGGTAAATATGTATAAAATGGGTCACATTTCTTTTGTGCCCCCTTCATTGCTTTAAAGACTTCATGTCACAGTATAATACTGATAAAATATCAATTACAGAAAATTGAAGCTCTCTCAAGAAATTATAAAGTGATGCTATTCTCCAAATCAGAAATTCAAGTAGGAAATATTGTTTTAAAAATGTTAGATTTAGAGAATATTTTGAGGTTTTGCTCTGATTTTTAGGTTTTTAGAAAATATGTAAACTTGTTTCAACTATATTTTAGATTTTGTCTTTTCTATGTAGTTTAGGTTTTTATAGGTTTCATACACTTAAACAATGGAGAGTCTTTTTAAAGGCTTATTATCTTTTTAGTGTTATATTCCAGGACTGTACTAAAATAGAAATAGCTGAATCAAGAGAACTTTTACCTAAGATTTGAGTCGACAAATATCTAATATGAAGGTCTCATCTTATGCTTGCTGGAGGGTTTGTTCATTTATTTGTTTCTTTCTTTTTAATGATTGATATATTCGCTCTTTTTTTTTTTAATCCATAAACTCTCTTACGAACTTCTGTATAAATCAAACCCCTCCCTTAAGGAAAACACCTAAACCACCACCTAAGTCTGTTCATTCCTTTCATGTATGGGCGTAGTGTTTCCTTTCCTCTTCTATCTTCAGTGTAAGTAAAGGAAATTTTCATGTTGTTAGTCCTTGTGTGACTTTGTTTGTATTTGGTTGAAATAGATTTGTCTATTGCCAGTGTTGTCTGCTATAAACAATGTTTTCAATATCTTGTTTTTCTTGTTTGCTAATTAGCTGTTGGAGATCCCAATGACATGGTACTCAAAAATTGGGAGGTGCCAACAATTTGAGCTCTTTTTGGTCTGTTTTCTCTTACAACTCTTTGTTCTTTCTTTGATATGGTTAAATTCATTTTATAAGGCCTACCTCACATCTTGGATTCATAATCCTGTCACGATCCAGTGAATACATCTTGGCCTGCCCTTCCCATTGATACTTTATATCTACTCATTATTATAGGATCAGTATATGAGTACTGTGGAACCAACTTAACTGGTCCTTGGAATTTAAACTTGTGAATGTGAAGGTTATATTTCAAGATGAATCTTCAGAATGAGTGATGTTCATAAAATCTCCATCTCACCTTAACAAGTTCTCCAAATGGCATATTCTCAGCAGCTTTTTTTTTTTTTTTTTTTTTTTTGTGGTGGTGATGTTATTTCTTGGCTCTGCCACATAATTTGTTAAAGTTAAAGTAGTGATTGACAAGAAGGTTAAAAAGTCCACCCACAATGTAAATAAACTTGTATAAACACAGGTCTTGTGGTCTGGGCATAGAGCAGTTTGTTCTTTGTATTTTAAACCTATGAAAAGAATGTGCTTACTGAACGTATAAACAAGGAAAGAGGAGATGAAAATAGTCTAGATTTATAGTTGAAACAGACATGAGTCACTGGCTTGGAGGATCCTGTGAACATAATGTCTCCCACACATGGAGGATTCGTATGTGCCGGGAAAGAAAGCCAATCAAGTCGCATAGTATTTGGTAGCCTGATGGTGAAAAAGAGCTCCCTCTTTTCCATCCTTAAAGAGTTAAACTATATTTTAGGTTTTTATATGTTTCATACACTTACAAAATGTACGTAAGCCATGACTAGGGCTGCTGTGTATGGTTGTGCTGTTTCTGTTCTGCTCCAAAGGCGTGTGTCCAGGGAGCAAGTGCAAGCTGACATCTCGCTGGTGTTCTGTTTGCCAGGCCATGGACCCTGGTGTGGAGCTACATTTGCTCAGAGGAACGGTGCTGTTTTCTTCCACAAAAAAGCCGTCCAGGCCTTGTTGCAATGCTTCACAGCATTTGCACTTTTTTTTCACAACTCTTTGAAGGTAGAAATTTATCCAATTTCGCCTTTGGGGTTCCCAACACTGTGCCTGGACTAAGAGTTGAAAGGAAAGGAGGGAAAACTGATAACTGGCTCTCAAGAAAAAATCTTTTGATATGTCCTCCAGTTTGGGGAAAGAGTGTACCACAAAAACATAATGTTTTGTGGAACATTCAAGTCAGTTTATGGGGAAATAAGAATACTGTCCTACAGAATCTCTGACCTATTTTCTTGTTTTAAAAATCCAGAGATAATTACATTAACATTTTGACAAACTCTTTCTAGACATTTTGTTAATCATGTAAATATACACATATAATTTTACATTCGTGAGCTCATTTTTTGTTTTGTAATCTCCTTGTTTTTACTATTTATTGTGTCATGGTCATTTTTCCAATTCAATATCTATAGATTTATGCCATGATTTTAAAGACTGCAATATTCCATTGCATGGACAGGCTATACTGTATTTAACCAATGAAGATTGGATATTGATGGGTATTTAGGTTCTTTATAATGTTTGGCTCTTAAAATGGATCTGGAGTAAGCATACATTTTAAATACACACAAGCACACATGCTCACACTATTTTCTTCAGTAGTAGAGTTGCTAGTTCAAGGGATTCCAACTCAAATATTAATCTCTGTATCTCTGTGAGAAAAATTATAACTTCCTCATAATCCCTATACCAGTAGGAGTGGATTAAAAATGGCATAGTGTACCATTCATAAAAACACATACCTAATGATTCTGATTTATATTCTTAAAGCAAATTTTGAAAGATCTATTTAGTGGCTATGTTGCTTACATACTTGAGATTGAGAATGGAAGTACTTTGTAAGTCATGCAGTGCTATACAAACGTAAGTGACTCATTACTAGGGCTTTACATAGTATCTGCCATGTACTCTCAAAAAATGTTTATGTAGTCTATTTATATAATTCATTAAATACAGGGGTGGGGAACCCCAGTGACAATGGTTTCTGAACCTAGTTATACAACAGAATAAACCAAAGAGATCATCAAGAAAGTGAGTCTAGGCCCTGTCCCCCAGATCCTCTGAATTTCTGTGAGCAGGACCTGGGCACTCCAATTGATGTTGATAAATGTCTTTGTTTGAAATTCTTCCTTTAAGGTATTTCTTTGTCTTATCTCCAAGTATTTTTTTCTAGCAAATTAGAGAATAATTTTTAGCTTTTATTCATATACTTGTAATTTTTATTTTCCTGTTTGGGAGTTTCTAACTCCTTCCAGAATACTTTTAGGTGATTTTATTTTATTTTATTTCATTTCATTTCATTTCATTTTACTTTATTTTATTTTATTTTATTTCACTTCATTTCATTTATTTCATTTAGTTTCATTTCATTTCATTTTTTGTATTTAGTCCTGATCCTTATAATTCTTGAGAAGTCTTAAATGTTGGTTCTTGGTCTGCTCTTTGGTACACACCATGGCAAGATGACTCCATAGCCCTTGTTTCTTACACAAAGAATGGTGAATTTGTAGTGACTGTACTTTTTAACTTTGTATGCTATTACCAGATTAAAATTCTCTGTCTATGCTAGTGGCCTGTCAGACTCTTTTTAGATTTTACTAATAAGAATTTTTAGTTAAGAGTAGCAATTGAACTACGTAGAAAGTTTGGCTGGTGGACTGAAATTTTTATCTAATTTATTTAATTTTTCCACATGCTTACATGCTATGGAGCATCTAAAAATTTTATCTTGAGAATTTTTATCAAAGATGAAAGTTGTCTAAGTAGAAATTTGCATATTTAGAATCCATAACTCATACTTAAGTAAATTTTATAAAGGAACTAAATTGACCTCAAATTATCTCATTGATCTTAATATACGAAACAGAAAAAAAAAAGATTTTCATTGCATAACAGATTGCATGTTTTCCAATTACCATGTGAAGTTTTTGGATTTTAGAGCAAAATTAATGTTTTTAGATTATTTTTAGGTTTAATGATCATGCAGTAATATCTGCCTTATAACATTCAGTGTTTAAACACTGTAGAGTTTAAGGGAAGCAATTTAACATTTCTCTACTTTTTAGTATTAACAATATTGACCTGTTCCTTGTCAAGGTCATTGTATTTCTCTGTCAAAACCTGAGGCATGGAAAAGAAACAATTAAATACAGTAAAGCTTGAATCATATTTGTCCTTTAAAATATTACATTAGACAGTGTAGAGAGATGACTGTGAGCAAAATAGGAGTGGTACTGGAGGCCTTTTAGGAGGCATCTAAATCATTCATGCCAGAGATGATGCAGATCTGAACCAACACAGAAAATGTGAGAATGAAGAGCAGTTGGTGGGGTCCAGAAACATTAAATCCACAGGACTTGATGATTGGTTAGTTTTAGGTGGGGTTGGAGAGTTTGAGGGAAAAGACAGAGTCTAGGTTTACTCTTAGTGAAAATGCTCAGTCGCAGCTAGATATATGGATTTAAAGCCAGTAAAGCAATGGGAGCTGAGTGCATGACTCAAAGCTGCATTTGTAGAAATTCAAAAGCCAAGTGGTAATGCAGAGAAGTTTTATCCTAAGACATAACCTTATTTTTCTCATTTCTAGGTTAGTTGAGGTCACCTCACTAGAGTTCCCATAACTAGGAAAAGCCAGCTGATTCTTCCCAAAAGTCTTCAAGGGTGGCATTATGTTTGCTGTTAGCCTTAGAGAATTCTGAATTAAGAATTAAGAGAGGCTCTTATCTCTTCAGGTGAGAAATATTTAGGACCTACAGACTACACCCCTTAGAACTACCTATGTGATAATGAATGCCCAGCCAAAGGGCATCTGCAGTTTTAATTTGCTGTAGTCTCCACCACTCTTCCCTGTCTCCTGACCAAAATCAAAAATGTTAGTGTTGGAATATGACATCTTTATTTGTACCCACTTACTTATGTGGTAATCTATGAGATTTGTAACAATTTGTACCCACTTACTTATGTGCTTAATCTATGAGGTTTGTAACAATTTACAAGTCGTCCTTTGAAGGAGAATTTTATTTCCTGGTTACTTGTGGGGAATGGAGGGCCATCTGACTACAGTGGCCATGTACTGACAAAAACAGATATGGATTAGATGGCTCAAAGTGAGAAGAAGATAGATGGAGAGGCTTGAGAAAGATTAAAACTCACTGCAATTAGTTTCTACAACTACCACTTAAGGCTGCTTTGACTTGCAAATCATACTGTAGGTTGGTTTCTTGGATGGAAAACCTTTGTAATTATAGACTGTAGAAGCTGTGGACCAAGAAGAGAGAAATCTTTCCTGGGGTTGTAGGGGAGGAAGAATCATCTTCCCTCTACGCTTCTGAGTTCATAGCCAAGACCTCTGTGGTAAAAGACAAATTAACAAGAGAAAAACAAACAGACATTTATTAATAGGTGTACCTAATGTATACCTGGGGGAGACCAAGGGGAAAATAAGCAATTCATTAGGTGGCTTAGATTTCAGTATTGAATACCATATTAATAGGAAAAGAGAATGGAGAATCTATGCCTCTTTGGGGAGACAATGATTTTTAGGGAAGATGAATGGGCCCTTAGAAGAATAAATGGAAGGTATGATAGTTTGTGACAAAGTCTGGGTGTAGGGTCAACTACTAGGCAGAAAAGGAGAATTTAGAGAAGGACTTCTCCTGTGTTTGCTGTTTTTCACATGCCTTTGGCTCAAAGTAATCAATATACTATATATAGGCATATTTTGGGGTGGCATATCCTGCTACCCTTCAGGGTGATATAAATTGGAGAAATTATAGTCAGTGGTCCACCATTGCTCTTGTATTCATCTTGTTTACTTACAATGGGGTCCCAGCCTTGGACAGGACATTGGATTTATCAACAGTAAGATGTAAGACTTGCTAAAGCTACTTGGTTGAATCAAGAGAAAAAAATCTTGTACATTCTCTTTCTGTATTCTCTCCTGAGAATACATTTCTTTCCATCTCACAGTTCATCTTTAGGCTATTGGCTGGCTTGCTTATTTATTTATTCATTCATTCATTCATTCATTCATTCATTCATTTTAGGCGAGGCAACCCTTGGTTGACCTCACAGATTGCAAGGTCCTTGTCAGTTTAGAATCCTTTTTTTTTTTTTTTAAATTTTTCACGCCTACAGCACCTGGTCTTCTTAGGTGGTCTGCCATCCAAGTACTAACCAGACCCAACCCTGCTTACCTTCTGAGATCAGATGGGATCAAGCTTGTTCAGGGTGGCATGGCCATAGACAGGCTATTAGCTTTTAAATTCGGTTTCAGGGTAGTTACAGGGGAATGAGTTACAGAGTTGTTTAAAATACAGATCCCAAGATTCTCGTTTTGTGAGTACAAAGGAAGGGTCCAGGAGCCTGCATTTTTGAAAAGTTCTCCATGCTGAATTCAGAGGTACATTTGGGTTTGGGGGACACTCTTAGAGATAACTGCCACAAAGCTACAATAGTACCCCTTTTACTCTCTGGGTCTTTTTCTTCTAATACACTGTGCTTTCCCATTTCCATGTGTTAGAACTATACCCCTGCATGATTTCTCAGAAGCTAAGCAGGGTCGGGCCTGGTTAGTATTTGGATGAGAGACCACCTAGGAAGACCAGATGCTGTAAGTGTGAAAAATTAAAAAAAAAAAAAAAAGGATTGTAAACTGACAAGGACCTTACAATCTGTGAGGTCAGGGTTCAGGCTTGTTCAGTTAGGAGTTTGGATCAGATTGTCCTGTGTGGTTACTTTTGGTCATTGAGCTTGTCAGGTCCACTGTGAAGCCCCTTTTTCATTCACAGTATTATTGTCTTGAACAAAAATTTTTGAGAATTTTTTTATTAGAATGAATCAGATAATATCCTACTACACAGTTCCTGAAAGTGAAGCCTATAAATTCATCATCCTTATAACACTTAGTACAGAGCCTTCCATATATTAACTATTTATCCATGTTTAGACAGTTTAATACTCAAGAATGAGAAAAGTAAGGCTTTGGTAAATAAAGTTGAATTTCTCTTTTACAAATACTTTCTGGTATGGATGGCTACATTTACTCACTTTATACAAGTTCAATTTTTAACCATTAATTATGATTTAGGCACTAGAAATAAGTGACTTGTGTGCACTGTTTTAATTTTTTCAATGATTCTGTTAATTAGGTGAGGATAGCACTATGTGGCAGTTAGTAAACTGAAGTTCTAGAATTTTAAGAGATTTACCCAGTCATATATAGATTTTAAATTTTGGAGCTAAAATTTGAACCCAAATTCATTACTGATTCTATTTTCCTTTTTTTGTCATTGTTGTTGTTCTTGGTCACTGAACATTAACATAAAAAAACAACAAAAGGTCAGTTCCATTTCTTATCAGTTTTTCAAAAGAACATAGGATTTTCTAATAATTTAATAAAACATATATGTCCCCCTCCCTTCTTTTTCTTCAGATTTTACATGATTAAATGATAGCTTTCCATTTCTTCAACCACAATTTTAGAAAACCGTGAACCTAAGATGGAAAATTAAAGCCATGCCACAGTTGGGAAGGTGCCGGTCAGAAAATGCCTGATAAGTTTGGGAATACAGCTTTTTCTACATTGCTTATAGAATATTTGAGGCCTCTCTGCTACCACTGGCTTTCTTTTTCACATGTCTCCAAATGGTGACAGGTGAGAGGCCTTGGAACTGGAAAAGAATTAGTATATGTTTCTCCCTTTTTATAAAAAAGTCCCTGTCAATTATAATACCTGCCAAGGAAAGTCATGGGGTGAATCATGGTGGGGGAATTTCTGTGTGCTAACTTCTAGGAAATTACAGGATATCAGTTAGTGGTCAGCACATTGAGAAACAGGTCTACCTACACTGCAGTCATTTTGTTCTTAGCCAGTATGAAGAACCTGATATAAATAATTTAATACCATTATCGGAGCTCAGATAGACCTAGCTATAGATCTATGATGTGCAGTAGAGATATGGATAGATAATAAAAAGCAACACTTTTCATTCATTATTCTTAGTGCCACTAAGAAAAAATCTGTTCTATTACAGAACTGAAACTAGGAGAAATTTCTTTAACCAAAGATTTTTTTTTTTTAAATATATCTTTTTCCTACCATGAGATTATAGATGTGGACTGGATACAGGTGGACATCTGTGTTGGTAACATTTGTGAAACTTGCATTGAGAAGGATATTCCCATGGCCTTCCATCATAAATCATCTGGATTTAACTGAAACCTTCAATGTTGTAATCAGCCAACTTCTGGAGAGCAGAGGCCATGTCTAAATGATTTTTTTATATCTCTAATACTGAGAATAGAGATGGCACCTAGTAGATATTTACTAGTTGGCTCAGTTTTACAGCAGGCTGATCAACTCTGTGAGCTGCTGTTACCATGCACATATAGCTGTGCTATTGATCCATATGCAGCATCTCTGAATACTCTGTTTAACCTACATGACCAACCTATAAGCCCTCTATGCATCTTTAATTGAACAAATATCGATTACAATTCAGGTGTAGACTATGACTAGGATGACAATGAAAAAAAAAAAAACATTTACTCAAGTTACTGTTGAACTTTCTGGATGAATTTTTTCAGTTAAAATTCAGATTGACCTTGAATATAATAGATACAAATGAGCAGAGTTAAGACCAGTACGGAAGTACAACTTTTGGAAAACTAAATATAACCTGAGGACTGTATATGTTTAAGTGTCTGGCAGGGGAGAAGAAGGGGGACTCACTATGAGTCAGCAACATACTGCTTTTTTTTCTTAATTATTGGGCACATACACACTGCCAGTTAGCCACAGGAGCATAACATGTGGGAACTGCTGGGTAACATTTCAAAAATACCTAGCATTAGTCAGACACTTTTTTAGAATTCTGTGTCCACTTCAGCTAAAGGAAAATGTGGAGAATTTGTCAAGGGTCCAGATCATAGCAACTAGATGCAGAGGAGCATTAGAAAATAGGACCCATTGAAAGAGGCTGAGAAATACGTATTAATTACTTAGCCTGATCCAAAACAGCTGAAGGGTGATTAAATTAATGGTTTTCTGTTGTATGTCTAGTTATTATATAGATGATATAATTTTCACTATGAATAGAATTAGGAAAACAGATTTACATTAGAGTTAAAGGAGATTTTGAGGGAGCATAAAGAACTTGACTTTAAAAACTGTTGGATGGTGGAAAGACTTGTCAACTGGAAGTTTGATATCATGTTCCTTGCAGGATAGGAATGGAGGTGGGTAGTGCATGCCAGTTAGATGTAGGTACAGTTGGGGTATGGATTGACAAACTTTCTAGATCTCAGTTCATGCTACTCATCTCACATTGTGTTTGACATTTTCAGTGAGCAAATCGGTATTCTTTTTTTGTTTCTTTGTTTTCATAGCTATTACAAATCAAGACCTTGCTTTTAATGATTCTGTAATGCAAAAAACAAGTAAAACAGCAAAAACAAGTAAGCAGGAAAACCACAAATTGAAAGTTACTTCATCTGCAAATCAACTTGCTACTCATTCTTATGTGGGCCCTTAACAATATTGTCAATTCTAACTTGCCTTTTCTTTCTTTTCAGAAAACTCTCTCTGTGCACTCCTCGCTTGTTCTACAATGAGTGCCAAATCTGCCATCAGCAAGGAAATTTTTGCACCTCTTGATGAAAGGATGCTGGGAGCTGTCCAAGTCAAGAGGAGGACAAAGAAAAAGATTCCTTTCTTGGCAACTGGGGGTCAAGGCGAATACTTAACTTATATCTGCCTATCAGGTAATGAAAACCAGATATTAATATTATTTTTAAAACTTCTATTTAAAAAGACATAATTCTAAGGTGTCTAAGAGGGTCATATACCCAAATTTTGTACACGTCTGATCTTCCACTCCCTTTTCCTGTTTTTCTGTTTCTTTTTTAACCCTTACACATGACACCTCTACTTTTGAGATTGCCTTATATGGGAAAGGGAATGAAGTTTGATTTTAATCTATTTTCTGGCTCACTAAGAGCCTCTGTAAAGGGTTTGGCAGACATAGTTATTTGTCCATAATTCCTTCACTAGGACATTGACGTGAGCTATCCTCTGAGATTTTTGTTTTAGAACAATTCCTAGTGTTTGGATAATTGTCTTTACTAGCAGGCTGAGTTTCATTGAATTTCTTTTTCTTAACAGTTGCCAATAATCAGTAATGTAGCTTTTCTTGAGATAAATATCGACACATTATGGAATGTGAGGAAGTAGACTGAGCAGTAGATAGATCATTGCTTTGTCTGACAGTTGTTCCGTGTCAGGAAAAGGCATCTGTGTCTATTAAGCTCAGAATTTTGTTGGATTATTTTTTTTCTCTTTCTGTTTGTGATTGTAGGAGATCTATGAGGTTTACTGTGGATTTATACCAAGTTTTTTGAGATAAAACTTGAATAAATTCTCCATGGAGTTATGGGTAATGCTCATCTGAATACTTGAGGCATTTGTAATGTTACTGATATTTTTGGGCAATGAAAGGGTTAGGCTTGCCTTAATTCATCTTTTTTATTTCCTTCAGTGGTGGCTTGGGAATAAAACTTTATTTTTGTTTTTTGGACTCATTTTTAGCTTTAAAAAAAATAAGCCTCTGATTATGTAAGTTTATCAGAATTTGAGAGTAGAGATAACTTTTCCAAAAAGAACATGTAAAGAAAGCTTTTTATTTAAATGAGTGTGAGAGAACTGACTTTGAAATACTGGTCTCTCTTTCTTAATCCTCAATAATGATTAGGTTAATAAAATTTGCTTATTCTTAGAAGACATTTACGTCCCTTTTCTCTGCTTGGCAGTGCCTGGCATATAATAGGGGCTCGATTGATATCTAATGACTAAGTGAAAGAAAGAAGTAATCTTTTCTAATACCTTCCTAGTATTTTGTTAATGGGATTCAGGTCTTAAAAATATTTTCATATTTTTAATTTTAGATTCTAGAGTTTTTGCTTGCAGGAATAACAAATAGAAATGTATTACAATACATTTTGATTTGTGTTTGGTCTGAGCATGGACACACAGTGATTCTAATTTTATTTATTCTGTGCTCTCTTAAAGATGGTAGTTGACAAAAAGGTGGATGGTCTAGAATCCCTAAGAGTTTTGTCTAGTACATACCTATAACTGAAAAAGAGGGCAGTTTTGTGTGCATTTGATATATATGCTGTTGTTGGTCTATTTGTGATCATGAAGTCTAGGAGAGCAATATGGGGACCGTAACTGCCTCATCCAAGTGAAATAGTATTTTCCCTGCTGGAGGAGATGATGACATGGGATTTACTAGATAACTGGATTTCCTTTATAAATTATCAACACCTACAGGTTTAAAGTCTGAAAAATGAGAATTGCTCTTTTGTTTCATTTGAATGAAGTAAAATCTTTTGTTCTGAAAGCCTTCATGCTTTTCACAGATTTGAATTTTTAGTGAGCAGATTGATAAAATAGATCTGACATTTAATCAGATGAGTTCATGGAAACTGGGGCAGAAGAAGACCGGGCAACTTTGACATCCAAATTTTTTGCAGTTTGATTTTTTTTATAATTGAGAAAGAAGCAACCACCTTTTTTTCCCCACTTATGTGAAGTTTAGAGGCATATCAGTCACACCTCTGGTAAGGTAGTGTTTTAATTAACAAGTAATTTATTAATTACTCAAATATTTATTTATTAAGTGCTTTTTATGTGCTGGTCACTGTAGGTCCTGGGGGGTCAATATGAGAAAATCTCATAAAGCTTACCTAGTTTGGTGGGGAAGGAGCCATAAATGTTAATGAGTTACTAAAATAAACATAATCATAAACTGTAAAAAGGTTAACAAGGAAAAATATAGTGATGTGCAAGCATGTGTGTGGAGAATTTAGCCTGGTGGGAGAACCCAGAGCTGCTTCACTGGTTCTGAACAGAGGGTGGTATTGGTGCAGAGAGCGTTACAGGCAGAGGGAATGGCAGCCTCATTAAAAGACTCAGCTGGATTTTGAGTTTCTCTTTTTTTTCATATTCAGTCTAAGGATGACCTCTTTGTAGCTCAACTCACATGGGAGGTTGTAAAGTGAAAACAGAGCTTGAGAATTACAGCCTCCTTCCAGCCATTAATGTGAACCACCTACGCTTTCTGGGAGACCAAACCTTTCAATTCTTTTGGTTTGGTTGATGAAAACCATCTATCCATTTTGAACAGGCAAAATTTGTCCAAATTAAGGTAATATCTGCAAATAATATTTAACCACTTTTTAAACAGCATGAAGAGTTTTGTTTTTTAAAAAAACAAAGACTATCATAGCTTTAAAAACTTGCCAACATGCATGTAAGCATGGGTGTTTTATATATCCAGTGTCTTTTACTAATGTTTATTTGTGTGAATATTTTTTCCCAGTGTCTATTAGAATTTATAATCTGAGAGGTAGAGGCCTGTGATCATAAGACTTATTATTTTCAGAGTGGGTCCTATATTCTCTATAGAGAAAGGTGCTGGAGAAAACAAGATGATCTTAGGGTTATTTAGCTATAATTGTGTACAGAGAGAAAATCTCCAGCATTTGAATAGAATTTGAGTGTTTCTGAATGGATTTCCCCAATGGCTTCTAAATGGTGTGAAATGATTATGTACTGTCATGATTCTTTGGTTGGCAATGGGCTAAAATTAAAAAGGCTGACAATACCAAGTGCTGACAAGCATGTGAAGCAATTTAAGCTCTCGTACTTCGCTGATAGGAAGGTAAAAATGATGTAACTGCTTTGGTAAAAAATGTGGCATTTTTAAATAAAGTCAAACATACACTTATAGGACTCAGCAATTCTGTTCCTAGTAATTTACCTGACAGAAATAAAAGCATAAGTCCACATAACAGTCCTATTTATAACCAAAAATTAGAACTCAAATTTTCATCTATGTGAGAATGAATGAATGTTATTTTATATCTATGCAGTATAATATTAGTCTAAGAAATAAAATACCAGTATATGCAGCAACACAGGTGAATCTCAAAAGACATGTTGGTGAAGAAAAAGACAGACAGAAAAGACTGCATGCTGTGTGATTCTATTTATATGAAATTCTAGAATGAACAAAACTTATGCTACAATGACAGAAAGCCCATTAGTGTTTGCCAAGGATTGGAGTTGACATAAGTATTCTATATGTTGTCTGTGGTGATGGTTACTTAGGTGTGTATATTTTCCAAAATATATATTTAAAATGGGTATATCTTATTATATATAATATATATTGAATTTTTAATAATATCTTACAGAGACACTAGTGGGTTGATTATAAAAATTTATTGACCTTCTTATTTCCATCTGCCTTGTAAGGTGGGCAGAAACTATCTCTTTCCTTTATAGGTATGAAAAGTTATATAAGAGGGTCTTTTTGAACCCTCAGACAGCAGCTGCTATGCATGTAAACCTGTGCTTGCATCTATGTGATCTGTGTGTCAGTATATTCTAAGTTCTTTGAAGCTAAGTATAAACACAAAAGATGCTTAAATGGAAGATGCTATTTAATTTATGGCTTATGATATACCTGACTGTAGTATATAGCTTAGAACTGTTAACTCATTCAAAGTGTAAAGTGCCGGAGCCAGCCAGCTGGCTAAGAGCAAACAGTTCCCAAGAAGGGAAGTGAGGATTAAGAAAAAGAAGAGAGAGAGACAGACAGATAGAAGATAGAGTCGGGAGGGCTAACAGTGAATACTGCACCCCAAGTTTATTAAGTACAGTATATTTATACCCTAGGATGTGCATGAGGAGCTTATCCATTAAGCTATTCTTCCTCCTTCAGTAATGAGCTTATCCATTAAGCCAGTCTTCCTCCTTCAGTAACAAGCTTATCCATTAAAGAGCCCACCTGCCCTGCAAACTTCTAGCTTGCAGGCAACTTTAACTCTGTCTGTAAGGCATTCAGCAAGAATGGCTCCCAACAGTAAAGCCCTGCCCATAGTAATCTCTACAGTTAGTTGTTTCCTCCATGATATTTAGGTCTATAGAACTAAACTGGAAACATTCTAAGAAGTTAAAATCAGTTTATTGTCAGAGGCCAGTTACCTATAAAACATTCTGTAATTTCATATTTAAAATCTGCCCAATCCCATTTAATTCAGTATCTGCAATGCTAGCTTTCATGGCTATAAATGGATTTTAAAAATCTTTCCTTGGCTACTACTCACTGTCCTATAGAAGGAGCATGAAATAACTTTAATTTCTGTAATTGATATATTCTCTTACATATTTTGTTGAAACAAAATCTTAATCTTTTCAAAATGGTTTTGGATTTGTAGAGAACAAAATATTCTTATTTTAAAAAGTTTTGAATGCTCTTTGATGAAATAATTTATGTAAATGGATGCCCATGGGAGGTAATGATGTGGATTAGGAGCCTAGAACCTGGGAATACTGTTCTTTGTCTCAGCAGTTGCTAACCCTAGGTGTTCCTTAGAATAACCTCTAGAACTTTTCAAAATATACATGGCCCAATACCACCTGGGTCTTACTAAGTATGCACCACCATGGTAGTGGGGAAATTTACCTGTATTTTGAAAGTGTTATGCTGAATTTAAGGTTGAGAAGTTGCACTCTCTCGGAGAGTTACACTCTGGGTTGTCTTATTGTGACACTTAATACAATGATATACTTTTGGTACTCAGTTCTATCAAAAGAATACTTCTTAATCTCTTTCTTATTGACTGATCATGGCCAAACCTCTGAATTTTTCTGGGCTTCAGTCGAAAGGTCCCTTTGGGCTCTGGGTTCTAAGATTCTGAATTCCCTTGCAAGTTTTATACCAGACTTTATTCTTATTCTATACATGTCATGTAGGGAGAAATCTAAGTTATCAATAATACAAATTGGTGCTTAAAACATTTATAAGGGTTTGAGAACATTCATTACTATGCTATTGGAAGTAGGGTAACAAAAGTTAATTCTCAGCTATCTAGCTTAAGAAAGAAATTGTTTTTATCCACTTTCTAATTCAGACTGGATCTCATCTCAAAGTCTATAAATATTAGAAGAGAGAGAAATGAAGGATATAAGACAGATGAAATTTGATCTTGATAAGAATGGTTTATTTAGGAGTGGTGAGTTGACTTTCCAAGAGTTTTTATCCAGGAAAATGAAGAAACCCACACTGAACTCAGAGATTTACAAAAGTATTAGCAGTGAAAGAAGAAATACAAAGCAACAATGATACATATTTACTGTTCTTTATCATAGAATTAGTAAATATTCCTGAAAATATGAATGAATTTTTTAGAAAATTATGTAGAAGAAAGTAAAAATCATTCATCTTGTGTAGATTATACTATTTGTGTTCATTCAAGTTAATCCTCCCAACATTCCTGTCAGTTAAGGTAGCATGCTCTTCATTTAACCAATGAGGGTTAAATGAAGATGGTGAGTGTTCATCAGAGAGGTCATAACATCCCAGAGTCACTGTTCTGGAAGTGACAGAGTCAGAAATCCACCCAGTCTTTGTGACCCCAGTGGCTATGCCCATACTGCCATAGCACCTCATTTCTTCTGACTGGGGTCAAGAAGGCGGTGTGCTATAGAGGGGGCCATGTTTTAAGGAGCAGAGTTCTCCCTGACATTTCAGAATTGATAAAGACATTGAACAGTTTTGACCAATAGTTCTGTCTTTCTAGCTCATTCATGAGGTTATTGATTTTACTGTCCTGAATTTAGAATACAATGTAAGTCAGGGTAAGCGCTTTCTTTATTTCTTAATATGGAGATTTATATGTAAATCCAGACATAAAACTTTAAGTAGCTCTAAAAGACAATGCAATAAAAAGCAAAGTTATTTCCAGTGCCTTGATTATATGATCCTTTCTGCCTTCTTTTTTATTTTATAAAAATATAATATTTTCTAGTATACTCTATATTGAGAATTTGGCTCTTTTGTAATATGTGCATAGACACTTTTGATTAAAACATTTATTATAACAATAATCCTTGGTTGTGGGAAGGTAAAAGGGGAGAGGGTTTTCTTCTGACATGTTATCTGCCCACTACATTTTGCCATGAGGTGTCATTTATAAATAATCTTCAGTGTAGCATTGCCATGCACCCATCACATGCTTCAATGCTCAATAAGATTAGGGTGGCACCAGCCCCCTTTGAATTAATCATTATAATAGTAATGGTGTTTATTGAGTTTCTGTATCGGGCATGGTTCTATGCCCTTTATATGTATTAACTCAATTTTTACAACAATGTTATGAGATAGATAACAGTACCATCCTTATTTTGTAAATGAGGATACTGAGCGTACGAAGTAAATTAGCTCACCCAAGGTCATCAACTTGTGAGTTACAAAACAGGGATTTGAAACCAAGTAGTTTGATTCTAGGTCTCTTCCCTTAGCCACTATGCTCTTTTCTCTCCCTCCCTCCCTACCTGTCTCCCTCCACCCCCATTATGTGAGAGAGGACTTACAAACCAAACAGTTTTTTCTTGCCTTCCTTCACACCACTTTAGTGATAATCATATCTCTGTAGTACTCTGCTTTCCTACATGTTTAATTGTTTTTGTCTGTGTGGTGACAATCTTCTATACCAATAACTGCACTGTTAAGAAAGCCGCATGTTAGAATGATAGTGTCAGAGGTGTATTTGAGTCAGAGAAAATTGATTCCTTAGGGAGATTCTGAGGGATTCCTGAGATGGACACTGCCATATATGAACTTGTTCAATTGTGTAACAGAAAAAAAGTATATGCCTTAATTTTTTTTTAGAGTTTCCTTGGTGGTTCTCGATCACTTTCTATGAGAACTGGTAGGAGTAATATTTGTCTTTTCTAACGCCTCACAAGAAGAGTCCAAAAATGGATAACTAAGTACTTAACAGATATTATCTCATTTAATCCTCACAACAGCCTTGCGAGTGGCTTCTGTTGTTATTTCTACTTTATAGAGGAAATAGCCAAAGCTTAAAGTGGGTAAGTACACTGCCCAGGATCAGGTGGCTGGATGATGACAGAGCTGAGACTCACATCTGGATTCATCTCACTCCCAAGTATGCACTCCTTTTAATTTTTTTCCAGGACAGGGAGACATCTCCTTTTCTTTAAAAATAATGTGACAACATTCTTTGAGCAAAGCATTTTAATCTCTGAGGATTTAGAGGATGTGCTGTCGACCACTTCAGCTTTTCTAGTGGTTGGGCACGCCAACACAGTTTTCTTTTTCCATTCTCTTGTGTGTGCGTTCCAATACTAAAACCAGATGGAAATACGGGAAAACTCTTAACAGAGACTGGTGCCAAAACATTTCATTTAAAAAGGAAACTCCATCTGTGTGCTCTCCCACCACACAGGCAGGCCACTGTTAAGAACAAGAATTTGACAGCTGACTCACTTATGTTGGTTTTGACTAGTTTTGACTGATTGCAAAGGTAGAGCAAGTGGTGGTTAGGGGCCTCACAAAGAAAAGCAGCTCTCCTTCTGGCACGTGGCTGGCAAGACACTGTGTACCTGGCAGACTTCCTCAACAGCAGCTGAGCAAGAAGGCAGGGTTTTATTCCATGCAGATACATTCTTTGCTGGTGGTGATTTTCTGAGTCACCACTTGCATAAGTTAGTGCTCTTTGCTGCTGTACTTCGAGTTGAATATCATCAGTGTTTCATCAGTCAGTATGCTGTAGTCAGAGGCACCTGAGGATGCTATAAATTCCTCTTGCTCCCTGTATTCTTCTAACCAAACTATATAGAACAGAGGCTTAGGCATAAGACTGGCTTAGGGTAGGATACTGGCTGTACTCATTCTGTCACATCTTCTGAGCCTCAGTTTTCTCATCTATAAAATGGAAATATTTATACCCCAAGGGCATTTTGAAGAGTAACTGAACTGTGTGTATGTGTAAGGCCTGATATTTAGAAGGTCCTCGGCTTTATGAGCAACATTATCTTGTCATTAAATGGGACATCCACTGGTTCTTGTCATTCAAAGATAATTCATCTGCAGTTTTAAAAAACATATTAATGTATGTCCATGATAGGATTTGTCTTGGGGTTTTTCTTCTTCCCTCTCCATACCTTTTTTCCCCTTTCCCTCTCAAGTTTGCTTTTTTCTCCCTTCTGCGTCCCACCCATGCAGGGGATTTCAAGGTCATTCTGACACCAGATCTCTAACCCAAGATTCTCTTATTTCTCTGTGTTCCAAAATTATTTCCCGCCACCCCTAAACTAAAATACTAGAGGGCATCACACCATTGTTGTTTCTGAGAGTCTGCAGATTTTCACTCTGATCTAATGAGTATTTGCACATCACTGGTGTATCGTGCCTTGCTGGGTATAGTGGAATCTGAAGTCCTTATGTTCTTTATCCCACTGTGTGGGGTTAGAATGGGCTTAGTCAGTTGAGTTCCTGTCTCTGAAATGAGAGATGTTATTTTCTTACACCTGTCTTCACTGGATCAAAAGAAAAATTGAAACAAAATAAAACAAAATATCCTCTGAGGTCAGTCAAGTGCACTGTTAAGCAAATACCAGAGTTGGGAGAGGCTGGTACAAACACCTATGGACCCAGCTTTTCAGACCAGATCAGGTTCTTGTTTGCCCAACTCTTTCCTTCATTTTGAGAGAAAGAATTAATATTAAGATATTTCTATTCTGGCTATAGTCATGCTAAACCATATGCAGAATTTTCCAGAAGAAACTATACATGACCACCAGAACAGCCATATTGCCAGGTTGTCCAGTTTCATGAAGAATAGATGACCAGTTAGTCACTGTGCTCTGAACTTGATCACACTTCTCTTCTGGTCTCCCATGTCATCTCCCTAATATCACTTAACATTGCCAGATTGTATTTGTCACTTTGCTTTCTGTTTACCTCACCAGACTGCCAGCCCCTCGAGGACAGGGACATGTGGTAGTCACTTCTCCATCCCTGTGGAACGGGTGAAGCACCTAGGCAGAATCGGGCAAATCTTATTCCTGCTCAGACAGCTTGGGCTCACTTTCTGGGTTGCAGCTCTGGGCTGTGAGCTCACACGTTTACCCTGGGTCATATGAGCTGGAGCTTCGTTTGGCTTTTTTTTTTTTTTTTTAACTTACTGTTATTCACACTAAATTGCTGCTGGGTGGTCTTTTAATTCCCTTGGAATTCATCGGGTGACTGAGCAGGGGTTTTTATTCTAACTTAAAGGCCCAGTTATGGGAAGAAATTGCAGATTTTTCCAATTTATTCAGACTTTTAAAATCATCCAAAATGGGCAATTTATAAATGCTTCCATTGTAACCTACAGCGGGAACTTGTTATCTCAAATTTTTGAAGTGACTGAGTGTTTCTCCTAAAGAAAGAGTTTATATTGTGGAAGGATAAATGATCATTAAATGGACAAGGAATATATCAAAATTTTCCCTGAATGCTCTTTTCTCACAGTAATCATTTGTCAGGTCTACATTTCCTTAAAGAGAGTTTTCAAGGGAAAAATAGAAATGATTTTTATCAAAAATTTATCTGAGGATATTTCTACTGTCCTCCTCAACACACACACACTCATACCCTTTAACACAAATTATTTTGTACCATCACATGCAAGTCCCATGTGGCTCACTTTTGGACCTCATACTCAACTGCATTTTGATATCTGTATCAGTTTAACAAATTATGTTGCTCTGAGAAGCCCACAGGGGCTTGGCAAGTAGATTTGAGTTGGCAAGGATAGACCTGGCCTTGATTCCTTGAGATCTAAGTTTCCATTTTCATAAAAGGAAGCAGTGGAATGGAGAGCTGCCCTTTTTTATTTTCCAACTCATATGAATAAGCAGCAGTTATATATATATTTTTTTCTCTTGTTCAAATCATTTCTATCTTGTGGATAGGTAAAAGTCAACTTTGTTTGGGAGTCCATGAATTTTTTTTTCTCCCTATAAATATATGTGTGTTCTTTATAAAAAACATAGGAAGAGCCACAAAATATGGGGGGAAATCATGTAAAAATTGTGACTTTGTCTTTAGGTTTTGAATACTCTTCACTGTTTATAATATTTTAGGTATAATTTTGTTCTCTTTTTATTTTTACATGGTAACAAAAAGTTTTACTTTTTATACTCTTATAATAGGTCATTTTTATGGCTTCTTGAATACCGTAGAGTATTTAACTAACTACTATTGGATTTTTTTTTTCAATTTTCATAGTGAGAAATAAGGAACTTGGTCTTGCTTTAAAAAAATTACATATATATGTGTGTGTGTATGTATATGTGTGTGTATAAATATGTGTGTGTGTGTGTGTAAGATATATCCTACAGATGAGCAATTTGAGAAGCACACAGATAACCTGTTAGAGGAAACATCCACATTGCTAGTGAGTGGTCGAATGAAACTGGAACCTCAGGTGTTCTGTACTCTGCTCAGTGCTCTGCCATGGACCAAAATGAGCTCATTTGAAAATCTGCATCTGCCAGAACTCCTTAAAAGTAAAATATCCTATTGTACTTTGTCTGCTTAACAACTGGTTAACCATCCCCATGACATTTAACATTATTCGTGATCAAATTCTATTTGAGGTACATATGATGCCTGCTCTCTTTGGTTAGGGCATTATTTGATTTCCATATGCATTTACAGGTGCACATAAGTTGTGCATGTGCACACACAGAGAAAGGAAAAAGGTATGTGTCTTCTCTAGAGTCAGCCCTAATGCTTCTCAAAAAAGGCAGCTTTTTACTTTTTTGTCTGATTCCCTTAACAAATTCATCAGACATCTTCTATTGTATTGTTGTTAGATGTGGGATGGGGGAAGTGGTAAATGTCAACTAAAAATGCATGCTTTTTTTTCCGAGGTCAATACATTTAATTAATGATTCACAACTGACATATCAGATCCATCACTGGGCCCACGGTGCAAATAGGTTGAAGGAAATAAGCTTTTTAGGAATTTTCCTTTAGAACTTTAGATTTTTATATTCAACAGAATCCTTAGTCATCCTCAAATCAAACACTAATGTTTACATGAAAAAATGAGGCCCAGAGGGGTTTGGTTGGCTTACATAGCATCACAGAACTACTACAATCAGGCAAAAGAAGGGGAAAAAAACATGCTCAGATCTTCTTGCCAGTTTGGTTTTTGACCTTGAAAATGATTCTGGTTTAAGTAGGATTAGGTGACAAAGAGATGGGATTAGTAGCTAAACTGAATTTGAGGATACATCTCTGTGCCATTCCTTTTCACAACAGTGTGTGGAAACAACTTGTACCACTCACTCCTGCAAAGAGCCTGCCAGCTGCCAATCAGAGAGGTGGTTATGTCTTTTCTAAGGCCTTGCTGTGAAAAGAAACTGAGCATGGATTCAGCTGTAAAGGCCAAATTGCAGGTTTATCCCACTTCTCTGTCGTTTCCTTCTTGGCATGGGGACCCATAATGTGGAGAGTACCCAGCAATTGTATTTTGGAGAGGAAAAGCCAAAATGCTATTGTCTCTAAAGGTGGTGTACCACTAGATGCATTGGGTTAAAAGAAAACATTAGAATTTCTATTTAAAATATAATTGCCTTCGAAATTATATATTTCATGTGTGCTTTATAATTGCCATGATATTTTAAAGCAGTAGTCTAACTATATAATTTACAAAAATGCATATATTGGCAGTTAATAGTCATACATTTTTATTGAGGGGATGCATAGGCAAAAGTGGATGGAGAGCCCCAGCTAGAGACCTGGAAGATGGAAACTTTTGCTATAGTAATAACTACAGGCCAGTAGACTGTAATCTACTACTGTAAAATCTCTGGCCTTTAGAGGTAGTTGCCCAAAGTAGTGGGCATGTAACTGCCCTTTGGAATCAGCCTCTGCCCCCACTCCCATCTCCAGCTTGCTCGCAGTGATTCCACAGCTTTCTGCAAGTCATAGAGCTAGCTGCCGTATGAGCAAAGTAAGTGTCCTAACACAAACGAGGAGCCTGTCACATTGCTTAGCTCTTGGTAATGGAAATGGTGGCTGTCCTTTTGGAAACTGAAATCTGGCTGAGACAGTTTTTGTTTCATATTAGGTTTGACTTGGACTGGATGTAAACATCTGTGACTTGCTTTTAGTTACTCTATCATCAGGTCAAGCCTGATTTATTTAGTTCTGAAGCTTCTTGGCCTTTTGTACTGTTTAAAAAAGGGAAACCTACATTTTCTCTTTGGACCTGACATTTACTGATTCATTCAGGAGAGGCTTATTCTTTGCTGATACAGCAAAGTCCTTAGTTCCTTTATGAGCAACTCTTTATGAGCTAGAGCATTTCCTTTTTTGTACATAATTTTTAAATTCATTCGTCAATTGTTGCACTCCATGTGTAAGGGTTGTATAGACCATTTACTTATAGAACTGCTATGCCAACCTTCTTTGGCAAAGAAATTTTTCAGAATTTGAATTCAAATACTAGCTCTCCAACAGACATTCAAATGTGCCACATCTTACATAAAGATAAACATAAGTCAGAATACTTCCCTTTTCCATGGAATTCGTAACTATTAAATACATCACTTTTGTTTTCAGAAATAACATAGCTTTGAGATTCGATTGATTTTCTGTGAGAATGTATATCAGAGATTGTCTTCACCCTCCATTCCCTTTCTCTCTGCTGCTCCTCACTTCAGGTGTCCTGTTCAGCTGCTATTAGATACTAATGCCCTTTGCCTCCCTCAGCCAGTCTTTGCAACCCGTCATGGTTTCCTCACTCTGAAGTCACTCTTTCTCTTCTCTCACCAATATTTCTCTTCCCTTCCCACTATTAAAAATTCCTCCAAGAGTGACTGATCTCAGATTTTAGGAAAGAAATAACATAGTTTACAAAAACATTACAAGACTGATATGTAATCTGAATACCTTTCTCTGAGGGCATTTGTATTTGCAAAAAGTGGCAACCCCTCTAAAGCTGGCAGTGAACGTGGTGGCAGTAGTAGTAACATTGAGAGCATTTATTGAGCAGCTATTATCACCCGTTGTGTCACCCGTTTTGTACCATCTCTGATAATTGTGTCTAGAATCAATATACACACAATGATAAATATCTGGGCTTCCTGGTTTGATCATTATTCCATAGTGCTTATTTCCTTAAGAATTTGTTGGAAGTATTCATTTGTTCAGTGTTGATACGTAAGGACTCTTGCTTGGAACCTGTTTGTATGATGATGGTTTTTACCTTGAGTTTTAGAGGACAGCCAGTTAAATGGACTTTGATTTCATTTAATTTGGCTACTGTTAGTTTTTGTGTTTTAACAGAACATTACAGAAAAAAATGCAACTTGATACTAAGGAGCCTTGTGTCACTCATTTTCATAAATAGACTTACTAACTGGGGGCACTTTAGGATTATATGATGCCTCCCTCAATTTCAAAAAGTGTTTGTGGTGTTTTTTTTTTTTTAAGTTGCTGTTAGCCTTCCAAAGAAAGTTCTCTGGCTTTAAGACTGTGATATGATAGGGATCTTGTTGCCAAGATTTTTTTACATAATATTTCAAACTCGCTTCTTTCCAAAATCCAATTTTATTTTGAGCTACAGTAGAGCTCTGTGAACGTTGAGGTCAGAGGAAGAAAAGATTCTTTTCCATAAAATGAGCTCTTTGAGTCTGGACTGGAAATATCTTGCAGGTCACAAGCAAGGGGAGCATTTTGCAGAAATGAGTTTAAATTTCCCTGTGGCCAGTTTAAATTTTGCCTAGAGGTAAGAATAAGATGGTGGTACTTAAAGTCTTTTGAGGATACAGTGCTTGGCATTATATAGGGTAGTTAGTATCATAAATACTTTGTACAGTATTAAAAATGAGATTTGGATGAGAATGATTTACTTAGATTTATGGGTTTGTATACTCTAATTTTAGCCTAACCATGTTGAGTCCAATTAGAACGTTCAAGTTTTGCTTTTATGAGAGATGCTCTGTAGAGCATTATTTTCCTAAGTTTCTAATAGGTCTTGAAAAGTTTGGAGTTCGTGCATGCTGACAAGTCAGGTATGCCATATTAGTGAGAAGTTGCAGAAGCCTTTCTGACATGAAGCTTCCTTTTGTCATATGTAGGATAATGAATAGGGAAAACATATGGTCCAGAAGTCACTAATCGAGTGATAGTTTTGTGTACATATCTGTATTCTTTTCATGTCCAGGATCAGAGTGATCAGAAGTAACTCTGCCTAAGACCAAAGGCTTTAGACACAGAAAAAATTGTGGATTTGAATCTTGGTTCTACTGAGTAGTCATGTAACCTAGAGAGAATCATTTGTAATGTCTGAGCCTCAGTTTCTACTCATGTAAAATGGTGATTAAAAATATATATCTTGGAGGACTGTTGTGAAGATTTAACACTTATATGAGAAAATATATGTAAATGGCCTTGCTTGGCCCCAGAACACAATAAATGCCTACTAAATGTTAGTTTCATTATCCTCAGCTAAAATTTGAAAACATTCTTCTATTGGTGACGAGGAGTAAGAGTCATCAATCATCTATCAGAGACTGCACTAGAAAAGGCAAGAAAGCAGCTGGTGACTTTGCATATTCCTCGAACAGGAACTGAAATTTTGTGCAGGAGGCCAAAGTAAGTTTTTAGTCCAAGGAGCCTGACACACATTAGGAGCCTGATCACATGTTTTGTCACTGTTATATTGGCTTGTATGACATTATCCATTCTGGAAATGGAAATTACTCATCTTTTCCAAAGAACAAGTGAGTGACAAGCCAGTAGAGTTTCAGGGTAAAGCAAGAAGGCTGGATACTCCTCGAAGTCATGATACATACTGAAAGGTTTTAGTGTGTGAAAGAGCACAGCTAGGCTTAGACACAGCTCTGTTCGGATCTCAGACGTATCTTTTTCCAGTTGTGGCCATAGAACATACCTAACCTTTGTGAAATGCTTTCCTTACCTAGACAGCAGGGACAGCTCATACCTTGTGGGTTTGATATGGAAATTAGAGAGCTGGTACAGCATAGACTTCAGACACATGTTGGTTGATATGCTGGCAAAGCATGCTAAGCATAGTATGTGTGTGTGTCTGTGTGTGTGCGTGCACGCACGCGCATGTGTGTGTGTGTGTGTGTGTCTGTGTGTGTGCGTGCACGCACGCGCATGTGTGTGTGTGTGTGTGTGTGTGTGTGTGTGTGTGTGTGTGTGTTTTGGAAGAATGGGTACAGAATCATGGAAAATGCATCTCCAGCCTCAGAACACTTAAGAATCCCAAGAATATACTGAAATCTTTAAAAGTGTATTTTCAAGGGAAGAACACAGTTGGAACCACACCTGACTGCTTTATGGCTATATTAATCGTTGACACTCAAAGTGCCACAGCCCTGGCCTCAGCATGAGTGCTGGACCTGTTAATAACTAAGTTGTAGTGTTTCACACTGAAGGTATAGTCAATCAGTGTGTTACAAAAACAAAGCACATACTTACCTATTTGCTCAGTGTGAGTTTTTAAGCTGATGTACTGTCAGTTTTTGTTTTCTTCTTAAAATGTCTTTGTTTCGGGAGAGAGCCTTGACGCCGAGTAGGCAGCAGACAGCTTTTGCAAGTCTGTACACAGGGAAGACTTTAAGTTCTACCCTCAGTCCCCAAAGAGCTTGAATTTCCTACAGTTTGATAACATGCTTTAAGAATATAAAAGAAACTTCTGAAAACCAGTTTCTGGTTTATCATTTTATTTTCTCCGTATTCTTTTTATGCAAATGAATGCCATTTATTTGGATTTTCTTCTACCATTAAAAGCTTTAAAAGCCAAAACCTGCATCTGAGGACTTAGTCTGTAGCAGTTTGGCTGTGTCCCTAAACTATCTATCTCTCCCTTCTTCCTGGTAGGCAGAGGCAAAGTCCTCTGTTGTAGGGTGCCAGCCTTTGTAACTTGATCCTGAACTTTACTGAGGCTTTATTCTTTTCTGTGTAACTCCAGTCTATTCAATGGTGCAGTGATTTTTTTCCCTTAATTTCATTGATCCACATGACCAAATACCTAGTAGGCAATCTTTCCTTCATGTTCAATTACCCAGTTATTTGCCAGTTGGAAATTAAACTCTTTCTGTACTTTTAGATATGTGTGGGGATCGGGAGGTGGAAGCTACATGATGGGAGAAAAGAGCATGGGTTTTGCAATCAAACAGATTTGGGTTTGAATCTTGCACTGACGCTGGCTTTCTGATCTTGGGCAAGTTACTTCCCCTCTTTGTACCTTCATTTCCTTACAATAAAGCTGAGTGTTTGGTGCAGTTGTAAAGATGAGAGGTGATTTTCATGAAGCACCTGGCATTATTTTCTAGCATAGAGTAGGTGTTGCTTTATTTCTATTTTGTGATGTAGCTACAAGTCAAGGAGTATTGGCAGCCATCAGAAGCTAGAAGAGACAAGGAACAGACTTTCCTCTAGAGCATCCTGACACCTTGTTTTGGACATCTGGCTTCCAAAACTGTGGGAGAATTAACATGTTCTAAGCCACCCAGTTTGGAGTAATTTGGTAAGGGAGCCACAGGCCACTCCTCTAACATGCTACATTATCAGCACTCAGGATTTTAGACAGTTAGACATCTAGGTAAGTCCCATTCCTTTAGACATAGAGGAATGCTGTAAGAGGTGCAGAAGACATTCTTACCTTCATGCTGTCTGTCAGAAATTTAATAGAAATTGAAGCAGGAATATGTCTGTACATTAAGCATTTTCATATGCTCACAAATATGTGAGGAAATAAAATATGCTTAGAGATATCTCCTTACTCTCAGAAGCTTTGTGAGGTGATTTCCTCCCCTCACCTGGAATGCCCTCTGGTCACTTCTTTTCTGGTTTCGTTTGTTTGGCAAAATTTGTTGACAGCATTAAACAAAGCGAGAGGAAAATATACCTTTTTCTTCCTCTACTTAGTGAGAGGAGATACCCATCTAGTTCCTAGTGTATTTTTTTTCCTTGAATAATGATACTTTAAAATCTTTTAACCCAGGATTTTATTCTAATGATAAAGAAACTTGCAATTATTGAGTTGAGATTAAATTTTCATAATTCAGAATATTAAATGCTGCTTGCAGATCATTAATAGTTACAGTCCTGCCATTTCAGAAATTCAGTTTTGTTTAAAATAACTCAAAAAGAAAAATATAAAATATTTTAGATTAACACCCTTCAGATTTCCTTTCAGTTGCATAAAATATTGGGAGTCAGTTTTGTGGAAGTTTAGAAAAGTTTTAGGGGGAAAGTCTAGACTATTAATAGGTGAGTATAATATATGATAACTGTGTTTATGCTGACATGTATTAACTACGTGCATTTATTTAAATTTGCTACATGGTCTACAAGCTTGTAAAAAGCTTATTAGTCTTAATGGGATTTTCTGAGTATTTATTATTTTTAATCTTTTTATAGGAATTGCAATTATACAACAGTAGAGAGAATAGTATAATGAAACCCATGTACTCCTGATTCAGTTTCAATTAACTCTGGCTAGTCATATTGCCGTCCATTACCCATTCACTTCCCCTCACTGCATTACTTTTATGTAAATTATCTCACTTTATTCTTAAATATTTCCATATGTATATACTTAAAGAAGGCTTTCAAAAGTGCAATCATAATACCAATATCACAACAAATTTCTTAATATCATCAAAAATAGTCATTGTTCAACTTTTTCAATTGCCATGTGTGTATTTATCATATATATATATATATAATAAAGTAAGAATTTGAATATATATAAAATAAAGTAAGAATTTGAATAAACTAAAAAATGTGATATATTTCTTATTATATATATATAAAATTATGTAAAATTCTAATTAGAATCCAAATAAGGTCTACATAGTACAATTGATTGCTAATTCTTAATTTCTTTAATTTCTATTTATATACAGAAAAGTATACAAATTATGTATACAGCTTAATATATTTTCACAAAAAGAACACTTTTATGTAACCAGCACCCAGATCAAGAAACCGAATGTTACCAACTCTTCAGACGCAACCTGTATCCCTCCCATCAATACCTCTTCCCCCAGGATAACCATTATTTTGATTTCTAGCACACAGTTTAGAGTATGTATGTACTATTTCATGCTTGGCTTCTTCCTATCAATATTGTTTGTGAGATTGATTCACCCATTTTGTTGCATGTAGCTATAGGTTGTTATTCTCATCACTGAATAGGATTCTATTGTAAGATCTGTATCACAATTTTTCATTCTATTTTTAATTGACATTTGGACTTTTGCTAGGTTTTGGTTATTGCAAATAGTGTGCTGTGACCATTCTCGTACATGTCTTTTGGTGACTGTACCTACGTGTTTCTTAGTTAGGTATACACCAGGAATACAATTGCTAAGTCAAAGAATATGAACCTCCAGCTTCAGTATATCCTGCCAGATTTCCAAGGGATTTGCACTGTCACAGGTATAGAGTGCCATTTGTTCCACACACGTGCTCGTAATTTGTTGTAAATTATTTAGTTGGGCAGGGAGGGTTGCTGAATGAATTTTTGTGGTTGAAAATTGACTAATGTGAGAAAGCCAGTTCTAGATCTTAGGCATAGAGCTTAGAAAACACCTCATCATTTTCCTTAGTCAAAAATTTTAAGGAAATGTAATTTGGCCAGATTAAAGACAATTTTCTCATTCTACATCTGAGAAATGTTTCTTGTTTATATGGTATCCAGCTCTTTGTTTATAACCACCTTCTGCATGTGTTCCTTTCTCACTGTGATGAAAATGGAGAATTGTTTGCCATGATTCCTTTGGGAAGAATGCTTAGAAATCTGGAACAGTGTCATTAAGATGACTTTCAGTCTTGCCCTTTCAAGGCCAACTAGTGCTTAACCCAAGTACCTACTTTCCATCTCTTAGTGGCCTGTGTTACTTTTATGTGGAATCCTTTGGAGTTTCTGCATTTTTCTGAAACTATGAAGATAAAACTTCCAACTTGGAAAGAGATAATCACTACTCACTTTAAAGAAAAAGCTTACCTTCTGGCCCATGCATTTTATAATTCTATTAATGTTTTTAAATAAAAGGTAGTAGACATCAAAATAATGGCCTGTGTGGTGATGTATCCAGCTGTAACCAGCTTTTGCTTGTAGCTAAAATAGGTTCCTGCTAATCTCACCCTGTGCTCTTTCCTTTTGAATTTAGTTTGAATTTGAATGGATTCATGCCTTTTTCCCTATAATTACTTTTTGTTCTTTACTCTTCTTTCAATTGCTCTGCATGTACGTCCCTTCCCCACTGATGTCACCATCTCTGGACACTGGGTGTCAAAACGCATACAGGTATTAGGAAGAAATTAATATCAGTTTTAGGATGACTCCTAGATCATATTCTCCATCTGATGCTATGGAATAGGTTTCGGTAAATTGGGAAAGACCCATCTCCTTCAATACTTAGGTGTCTATTTTATACATTTTGAGTAATTAATAACCAGTTGCATTCACTCTGTGTTTGTGATGTGTGACAGAATCAACAACATTGTTTATATTACACTCAGAGACAGGGTGTTCTCTTTTCCTCTATCACCTTCTATTAATTTTTGAAATTCTTGTGAAGAATAATGTCTATACCGTATGGGTCTAGTTATCCCAGGAGAGCCCCTGGATTTTTTTTTTCAGGACAAGGTATAATTTTATTCTGAAGAGTAAGAATAAAGAAACACTTGTCTCAACCAGTTAGGGCCTTGGTTTGTAAAACTCATTATCTGAAGTTTATGTATATAGTTTAAAGATGAGACTATTTAAAGTCATTTAACTTTCCCAATGCTGCACACTGAGATGGCAACAAAAGAGGAGAAACTGGTAGTTTGGAATCATTAAAGATTATGTGTAGGTGCTCACAGTCAGAAGACAGTTCTCGCTTGGCTTTCCTATTTCAAGAGAGTCCCTTAAGCTCAAAAAATCAACCACATCAGAGTAATGTCAGGTGATCCCTCTTTAGGCCAGTAACAACCTGTTTCCGAATGTGAGATACTTCAATGCCATAGGGCTTTGAGTGCCTGACCCACATCACTTCCCAGAGATGCTTTTTGTAAAGCATACAAGCCCCAGACTTTGAGAGATAGGTGCAAAGTTTCATGAAAGAGCATAAAACTCATGCTTTTCGTAATCATTAACATCTCTCCTCAGAGATTCTTTGTGTTAAGCTGCAGGGCTGTGCCACTGCCAAGGAGTCTGAGCAGAACCTTGCCTTTTCATCCAGCCCCAGTGTGGGTTCACAAATGGAGCTTCATGAATTTAGAGCTTTTTCAGAGTGTGAGTCCTTTTCAAGAATTTTTGCTTTCTCCCGAGGAAGTCAGATCTGGCACCTTTTCTCACTCCCGCTTTCAGGGATGTAAGATTGTATGCCTTCTGTGTAAGACTGGGGCAAAGGGTACTGTGTATAAAGACTTATTTTTCATATTAAATTAATGTTTGTTTTCAGATTGAAAACTTATCTGACCTAAAAAGTTGTTAGTCATTAGGGAAAAGCTGAGTGATCTTCTTGAAAGAAGAAATCAATGTGTAGAAATGTGAGCTTGTAGAGCAAGATGGTACTTCTGAGTATGGATCCCTTATAAATCAAAAATACATCTTGGGAAGTGGCATGTGGGGAGAAAGTGTTCTCTTTCAAGAAGCCTGTTTGGAGGTAGTGATATCCTATAATAGGGCAATATATGACATCTGGAACCTTTTTTTTTGGTCACTAAACTTTAGCTGTAATATTACACATTATTTTCCAATCACTGCCTATGTACTATTATGTTGAACTGTCCACTGTACTATAGTATGAACATTTAGAGCACAAAATCATATTTAGTCAGTTTTCCTCCATGTGTAAAGAATGCTCAGTGTCTAAGAGTGGAAGTTCTGTTTGTGGAGTGGTCTCTGTTTTGTGTAGCTGACATGTAAATGATATTCTTTCTCCCATTCCTGGCTTCTTACTGTGGCTAGCAGTGACTTTTCTTATTGGTAATTTGTCTTCACATGTCAATCTTAGGCATATTTATATCAAGCCGGTTTTGCATCCTATTGGAGTTGTCTGGATTTTCTTATTTATTTCTCCATCACTGTCTCTGTCACCACATTGTGCTCCTCAGTCCTCTTTTTCTTCGAAGACCCATCTGTGTTCCCTTCTGTGAGCTGTTCCCAATGTGGCTGTCACTCCTGCCTGAGCATAGCCATAGTTTCTTGTTCAAAGCAGTTTGGTCCCAGGGAGCCAGAAAACTCAATTTTTTTGTTTTCCCCTCACAGATGGAGCTCTATAATACCATTTGTCTATTCTGCTTTCTATTTCAGAAGACCAACTCACCTTGCTAATCGAGATCCGATTATTTAGGGAGACTTTTACTGATAGAAGGGGCCTCTTTCAATATGTTAGTTAGTAAGCACTTGACTTTGACCATAGTCTGCTATGACTTCCATAAAATTAGATTGTTATTTCTGAGTAATTTCTCAGTTACTCATATTATAAGTTATTATCTTAAGTTAGAAGGCTCCAGTCTATTGACCTAACTGCTAAAAATCTTGGCCCGTCCATCTTGGTCTTCTTGCCTCCTTTCTAAGGCTTGTCCCTCCACATGTCCTCTGTATCCCATGCCCTCTTACTTTCTCAAGGACTATGCTCTTCCAGTCATTTTCTCTCCAACCACCTCCAGGAAACTCTTCCTGTAAGTATACCTGCATGTGTTCATATTTTCCATTTAAAAAATAATCCTCAAAAACTGACTCACATTATAGAGGACAATTTGGTGACGGACAGAGGAAATGGGGGGTTGGGAGACTGGGAGAATGGGGTGAAGGGTTAAAGAAGTACGTATTAGTAGTTGATAGGTGGTCATGAGGATGGGGAGCACAGCATAGGGAATGCAGTTAGCATTATTGTATTGGCTAGGCAGAAAACCAGAGGAGAGGAGGAGCCCTTAGGGGGATTGTTTTATAAAGTATATAAATGTCTAACCAATGTACTGTATACTTAAAAGTAATACAAATAAATAAACAAACTAACTAACTAATTAATTAATTAACTAATTATTTTTTAAAACTCACTTTTAAAACTTAAAAAGTCATAATAATAATAATCCTTTCAGGACTCCAGACTTTTTGCCAACCTGTCCTCTTAGCCTGCCTTCCCTGGAGAGATGTCTGCATTTGTTTGAGCACTTGCTAATTCCGGTAGTTATGACAATCAAAGAAAAATTCACATAAGCTGCCTGTAATACAGAAAATATTCCATAAAGGATGCTACCAATATATATTTTTCATCTTGGTTTTTCTCATAAATTTGTATAAAGAATGAATAGACTCAAATATTTGTTAAAAGAAAGAATGTTGAATGTATCTTTCTTTGGTTTCAGACATTTGGTATCTTGGTTTTCTTTTAGGTGTTAATTGCTGTACACTCCTTCTAAGAAGGAAGATATCTTAGTCCACCAGATGTGTGGCTAAACATCTTAAGATATTTTTGTTTTTGACCCATATACTTTTCATTCGTTTATTCTATTGACTTCACCCAATTTGATTGCTCCCAAATTTGACATATGACCCTGAAAGTCACCTAGTTACCGATTCTAGGGGAAATTTTTAAATAGTGTTTCTAATTAAGCCATTTTTGAGAAGGAGTCAATTACTTTATGTTTATAACATACATAAAGCCCTAGAACAATGCCTGGCACCTAGTTGATGTTTGGCAAATGTCAGCCAGTACTGTTTTGATTTTTAAAATTCTTATTATTCTGCATCATAGGAAACTCTTTCAAGGAAAGGTTCATCCATCTGTTTATGGACATAGTGGCAGTGATTATTTGACCTTTGTTCTCTGTAGGCTAGCTAGTGTTTTCAAGTGTTGTCCAAAGTCTTACCAATTTAGGACAATGTGAGGTACTCATTCAGAAAATGGCAGATCTTGGGCTCTATGACAACAGACTGACCAAAGTAGGATCTGTGGGAGAGGGAACCAGAATCTACTTTTTAAAATAAATTTTCCTGGTTTGTTCTTATACACATTCAAATTTGAGTATTATTTTTGTACCTAATAAATTGTGAGCACTTGGAGGTACAATGTCTTTCAAGATGTCATTCTGGCGCAGTTACTTAATAAGTGGTTTGGAGAACTATAAACCTCGGAGAGCATGGGGTCCATTGCCCTCACATTGCCAATAAGAAGTAGAATCTCCTCCAAGATCAAATTGTCAGCTAGTGAGAGAGTCAGGGCTGAAACTCAGACTTCCTGGTGGCCCCAGTTCTGTTTTCTTTCCACACTTACACAAGCTCCACTTGCCTGCATAACAGCCCAGAAGGTTTTCCAGTATGCCTTCCATAAAGCAATGGAGGGGGCTGCCCTAAGGGAAAACAGAGGGAGAAGAAGAAGGTAAAGGAGACAAAAAGTGACCTAGACAAAAACCAAAGCTTCTTCTAGTTCCAGGAGGTTTGTTTTTGATCTGAATGTGACAAAATGCCTGGTGCATTGCAGTCTATACAATGCCTCCTTGGGTTTTTACTGGTAAAACTATGGACTTCAAAGGGAACCCGCATATTCCCAATGTCCTCACCACACATGCGTGTGCATGGCTGACGGTGTGAGGGCTGTGCCATCATGATACATTTGAAAATAATTTTAATTAGAACTTTTTCCCTGGAGGTTTTAAAGCTAGAAGAATACAGCTGTGCTTACCTCTGCCTAAGAGCTGAGCCTGCCCCACTCTGGTGGGAGGTGGTTATACTGTCTGCTGTTCTTGATGGTGGTCAACGGACACAAGGTTGAAGGAGTGACAGAGACCTGTGTGATGGCAGAACTCCAAAGGGTTCCTTCCGGTTTTGCTGTTACACATCTTCGAATATGAAAGAATCATCAAGCAGCTTTCACTTGTTAGTTCCTTGAATTGACAGCTTTTGATTGCACACTCTGGGCCTCTACTACATTTTGACTGGCTAAAGAAAAATGGAGAAAGTGAAGGGCCAAAAAGAAAAAAAAAAAGCTTTAATTTCTGTTTAAAATTTATTTTGAGAGAAAAGAGAACATTTAAGAAATTCATGTTGCTTAATAAAAACAAAGTAACAAATGAATTTCAGTGACTGCAAAAATAAGTAACTATTTTGAACCACCAAATCACAAGATCCTTTTAAATAAGAAAATCAAGAAAATATTTATTTCAGTTCTTTGGTACTTCAGAATCAAAGCTAGGGTACCTACTGTTAATAATTTACTTAAAGGTCAAGATGTAGACATCGTATTAACCAGTGAAATCAATTTTTATTCCTTCCTGAATCTTAAAATCCTATTACATAACAGTACATTTTATTACATATATTCAGCTCAGTACTAAAGAAAAACTGTTTGGGTTTTTTATCCATAATAATTAAGTTTTCAAATGTCCAGAGCTAAACCTGGCGGTTGTCATTGAGTTTACCTTTTTAACAAAGAATTCAGAATTTAATTACCGAATGTCACAAGGGACTTAAAACTGAGAGCTCTAAAAATACAAGGTTTTGATTCCAATGGAACATTTAGAATGAATCAAGTATCAGTTAGGATTCTGTTCAGCTGCACATGTGAGAAAACTGAATAAACAATGTCTTCAATAAATCAGAAATGTATTTTGTCACATAGGAGCCCAGGGTAGATATCACTGTTCTTCTGCCTTTGAGCTTTGTCTGCCTTACCTGGCTCCAGCTGCCTTGCAGTTGCAGGAGAAGTAGGCCACCCTCAGGGTCACACCTCCTTTTCCATAAGGAAGAAGGGGCAAGCCAGAGGGCAGAAGGGACAGGCCAGCTTTCAATGAATCTCCCAGAAACTCAGGTGACTTCTAGTGCATTTCATTAGCCAAGACTTAGTTACACCGCCACCCTCAACTGTGAGTGAGATAGAAAACACAGTGCACCCTTCCCACCACTCTTCTGTTAAAAAGAGAATGGCTATTGGGTAAGCAGCTAACCCTGTCAGCCTCTGGAGGGTGGACATATACATTTTCTGACAGAGATTTTACCTTCAGGACTGATTCTAATTAACGTAAGGTTTTCCTCTGACACATTGTCTTTCATTGGTTTCCACCCCCCTGCCCCCGCCACCATGTCACTTTTCTCTTACTGGTAAATGTACCTATCTTAATTTTTCTGCTACAGAGCAATCAGCTTGAAAACAATTAAAATGCACATGGGTATTGGTCTGTGGAAGAGGGAATACGCCAGAAGGGCATGAGTCATCCTATGATCTGTTGTGGAGATGTGTGCCATTTGTGAGTAATTGACTTACTCTTTTCATGATTTTCACAGCAAAGGTGGTTGTGTTTGATACATGCTGAATTAAAAAATCAAACTGTTGCTGGTAAAGGCATAGAAGACAAGATAACTGGCTCTTTGATTTTGGCCATTTCTTTATTCTTAGGAGGAACGTAAGAACACTATTCATGCATGATGACAGTTTTTTGCACAACACACTGTCTCCCAACTAACATGGTCCTTTAAGGTGATGGAATTGTATTTGGTGACCATAGGAGAATTTTTTCACATGTTCACCTCCTCCTTCCCACATTTATCCTCTGAGTATAAACTATTCCTAGGTAGTCTGCTGGTCTCACCCTTCTGCCTCCTCTGGATGAAATTGTTGGCAACGTTCATGTGGTTATTCAGTCTGCTTTGAAATTTGGTTCTAATTCTCCCCAGTAGAAATGAGGTACAAGGCATGCCACTTGTATGCTTTTGGTCTCATTTTTTACTGTTTAAGACCTCCACTGGTAGGGTTCAAAAAGTTTAAAGACCTATTTGAAAAACAGTTGGTTTCTGGTTTTCTTCTGTTTACTACCTTTCCCTTCATTTTCTTTTAGGAATTCTGTCAAACTCCACTCTGCCATTTCAGTGAATCAATGCTCTTTATACAAATTGACTGTGTTCCCAACACCAGATTTTCAGTCTCTCCTCTTCTTGGCAGTTATCTCAAGTTGCTCCAACATAGGGCATATTAGAGTAAACCCATCACTCAGACAGACTTGCCAAGGAGGAACTTGTACAGATGTATATACATCAGGCAGCCTACTGGCATTCAACTGGCAGTTCCCACAGCTGTACTCACAGGCTCTGGGACACTGGAGGAGTCATTACCTCATTCAGTAATGAGTATTAGTCTCTGGGATGCTTTTACAGTGGTGGTCCCTGAGTTAAGTACATATGATGGCACTCGCTCAAGCAGAGGATAGAGCCAAGGAATAGGGAAGACTGAGGCAGAAAAGGGCAGACATCTAGGAGTAGGTATGAGGGTGTACCAGGTGGAGGGCTCCTGGCCTAATTCTGAGAGGAAGAACAGACTGCTGGACTATATATTAGGCAGTGAACCTGATGTAGCTAACGGATAGAGGGTTTAATCTCTATTGGCCCCAAGACAAAAGTTGAAATTCTACTTAGAATTATAAGCCCTTAGTGATCAGATTTTAGCTTATTTCTTTATTGCTGATCCCCCGATACACACACTCATTATAGCCACCCTTTTCCCTACCCTCACATACAACTTCATGTCCCTGTCAGCCGTATCAATTAATCTGATGAACTTTCATATTCTTCCATCTTGCTTTAAATGCATTTTCTATGTCTTTACCCACTCAAATTCAATGAGTCCTTCCAACTTGTCCTCACATGTTATCTCTCCCAGATGCCTGCTTGAATCCCCAGTCTGAGTGGATGTGCCTCGTTTATACTGCCCAAGGGTCCTTGTACATTTTTATCATGGCCTTGATCACATTGCTGGGCAGTTTATGTCTGCTTGTCATCTGTCCTCCTAAATGGCAGGACTTTGAGGTTAGCGACCATGTGTTATTCAGCTTCATAAACACAGGATTTAGCCTGGTGTCTGACAGAATGTAGTTGCTCAGTACTATTAGCTGAATTAATGGATAAAAGCAAAAGAAACATGCTCTGTTTTCAAACTTCATAGCTACGTTTTTCAATCTCTTCAATTGACATTACAGACCCTACTTTTCAAGTTCCTATATGATTAGTTGGTTTGAATGTCTCTTTAGAGTTGGGAGTGGGATGAGGTAGAGTAGAGTTGGGCTAGTGACTGTGGCAAGAGAGAGAAAGAACACTGATTTCAGAAAAGGTTTGCATGCAGGTCAACAGGTCTCTGATATGCACCAGCATAAAAGTAGACCTGCAGTTTTTAATCAGTCTGCAGTTAGCCTATTTGCTGAAAGGTCGAAATAAGAGGTTCCCAGCATTAAGCTAGTACCCCAGTAATGTAAAGTAGCCAATGACAGATTCAGGATAAGGGGAGGATGAGCATCATCTTTACCACAGACTATACATATACCTCATAGATTTCCCACCCATAGAACCACTGTCTGGCTGAATGCTTTTAATGTGAATGTTGATTTTTTCATAGTCACAAAACTGAGCTGCAGGGGTTTTTTTGCCTTATGCCTTTCAATAATCATATTTCCCAATAAGGTAAACCATGCCTATAGAAAGAGTTTTGGAACTGAAACCATCCTTCTCCATTCCTTCTAAACACCAGATCTTGTCATTGGGAATCATCCCAATAAAATTCATCTTTTTTACCCAGTTGGGTGATCTGCTGTACATACCAATTGGACAGACTGGCAGGTCACTCTTTAAGAGTTATGGGAACATGTATTACTATCTCAAAAAGATAGCAAAATTTGGGTATTAGAGGATAAGTAGGAGGTCAGTAATGGCATACCTTTTTTAGATAGGAGGCAAACAGATAACAGAACCCCTCTTTCTAAAGGAAGTGGAGGGGACCTCAATTTGCTATGTTCTGTATAGGTCTAGAGATGTGCTATGTAGCGTGGTAGCCACTAGCTATGTGTGGCTATTGAACACTTGTAATTAAAACTAGTCCCAGTTAAGTTGTGCTACAAATCTAAAATATATACCAGAGTTTGAAAATTTAGTGTAAAAAAATGTAAAATAAATCAGTACCCTTTTTATTATATATTGGGTTAAATAAAATGTTCTTGTCATTTGTTTATTTTTACTTTGAATATAGCTGTTAGAAAATGAATATCATCCACATTTTAGTTCTGTCAGACAGTGCTGGTCTAGTGTTGCAGCATCATGATAGAGTACACATAGTAAGAGTTTAATAAATGATCTTGATAGCTTTGACTTAGAGATAATGTTCATCCCCAACAAACAGAAAATCTCCAATTTCCACTTCTCAGATTAGCCAAAAAAAGCTTTAACTCCAAGGATAGGTATGCTTGCATCATGTAACCTCATTTAGTCGAAACTTTTGCTAAAATCTTTCGTTTATCTCTTGTTTCCAAAGGAACCTGTTGCCTTTCAATCACCTAACTGAGCATCTAGAGTTGGAATTAAGACTTCCCAAACTAGAATAGAAGTCAGGAAAATACTCAGACACTAAGAGCCAGAATTACGCTTGTCCATATGGTCTGCTGTTGCAGTATCTCTGTTGCCTTGGCCACCAGATCACCACGAGGGGCTGTAAATGTTATTAGGTAAATGCAGCGAAACATCTTGGTGTGTAGCTTGATCTAAACCAACCATACCTCTTTAGACAAAGGCAAATAAATGCAATATAGTTAATTTCTTTTTATATAAGATTGAGGTGTAATTTTCTGCTTTTCAATTCATTGTACTGATAGAATTTTTTTCATTTCTAGGTTTATGGCATTTTCTGGCTATCTAGAGTTAACTATTTAAGTGCTCTTTTTCTCCCTGGGCATCAACACCCCCTCTTTGTTGTTCTGCCAGCACAGCTTATTTGAGCATGTCGAACAAGTATTTGTTGCAGAAACTGGGCTAGACAATATCTTAAACCATCAAAGGAACTCTTCTAATAAGAATGTCTGACCATTGGAAAAGAACTTGATGTTTAGGAGCTGTGGAAGCTTTTGGGTATGAGTCACCATGGATCTGCTTTCTGCTCTGTTTGTGAGAAAGCCAGGCTTGACTTGCCCCCATTAGAAGCAAATAAATAATTTAAAAAATTTTTAACACTGTTTCTTATAATGCAGTTTAGTACTGGTAAAATGAGCTGACTTTGTTTTGTATTTTTTTGTTTTCCTTTTCTTATTAAAACTTGAAAGAATGGCTTCCTCTGGGCCTGAGAATATAGAAAGGGATTTGGGGTAGATATTGATTTGTATGTGCCTTAGAAATGCTTGAAAGAGCAGTGTCTAACATAAAACAAACAGAGGTCTTAGAGGGTATTATTTTTTTACGCAGGAATAAAGTATAGTGCAGTTAAGTATTATAATCATAAAATCATCAAAGAAGCGAGAAGTAGAATCTTTTGAAAAATTAAATCTTTGCATGACTGAGCTATTATTGGAGATAATTATCAAATAAGTGATCCTTAGCTTTGGTACACAGGGTGTAGCATCTGATGAAGCAGCACACCCATGCAGACAATAAAGCTTAATGTCAAACAGTAATATTTAAAGACAGACCTTACAGCTAAGAAAATAATTGCTTCAGGTTCTTTACTCCTGTTTCTGTATGTGCACATGTTTAATACATATCCACTATAATCAGAAGTGGTAATATAAATTACTATATTTTACATGTTTCTAAGATATATAATTTTTTCACATTTTACTACTTCTGAAATCAGGATGTATCTAGAATCTGTGACATATTTAAATTGTTATCAGCCAGGTGGCAGTCATGATGTAATTGTGATTGCTGTGCAGACTGGGCATAACTGGTCATATTGTCATCGCTTCAATTAAAACAGATTGAGTATAATTTTTCCACAAGCTGCCTTCAAAAAGATTATGCTGTTCAGTATACGTATAAAGGCATGGGAACAGAGCAACATGATATATGATGAGTCTAAGTCTACAAGAGCTCTTTCGGTAAATATAAAATAACAGTATGCGATCAAAAAAAAGTGTCATGGTTTAATTAGTAGTTTCTTTAACTTATTTAGTGTTAACTAATAATGATGCATCTTGAATATCAATAGTGACTTGGGTATGATGGAAACCAATATATAAGATCAGGACTTTTGCAAAGCGAATGTGGAGTTTTTTCTTTATATTCTTCCTATAGATGTATTTTCCATTTCTCCAAGCTGTAGTGATCTCTTCTATCTGATTGGTGACTCAGTAGCCAAAGAACATGCCACTCTGTTTTTTTGTGCATCAGTGCATCTCTTTAGTGTGCTAAGAAACAGTCCACCCTGTACTTTTGCCATGGTGTGTGTGTGTGTGTGTGTGTGTGCTGAAGACACAAATGGCCAATGCTCAAGTAGAATCTGGAACTAATGGAACAGAGTAAGCCCCTAGATTCCCAAATGGCCGTAAGGTTTTACTATGACTTAACACAGGTCTCTAACCAGTAGAGCTAATCAATTATAGACTCAAAAACTAAGTACAAAGACATCTGATCCTAGCCAACCTAAAATTACCATTTTAAATAAAAGGAAACATTACACATCGTATTTTATGATTCTATACACGTTCTCCTATTTCTCATGTTAGTTTTGGGCCTCTAGGCTAGATCTGTCCTGTGAAAGAAGATATGAATGAGAATTGCCAAATTATTTCTGTTTGGTCTATGCATGGATGCTGAGTTGTTTTGTGGTATGTGCTCATTAGGAAAAAAATTATCTCCAAGGACGGTACAACATCTAAGAATAAAGCCTTTTTTGGTATAGATACATTGGCTAATATCAGGTTTCAAGAAAAGACATCAAAGAAAAAACAATCCAGTGTAATTCTATTCTGGTTTATTATAATTCTATAATTCCAATTCTATAATTTTGTAATTCTAAGTTTATTGTAATTCTAGAATTACATATTCTAAAAATAGGAGATTTTTTTACCTCTTGTGGGCATGTTTACTTACAATGTTTTTAGAAAATATTCATTTTTTGTATGCAAAGTCCATCCAGCTCCATCTTGGATTCTCTTAAATTTTACCCCGTCTTATTCTTTCACACATACACCTCCATAACTTCATTTTTTCCTGTGAAAATTCTGATCATTCTTGCTTGTTTTGCTTTAGTTTGGCTTTTGTTTGTTGGTGAGCTCTTTTTTTACATGAATTATGTATATGGATTTTTTTCCTGGAGTTTGCTTTTTATATGTTATCTCTGTTTTTGTTTGGTTTTGTTTTTGACATTTTAACTCAGTTCATTCTCAGCTATACGTTCTTTTTTTTTACAACTTCTACCTTGTCCTCCATTGCCCAAAATTCATTTATTTCTTTAATTTGAAGGTTCCTATGTTATAAATGTTGCCCAGAAAAATTTATCTCCAGTAAAGAGGTCCTGCAGGATACATTATGATAAAAGGGTTATTGCTATGAGAAACTGAGTATGCCAATAATCCTATATTTGCTCTTTTCACTTTTTTATATTTAATAAATGATTTTAAATCAATGCTATATTGGAATATCAATTTTTATAGAATCAGTTCTAGATGGTGCAGAATTTCTCTCTGGGAAGATGAATCTCCTAGAGAGAGTTTTGTTCCTTTCATGTCCCCTTCTTCCACCCATCCCACTGTTCTGCTCAACATACTCTAATATTTGAAATATAGCAGGTGTTCTGAAAAATATGGTTGCACAAATGAATGAGTCTGTCTTCAAAATGTATTTTTTCCTTGCTAATAAAGAAGAAAGCCTAACTCTACCAGGAAAACTTTTGCAAGTACTTCGAGGAATGAGGGAAAAAGAAGGTAATAACTCTAACATTTAGCTTTTTCATCTTGGGAGGGTGAAACAGTAGCTTACTTGAGGATATGCTTAAATAAGAAGGTATTAATTTTTACATGTCCATTGATTATAGACCTGTGTTAAGTCATAGTAAAAACTTAAGGCCATTTGGGAATCTAGAGGTTTACTCTGTTCCATTAGTTCCAGATTCTACTTGAGCATTGACCATTTGTGTTTTCAACACACACACACACACACACACACACACACACACATACACACACACACACACACACACACACACACACACACACACACACCCCATAGCAAAAACACAGGGTGGATCATTTCTTAGCACACTAAGGGGATGCACTGATGCACAAAAAAACAGAGTGGCATGCTCTTTGGATACTGAGTCACCAATGCTACCTTCAGATAGAAGAGATCACTAGAGTTTGGAGAAATGGAAAATATATCCAAAGGAAGAATATTTTTAAAAGCAGTGTAATAATCTTTTAAAATTTTTCTTATGAAAGAATCAAAATCCTAACCCTGTTACCCAAATACATACTTTTCAGCCCTTATCCACATTCTTTGGTACAGTTGTGATAGAATATCTAGAGACACTTTCTCTTTACTATTTCTGGTAAATTGTGATGGAAGCCTCCATAGGTGTGATCGCCAGAAGTGATTTATTTAGTTCATAGAACATTTTCCCCCTCACAGGTCACCATGAAAGAATTTCTTTTCAAGAATACTACATGCAAGTAAAAGTTTTGTTTATAAAATCTACATCATAACTAGAACAATATCACAGTCTCAAAAATGTGTGGTAAAGTTTACATCGTAAGAGATATTTATTTTCTAAGGAAATATGGCTTCTCTTCAAAAATGAAAAGTTCAACAGAAAAATAAAAAATACATTAAATACTTTCCGCATTTTTAGGAAAACAGATATGGTGAAACATGAGACAAGGGCAGACAGTGTTATCTATGTGTGATTTGTCATGGGCCCACTCCACCAGAACTGGTGTGATTAGCCATCTGAGAAATATATCACAGCTTAAAGTAGATTTGGTTCCAAAAGTGGATTAGTTCTATGCTGACAGAAGTGTAGCAGGTCTTGAAGAAATGTAACAATATTTCTGTACCTATTACCTGCAGAATATTTCTAAGTTAAAGTGCCTGTAAAAGTTTCTGCCATGCACCTAGAGGGCAAAGCCATGTTCTTTTTGTGTAGTAATGAAGTGCTGCTTTGTGAGTATAAGTCTACATGTTTTCTAGATTCACTAGAAGCCAGTTTGGTATGAACTGCTCCCATTTCTGCCAGATGACACCTTACAAAGGGCTGGGCTTGGAGCGAAGAAAGAGGCAGGAAGTTAAATGGCACACGTTTTCCTGAGAGTAGTTATTCTGGTTTATTGAACACTGCCTGAGGTGAAGTAGAGGTCGCTTGCCCATCCTTTGTAGAACATTATTTCTTCACTTAAGCCTTTTAAAGCTGGTACAGCCTATAAAATTTTGTCATTGATATAGATATCTAATTTAAGGAAATTCTGCTTGTGCTGTGTTTTCTTCTAGTACTGGAAATCTAAATGGGAAACCAGACATATGTTTATTAGCTTATTTGGAAGTTCAACAGTAAAATTTCCTGAAACTGCCAACATGGGCACGACTACTTTTCAGAGCTGTAACTCTACTTTAACTCTCTGCAGTCTCTAATAAAGGACTGGATAGTTTGCTGTGCCAGAACGGGCACACTTTGGACCACATGTGGTCACAAGCATATGAAGACATTCAGAAAGCCAGTCTTTTCCCCAACGATTTAGGGGGAAACAGCCCTAGTTCCGTGTAGGCACGTGGGGAGGTGGAATGGAGGATGTTTGTTAGTTGTGGCAGTGGAATTGGAAGATTGAAAGCCTTCTGAGAACTCTTTGACTTTGAAACATCTTTTTCAGGAATATCTATAAGTTTCCAAAAAGAATAATTTCCCACAAACTTAGAGATTTTATTCAGATAACCAGTCTGTGCTTGGGATTGGTTAAAGAGCAAACTTGTGAAGAGTAGATATTTTTGGAAACTTGCATTCACTCTCTATTTCTGAGACTATTCTTCTTTTCGGCTGTGTTTTAGTGTGAGAGTTGAAAACCTGCAGGGTGTGTTTTCCTTCGATGTTCTGCTGAATATCTACCTGATATCTTCGGTCATCAGCTGGCTTTGTGGAATGTCATGGTATTTTTTTTAAACCTAGTGCCTGCGTTGGGTTTTAATGGAAATTTCCAACCCAAGGGAACTGTTTGGATTGATAATTGAAGTGCTTTTAATTTTTAGTAAATATAATGAACACTAAAAACTGTATTTTCTTCCTAATACCTATGTACCAGAATATTAGAAATGTTTAAATATCTGGGGGTGCATGGTCTCAAGTACATTTGGAATGAATAAATCAAAATAATGATCAGATATAACAATGGCAAGGCTGACTTGGCAGCTCTGAGCTGGTGATTGCATGTCTTTGCTTTAATCACCAAGATACCAGATTTTTTAAGCTATGTGTTTCTTATTTCTATATATAGGTTTATCAGTATCTGAGTGATTGCTAAAGAGCTGGAAAGTGGTGTCAAAAGCTGGTGGGCTATTTAATTCTAATTTGTTTTTACAGTGTGCAGTTATTAATAGAACAATAAGCTAGTAGTGAAAGAAATGAATTTGTGAGCTAGACACACAATTAAAATTGTAAATGAACAACTTAGCATATGGTTGTGATGAGAATAAAAACAAAAATTGGAGGAAAAAAATAATAAACTTTAAGGATGCCTGGTTTGTTTAGAAACATTGACCGGGCAAGATTAATGAAGGGTAAACTAGAATCTCTCTATATTCCAGAATATTCTCTCCCCATTTTCTACTTCTTTCCATTGTAGTGCCAGAGCCTGAACTGTCTTGCCCCCTATATAATTGTACAAAGTTTGGAATTTTCCACTTGTTAATGATGCACATTTGAGGAGATTTGGCCTGGTTTCCTAAGGAAAATCTGTAGAGTGCTGACAAATCAATACAATTAGGAATTGATTATTCTAAATTCCAAAGGACTATTTTGCAGGGCATCTCAGGGCACTTCTATGTTTTAATTTTCTACTCTCCCCTCACCCTTCCCCCAATTCAGTTGTCTCTGTGTGCAGAGGTGTAACATCCGATAGTAATTCAAAGGCTGTCAGTGCAATAAACTAAGATGAATGTGGATTAAATCCCTGACTGAGGATATGTTCTCCGGAACTAGACAAAAAGAGCTTTTTTATTAAAATCACAAATATAAAGATTTGGGAATATTGCATTTTAAAGGTTAACACAACCCACTGAAGGGAGGGGCATTATAAGGAAAAATCATCCCCAAACATATGTGGTTGACCTTTCCGCTAATGTCACCTGAGGGAAGGCTACTGCAGTTCATCCCTTGGACAAAAGAGGAAGACTACAGTTCTATTGCAGTGCAAAAGCAGAGAAAATGACGTCAAAAGTGATTTAGAAAATAAACTGCTCTTCGAAGATGTCTTTAGAGAAAAGTTTATTGCAAAGTATGATAGTTATAAAAACTTTCTCAGCCAATCAAGATTTGAGTGATATTACTCCCAGGATTTTAAAGGATTTTGAGCATAATACGCTCTGCATTTGGCAATTATAGATAACATGAAAAATAATCTTGCTTGTTCCACTCGACTCTTTCAGAAGGATGTCAACACAGAGCAGAGGCCAAGGAGGAAACAGCCTCAGCCACTGAGAACCAAAGATTAACATTTGAGGGAAGGTGGATTGTTCAGCCAGGAGGGTGGGTGCGGAAGGACCCACCAGGGAACAGGGCCAGGTGTAGGAGTACGGAAACCCATGAGGAGGCCTCCATCACTCACAACACATCAGTCTTAACATCCATAAATGTTCTTTGTTAATAATGAGTCACAAGTGTCTAATTCTTCATGCAATGCCTGAATATCAAACAGCAAGAGAACACTAGAAACCCATCCATTCTGGTTTTCTTACACCTCTGACTTTCAATTTTTGTATTCTACACTCAAGCTTTTACTTGTTCTTGTCCACTAAAAAGTCTGAATGTCGCCCCATTTTTTTTTTAATTAGGGATCCCACCTTGGCTAGCAGCAATTGGAAAGTTTATTTAAGAAAAGAAATAGCAGAGGGACTAACACAGAGCCCTCACTCTGGTCCTGGTAATATTCTGAGTGCTGCATGTGTATTAACGCATTTGATCATAACAACACTCCTATGACATAGTTCAGATTATCACCCACCTTTTTACAGGTGAGGAACCAGGCATAGAAAGGTGAAGTAAGTTGCCCACAGTGATGCAGCTAACTAGCATGGAGCTGGAATGCGAACAGAGCAGCCTGGCTTCACAGTCTGTGTTCTTAACCAGTATGCATCCTCTCCTAATTGGCAAATGACTAACCTCGGCATTGAACATATTTTTTAAAACAATAATTTATCATTTATTTACAAAATTACTCTGCACCTATAGATAAAAATCTCAGCAAGCATGACAAAGTGTTAGCAGTGTACTAATGGAATTGCTTAGACTGTGTGTTTTTCTCAGTAATCACAGGAAGTGAAATATGTGAAATCTCAATTCTTTAACTTGTCTAGCAATAACTGTTGCTTGCCCAATATAAAAGACTCTGAGATAGACAACTCCATGGTATTTCTACCTGGAAGAAAAGGTATTCATCTGACTAGTCAGAGAAGTGTTGCAAATCCAGCGCCATCCAGAGAAGCAATTCCAGAAGGTGTGTTTAATCTCCCCGTTAGTCCCACACTTCTTGTCCTAATTTCCACCACCTACTCATGATTCCCATTGTGTTCTCTCTTTAGCAAGAATCTCCCCCCGCCCCATTTTTTCCTCAGGACTTTGCTAGATTGGTGGGAAATCAAATAAATGCTTGCTTGTTTGTTTATGCAATGAAGTAGAAAGAAAAGGCAATAATAACATCCCTTTGCCAAAATTAAATCAAACTAGGCAGGCAGCAGAGGAGAAATATTTGAGAATATGTCAGAGCTGTCCCTGCATAAATATTTTCATTACAGCAGTACTGTTCCAACTTTATGTCTAAGCCATTCAGAAACACTGGTCCCTTACCCATTTTCCAGGTAATACATTATAGAGGGCTTCTGGCAGGACCAAGGTGGAATGAGAAGGTGGAATTCCGCTTGCTGTCTCTGTATTGTAACTTCCAAATAAATCAGAAAGTCATCTTTTAGTTAGATTCTTTTCCCTTTCACTCTTTAATGTAGGGAAGGGACAGATTATAACATTTCTAGGGCTATTTGCAGATTATAAAACACTTTAAAAACCTGTGTATCAACTTATTCAGTATTTCTAAAGTCAATTAATTAGGAATGACTACAGTTTTGCTTGGTCCATATATATCCTCTTGTTAATCTTTAAGAGTGGAGTTGCTGGGTTCTGAGAAATGACTCCGAAATCCTATGAAGTTGAGAAGGGTCCTGTTGTGGAAAAATGCCGAAGCCCCTCTCCTCAGTGTTTCCTCTAGGACAGGTGAACTCCCAGGATTGAACCAGAGCAGAGGCTCCCTCCTCTCATGGCTATTATAGTTTCACATTTATGGAGATGAATACCTGAGTACCTGCAACATTACCTTACAGTGTGTTTTCTGGCCATTGTTAACTTTAGTTGTTTTGCCTTTGTAATTGCTTGTGCCTAGGATATCATTAGTCTCGTTTAACTAAACTATTAATGGCAGGAAATGTTCTGATCTTCAAGACATCTAGGATTATTGTGTTCAGCTGGTCACAATGCGCTTGGTGTGATGCTGACACCTGAGCAAGGGCTGTCTTCTTCATTCAGGTGCATCTCGTAGTGAGCAGAAGGACTCAAAAGGTTGATATCTAAACCACAAAAATTATTCTTTGAAAAGCTAAATGAAAATGCATTTAGGGGAATTTACCATTTAATGAAGCTCTATTGTGAATTCACCTTTCAAGTCAAGTCTCACCCCTATGTAATTTTATGTCTTTTGCATGTCACACATTATGAAGGTGGAGTGTATTTGTGACTATGAATAGTTTAACAAATTGAGCACAATATCCTAAATGATGAACTATATATACTGAAAGTTCCTAATTGTATGGGTAGAAGAGTGTTTTGGTACCATGGTATCTTATTTCCCTATCTATAGTAGCTTATTCTTAGCTATAAGTTTTCTGGAGAAATTTGAGAAGACAAAGAAGTTCAGTAGGTATCACTTCCTTGTGATAATTTCCTGGACTCTCCCCCTTTGCAGAATTAATTGTTTTCTCCTATGAGTGTATACCTCTAGCTTGTCACTCATTGCAATCTGACGTATTATACTCATCCATCACCCTGTCTGTGTCCCCACTGAGTTTGAGTGCCCCAAACTACCCAGGGACAGTGGCTTAATCATCTGGACATCCCTTAACACCAGCACAACAGTGTCTATAATAGGAGGTAAACACATGCTTATCATACTGAATTATTTTTAAAAATAGAAAGATAAAGAGATGGCTAGTGAGAATATAGAAATACTAAATAAGCACAGATTTAATGAATAAGAACTACAAGTAGATTATGATCATTGCCACATATCATATTTTTTCTAACTACTCCCTTGGAGTTTGAGATTTTATCTATTTCTAAATGAATTCAAAGGCCCATGTAGTAATTTGTAATGTTTTCAAGGAATAATTGCATTGCTGGGTTAGAAATGAGTCACTTAGTTCATTGTGAGTGCCCATCAACCACTTAGCATCTCCGTTTCAGTACAGTTTTGATCTCTGTTTATCTTAGAATAAAACTTTTCTGGGCCATTTCCACAAACACACAGATTGCTAATGCCGCAAAATGAAGAGAGAAAATAAATTGATGGCCTACACGTAGATGGAAACTTGATATTTGACAGGTGGCATTGCAGGTCAGTGGAGCAAGGATGGGTTGACTGTTCAGCAATAGGTACCATGACATTCGATTATTCATAATGAAAAGAAAGGGGACCTCTATCTTGCACCAAATACGAAAATCAATGTTAAGTGGATTAAAGATCTAAATGTCAAAAGCAAAGCCTTAAAGCTTTTGGTAGAAAATATGTAGGACTCTGTTCTTACTTTTTCAGGGTAAAGAAGGATTTCTTAAAGACGTACAAAGGACAAATCATAAAGAAACAGATTGTTAATTTGACTACATTAACATGAAAATCTTTTGTACACTAAAAGCACTATCAACAATGCACAAAGATACATTCAAAAAAAGATATTTGCTATTTTCTGTAAATGACAAAAGATTAGACTATATGAAGAAGTTCTACAAATCAATAAGAACAACCCAGTAAAAAGTGGTCAAGGGCTAAGGGCAGGCAGTTCATAGAGGACATGTAAATGACCAATAAATATGAAAGATGCTCAGCCTCACTAATAATCAGGACAATGTAAATTAAAATGAAATGTCATTTCACAATCATGAGATTGGAAAAAGGTTTTGACATCTGGTAATACAGTTTTTGGTGAAGATGCACAGCAGTGGAGCTCTAATACATCATGAGTGGAAATATAAATCAGTGTCACCGCTTTGAGAAATATTTGGCAGCTACTTCTACAGCATAAGATGTGTTTAGACTGCTCGGCTACCAGTTAAATCTTAGAGAAACGGATGTGTTCATAAGGAAACATGGAAAATATTTTTCAGGACAGCATCGCTTGTAATATTGAAAATTGAATATAACTCTCTACAAATAGGAAAATGGGTGAATAAGGTGTGCTATTTTGATACAATGGTATACTGCTAAATACAGCAATGACAATAACTAAAGCTGCATGAACCAACATGTATCAATTTCACAAATATAATGTTGCATAAAGTTGAGCAGAAATAGCTAGTTGCAAGAGGAAATATCTCCTGTCCTTATATAAAGTTTACAAACATAAGCATGTTACATGTTTTTTAGGGTTAGTAATGTAAATAAGTATAATGATATGAATGGGCATTATTCACATGGAATTCAGATTTTAGGTCACTTTTGCTGGAGACAGAAGAAATGTAATCAGTAATGGGTACATGAAGACACCAGTGTTTCTTGCAATAGGTTATTATACTGGGGTTATGGATCCTTGAGTATTTATTATTCACTTTCCTTTTTTAAACGTCAGAAACATTTCATATTAAAATATAGGCAAAAGAAAGGAATACTTCTTAACTAAGAGATATAAATTAAAGATTAGAGTACTGAATCCAAAGTGCCTCAAATCTTTGTCATAAATAAGTCCATCATTGACTACACATGCCATTCTTTCATTTAAATTAATTAATGTCCAGAACCTACTTCTCTATCTAAAATATTTATTTATTTGTTGATGTGTTCTCAACATTGCTGCTGCCATCGCAGCTATCAGAGCTATTAAAGCCATCATTTCTTCTTTCTTTAAAATACATAGGCAAAGGCCGAGCTTCCTCCTGCCACAGCGAGGCTATCATCTCTATAAATATAATCTTTTTCCCCTTCTTCTTATTTCTCTGGGTATATGTATATTGACTTTCCCCTTACTAAATCTTATAACTAAAATTCTGCTTGTTTTCAAAATTCTTGTGAGAATGAATCCTTTCCTACAGGAATGCAAGTACACAAGAATGCTGCCCTTTCCAGCAGCAGCCTGTACACCAACCAGATATATGCATCTTTTCACCTGACTCATTCTTTATTTTACATCTATATGTCCTGAGAACACATTCGACTAAAAATCAAAACACTGTAATGTCTGCTCCTGGCCCCTGCATAGTGACCACGTGGCCTTGGAGAGGCTACTTAGTCCTCTGAGCCTTCTCAAGGGTTTGCTGGAGAGAGTGAAGAGTGAAGGAGAGGAGCTAAGGGTAGAAGATAGAAAGAGGTGAATAAGGGACAGTGGATCTAATAGAAGGCTGGTGTGGAGGGGTTGTGAGGGGCAGGCAGTGATTCATCCTGGAGAGATGGCTGCTGACAGAATAAAGGAAGAAACCTAAGAAATCCAGTTGTAAAAAAGAAGACTCAGGTAAATTACTGAACAATGAAATGAATCTTGGCAAGGCTTGGAATAAGATGCACAGTATTCTGAAAAAGGGGTGAGGGTTGAGGGAGGTGGGAATCCTCTGGGTGTCTTACCAAGTAAGTATGATAGTGGAGGGGCAGCAGAAAGGTGCGTAGAGACCCACTGATAGAAAGGGGGAGAAGTAGGGACCAACTTTAAACAAAAAGCTGAGATGTGAAAAAGAAGGATTGGGACTTTTACATCGTTCTTATTTAAAAATATAGTAGGAAGGACAGTAGTCAATAAAATAGGCTAAAATAGGCAGCTGAGAGTGATTTCCTTCCTCTGAGAAAATGATTGTAATTTGCTGCCTGATGTACCTGAGCTGCTGGGGATCCTGAGTGTGCCCATGCAGTGTGGATCTTTGTTCTGGAGTTACTGTGATGGGCCTTCAACTGCTGCTAAAAAGGAGTAACAGGATATGTGTGGCCCATAGTGTAGCGGTTAGCACACCTGCTTCACACACAGAAGGTGCTGGGTTTGTGCTCCACTGGAGCCAGTCTATGGTCTATGGCAATGCCACCCTGAACAAGCGTGATGTCTGATCTTGGAAGCTATGCAGGGTCGGACCTGGTTAGCACTTGGATGAGAGAACACGTAGGAAGACCAAGTGCTGTAAGCATAAATAATAATAAAAAATAAAAATAAAATAGAGTTACAGCCTCCTGTTATTTTAATACCAGTTGATTTTACACCTTGAATTGGTTTAGACACCTGCCCTCTTACAATAATAAAATTGTATTTAAACAGAAAAAGAACTTACTGTTAAAACACCACTTGATATCCAGAAAGAAAGGACATTGTATAGATTGAATTAAGCTAATGCTTTTTGGTATGTGTTTGCAAATATTGGAAAATTTTAGTGAAATTACATTTCTTAGGACATAACTATGAATTCTTTCATGGAGATCACACTATAACTCTTTATTAAACTGTCAGAGGGCCATCAAATAGATTTCCGATGGAAACTCACACCAGGTTGGCCTTGTTCATTGGATTGAGAACCGTAATAATTGTTACCTTTCACTGAGATCTTGTAAGTTCAGCATTGTGTTAATGACATACTTTACCACACCCCTGTGAGGTAAGTGGTGCTATTTTCATTTTACAAATAGGAAAAAAATGTGACTTAAAATGTTTATACAACTTGCCTACTAAGTGGCAGTGACTAAAAGGCACAACCCCCTTGAAACTGACTTCAAAGCCCCCTTGCCTCTGGGGCCTTGAGTCTGTTGCACCCTCAGCAATACATCCCACAGGCAGGATTTCTAAATCCCATGTTCGTCTTACCTCTGGTGGTCATGGTATATGCCACTACACACACAACTGGGTTCATTTTCCCGATTCCCAGAAATAAGTGAAACAGACCACAGTTTATGGAAAAAGGTAGTCTCTAGTTACAAACAAAAATCACTTGGAAAACGCTTCATAATATAAAAAAGTTAAATGTCCTAGGATTGTTGATACTGAAGTTGAAAGCCTGTGAGGTGGTTGGGGCTTGAAGGATCTGATGTCAAGTGAAGTGTTGGGGATTAGCAGGTGAAGAAGACAGAAACCAGGCTCATTGAGTCCCGCAGGAGCTGTGTGACTCCACTGGGATAGAGAAAATTCTGATGGTTAACAGACTTTTTCCAATTCAAATAAGATACAGGGTTCTTATTTATTAAATGGGGTTCTCCAGAGAAACAGAACCAATAGGATATATATAGGTAGAAAATGACATATTATGAGAGATTGGTTCACAGGATTATGGATCTAAGAAGTCTTGCTATCTGACAACTACAAGCTGGAGGCCCAGGAAAGCTGGTGGTGTAGCTTCTGTCCAAACCCAAAGAACCAGGGGAACCAGTGGTATAAAACCTAGTTCGAATCCAAAGGTCCCAACCACTAGGAGCACTGATGTCTAGGGGCAGGAGGAGATGGGCGTCCCAGGTCAGCAGAGCTTGAGCCTGACCTTCCTCCGCCTTTCTGCTCTATTCAGACCCTCAGTGCATTGGATGATGCCCATTCATACTGATGAAGGCTGATCTTCATTTCTCAATCCACTGTTTCAGACACTAATCTCCTCCCAAGACACCCTCATAGACACACCTAGAAATATTTTATCAGCTTTCATCTCAGAACTTCCCTTAGCCCAGTCAAGTTAACACATAAAATTAACAATCACATATGGCAAGAATATCACAATTCACAAAATTGAATTGTGATAGTTTTATTTTAAAAAATGGCCCACATTTAACACACCTCCTTTAAAAAATAATTTAGTATACAAACACAAGACATATATATACCTTCATCCAAGCTTTGGGTATTGAATACCTAATTCCTGTCTTTCCTAATACCCAGAGTATACTGTTAAGTTTCAAGATTGGTCTCTAGTACTTTTTGATACCTAGCTGCTATTTGATATTCTTTTCCCTTAAATTGGGAAGACCAAAGTCTGTACATAGGAATCACAGTGAAACTTTAGAATTTCTGAATATCAAAATCTCTGGAAAGCTAATTTTTTTCAGTGTTTCTCTCTTACTTTATATTCCTCAGTAAGACACAAATGAAACTTCCATAATATTCAATTTGACCTAACTTGTCTCCCTTAGGTCCTGTCATCTGAGTAGTTATTTTTCTCTTTATTACAAACACACATTCAAAATTTCAGTTTTGGGGCACTTAAGCAAGTAAAGATTTATAAGAAATTAACCATGCTGTCACCCACCCAGCCCATCCTTAAGTAAGTACACATGCACACAGAGACACGCACTCCACTCACCTTCTCTCACTACTGTTTCTGCTAACATGTATACATTTATTTAATTAAATAAATTGCTATTTTACACAAAGAAAATTAAAGGTATGAGGCAGAGACACAAGTGTGAAGTGTATTCATAGGTCTATTTAAATCATTTTAGATTGGACAAAATCATTCCTAGTTCTCCAATAGGAACAATTGAATGTGAAGTACTAAGTGATTGAGAGCAATTTGGTTTTTAAAATTCCCATTGAAACTTTTTGAAGGGAAATAATTTTTCTCTAAAAAAATTGTTGAACCCTAAAGTAACTTTAAAAATTTTTTGTCTTGTTTTCTATTTATTCATTAGCTATTAAAACATCCAAAATGTTTTTGTGAGATTAGAAAATGAAACATCACATTTCTGCCAACGTATTTGTCACAGGGTAATTTTTTCTTTCCTAGAAACCTTTTCTTTTTTCTCTTTATATGAGCCACTATTTACTATATTCTGTACCCATGTTAGAATGAGATTTGAAAGTGAGGTTATTTTAAGCATCTGAGGCAGAAATTATCCTGAAAGTACTTGACTTCTGAGTGTGCTGGATGCTGAGTTCTGCTTGTTGTATAAGCAGAAGGCAGACAACTTGGGTAGCTATGATGCACCTTACCGTGAGTGCAGCATGCCCTGGGAAGGAGGTAGTCAGGCAAGGGGTGTGTGACAGAGCCCCTGTCATGACATCAGCGGGATTTTAATCTTGAGGGCACATTCTGATTCACAGCACCTGCTTTCCTTCCCATGCAGGAGTTTGAGCCAACAGCTTTGAAGTTGAGAAACATTATTTAATAGTGCAGTCAGGAAAAAGTTCTCTTTCAGACTCTTAGTTTAGAATGAAATTGAAACCTTATATTTAGACCAAATATTTGCCAATAAAACTCAAATATCAGGTGTTATGATTTTGCTTTCCCACAGTTCATCTGTCAGCAGTCAGTTATGTTCTAGGGTTAGAATGTTCCAACTACAAGTGAACTGCTGCAACAGGAGAGAAGAAGGTACCAGGCTGCTTAGTTCAGTTTCATGTTATAATAAAGCATTTCTGTTGACAGATAAATCCTTACTCTTCAGCAATTTGACAGACTACCAATTCTAAAGTATTTTATTAAATGAAATTTTCCCCCTTTCTTCTATTTCACCAACTAAACAAGATTTTCCCCTGGTTAGATATCCATGCCTACAGTTAATTTTTTAAAAAAAATAATCACCCCATTTAAAACAATTAAATGTTTTCATGAGGCTTAGTACTATCTGGCTTCCTCATGCCATGAACACCCCATAATTCTGGTTCATTTGACAATGACTGTAATATTTTGTTGACATAATTTAAATAAAACCATCAGGGGTCGTTTCTTTGTTGCCTTATCCCTACTTAACTTTTTTTTCCTTCTAAGAATGGTTTTATTGATATATGTTATATACCATAGAGTTCACCTATTTAGAGTGTATAGTTTAGTCTTTTGGTATATTCACAGACTTATGCAAACATAACCACTATCTACTTCACCAGTGTATTTTTCATTACACCCCTTCTCCAAAAAAAAAAAAAATCATACCCATTAACAAATACTAATCTTCACTGCTACTAACCACCACCACCCCTTTCTGTCTTCCCATCTCCTGGCAACTTTTTGGCTCTGTGTGTTTACCTATTTTGGACATTTCATGTAAATGGAATCATTCTTTTGTGACTGGCTTCTTTCACTTAGTATAATATTTTTAAAAGTTCAGCAAATTTATGGTATATATCAGGACTTCACTCTTTCTTATTGCCAAATAATATTCCATCATATGGCTATACCACATCCATTCATCAACTGATGGACATTTGAGTTGGTGGCAGCAGAGTAAGATTAGAATGTCCATATCCTAATCCACTGACCAATGAGTATGTTATTTTACCTGGCAAAAGGGACTTTGCATATGTGGTTAAGGTTAAGGACCTTTTGAGATAAAGAGGTTATCCTGGGTTATCTGGCGGGCCTAATCTAATCACATGCATCCTTAAAAGTGGACTCATGTCTTTTGTCAGAGGGAGATGTGACTTTAGAAGAAGTATCAAAGAGAGGCAACCTTGCTTGCATTCACGATAAAGGAGTCAAGGAATGTGGGTGGATGCTAACAGCTGGAAAAAATGAGGAAACAGATTCTCCCCATGTTTTTCAAGAAATGAGTGAGACCTACAGACTATAATATAATACATTTGTGTTAAGACATTAAGTTTGTGGTAATTTGTTGCAATAGCAATAGAAAACTGTTATAAATTAAATATACCAAAATACTATACATTCTAAATAGGTAAACTCTGTGGTACATAACATATATCAGTACAGCCATTTGTGGGGAAAAAGTTAAGTAGAGGTATGGCATTAAAGAAATAAACACTGATGGTTTTGTTTAAATTATGTCAATACAAACCTTTAGTCATTGTCAAAGGAGCCAGAAGTATGGAGTGTTCACAGTGTGAGAAAGCCACTGGTAGTCTAATTCAGGATTGTTTCTACTTTTTGGCTTTTATAACAAATGCTGCTATGAACATTTGTATACAAGTATTTGTGTGGACATATGTGTTCATTTTCTTGAGTATCTACCTACGAATAGAATTGCTGGGTCATATGGTAACTGAATGTATAACATTTCAAGTAACTGCCAGAGGATTTACCAAAGTATCTGCACCATTTTTCATTCCCATCAGCCAATGTTTTCATTTTTCTGCGTTTACTAACACTTGTTATTATCTGGCCTTTTGATTTTAGTTATGCTGGTGGATATCAAATGATATCTCATGTGGTTTTAATTTGTGTTTTCCTGATGACTAATAATGTTGAGCATCTTTTCATGTATGTATTGACTCTGTGTGTGTGTGTGTGTGTGTGTGTGTGTGCGCGCGCGTGTGTGAGAGAGAGAGAGAGAGAGAGAGAGAGAGAGAGAGGTAGAGATTTTTTTTTTGTAGAAATATCTATTTAGATCTTTTCCACTTTTAGATTAGGTTGTCTTTTTATTGTTTAGTTGTTCTTTATATTTTCTGGATACAAGTCTCTTATTAGATATATGGTTAGCAAATATTTTCTCCTATTCTGTATGTTGTCTTATTACTTTATTGATGTTCTTTTCAGCACAAAGTTTTTTAGTTTAGATGAAGTCCAATCTATTTTTTCTTTTTATCTCAAACTTTTAGTGTCAAGTCTAAGAAATTATTGCCTAATCCAAGGTCACAAAGATGTATACCTAGATTTTTTAAGTGTTTTTTTTAAGCAAAATTATTGCCGTGACATTGGTTAATAATTAAATACATTTCAAGTGTACAGTTTAACAGTATGTAATTATATATATATATATATATATATATATATATATATATATATATATATTGCATTGTGTGTTCACCACCCAAAGTTAATTTCCTTCTATCACCAAATAGTTGACCTCAGTTTTACCTCCTTTATTTAACTCTATTATCCATTTTGAGTTAATGTTTGTATATAGTATAGGGTAGATAGTCAACATTCTTTTGCATGTAGATATTCAGTTTTTCTAGGATTTGGATGCAACTACATTTTAACTGAAAATGTTAATCCCTATAGTTTATATTTGGGTGTTTAAGTTTCTGTGGTGCTTGGAGAAAGCTTACTGTACGGATGACAGCTTTTTCTTATAGTTTTCTTTAATGAAGAATGTGTAATGAGCTTTCTTTTTTCATCAAAGTTGCCAATACTTTATAAAAAGTGAAAAATATAGGAAATCAAATGCACTTTTGACAACCTCATTCTTTCACCTTTTCCTCTAGTTTTTGTTTTATTCCTGATAGTATTGGATTTTTTTCTACAGAAACATTACATGAGTTGTCATGATTAGGAAGAATTTTGAAAAAGGATGTTAGTTTTACCTTTACCTGCTAATTTAGAGTTGCTTAACTCCTTACCCCCTGGAAATTATCAAGTTCACCGGGGCCCATCTCCCATCTGCGTTTTCTTCCTTCTCTGGTTTCCTTAAGCTATGCTTCCTGGGCAAAAATGGATTTTTCTTAGCTGTTCCTAAATCATAGACTGCTCTGTGCCATCCCTTGTTTTTCCATGATAGAATGACCCTGGAAAGTAAGGATAGTCTAGGAATGGTCATGGTTGTGACCCTAATTTCTAAACTGGAGAGATCCTTACCCTGAGAAGGACTAGTTTCCTAAAGCAGTGCTTCTCAAACTTGAATGTGTATACACATCTCCTGGGGATCTTTTTAAAATACAGGTTATAATTCATTATGTCAAGGTGGAGCCTGACAGTCTGCATTTTTAACAGTCCATCAGGGGTGCTAATGCTATTGGTCCATTTTGAGAGGTAAGATCCCTAGAGATCACAGATTCTGGGAGAAATTCAGGAGCTGGTAAATTTTGGAGGCATTCTAATCCTGACCCTTAATTCTTCCTAAATTTTCTGGAAATCAAATAAAATATTATTTAATGAAAGGCAGTACTCCCTCTACACCCTGCAAAACAAAGAAATCTATTTCAGATACATTTCAGCATTTGCAGTTAGGTAGAGATTAAACTTCTCAAAGAAATAAAACTTCACCCTTAGAAAAATCTGCAGAAATGTTGTTATGGCTAGTTATATAGTTGCAAAGCTTGGATTTATATGCTCTAGGAGATGGCAGGGTGATATCGAAGGGCTTTTAGTGTATTATCCATGTCATGGCTCAGAAAGGTGTTATATAATTTATGCTTTAACAGTGTCCAACCAGCTGTTTTAGTTATAGATTTGCCTAGGTGATTTAAGAAAGAAATGGGATAAGAGTTGGACCTTTCTATCTGATCAGTCTGACTTTTTTTTAAGCTCAGTTAAGCTTTTATAGCAATTTAGGAAGATATCACCTGATTCCCTTATCATGAAACTCCCATCTACCCCAAATGCAAGGGTCAAAAACCTTCCTTCTAAGTTTATATTTCTTGGGAGCAATTTTACCCTAAGTTTTGTAGTAAAAGGCCATCGCTTCTGACCAGGGTGTATCTCTAATTATTCTTTCTGGTAGTTAATTCAAAAACAGTTATCTGTTATATTATCAATGATCATATAATAATTGCTATTTTCTTTTAGATTTACATTTAATCAATTTTTGGAGGGAAACAAGGAGAGATTGATTCACTGATTGACTGATTGATTCACTGATTGATTCCCTGATTCATTTATTTATTCTACCTTTGCCTGATAAAGATTATTTATCTTGGAGCTGGATTAGAATTAGTTGAATAGGATAGGTGTGCATACTGATTAGAAAGGGGGAGAAAAAAAGAGAGAAAGACTTCGTATAAATATACCATGATGTCATAGTTTATGCTATGTTCTGTAACTTTTAAGAAATCTTTGTAACTTAGCTCCCTCACTAGAAAAAGGATGAAGCAAAGTAAAAATTTGTATTTCCTCTTACTGGACTATTTTTAAAAGTCCATATGATTTACCTAATGTGTTGTTCTTGGTAAGTAAGGACCAGTGCCTTATAATGGTTGTCTTGGGGTGAAATACAACTATAATAGTAATAGCAATCATAGTCATAGTAATAATGCCAGTGGTAATAGTAATCATTGTTGCATTGTTTCAGCAGTGAAAGAATCTTAGCCCCACAGCATGTGTGTAATTTCTGGGTAACTCAGTGGACCATCTGCTTGACATCTGCTTGTCTCCTTGACTCTTAAAAACCTCATTCTACCACTAGCTAAAGAATTGTATCAGTGTGTGGTTCTGAACCATAGTTGAAATGAAAGAATTTGCAAGGCCATCTCTGTGCTTTTCTCTCAACATACTCATTTTTGTTCTGTCTCTGTTTTCAACTTGTTACAGAAATGCGGGAGCACCAAGTCTGACCTCTCTAGACAGTAATGATGTGAAACTCAATTGTGTGCTTTTGTTAAGCTCTGAGAAACATGACAAATTGTTCTCATCCATGATTCCCTTCTCTCCTCCTTGAAAAAGACAGTGTTGACCCAAGCATTGTGATAAATAACTTCTGGTAATAATGGTGAAAGCTGAGAGAAACTAATGTTTTGCTTTGCAGCAGTCCTGCTGTCTGGTACTTATGTTTGAAACAGTTGAGGAAATATTTTCTGAAAATGAGCAAAAACTGTTAAGCTAAGAGCTACATTCTTTGGAAATGTATTAGTGAAATACTAAAATGCAAAAGCAAATACTGAAATTTGCAAAAGCAAGCTTGTAAATCTTGATTTATCACTGCAAATCTTCATCAGAGAACTATGCACAGGCCATTCTTCTAATGTACATTTGAAATGCAAAAGTTAAAAAAGAAAAGAGTCTTCATGACAGCCAATACAAGGTTATAGAATAGAGAGAGAAACATTTGCAGAACCAGCAAAATCTACACCAGGGCTATGAGGGGCTACAGCCTGGCACACAGGTTGGTCTTTTAAATGAGGAAAGAAAAGGATGGATATCTTCTTTAGGAAGAGAGCAGACAATAGAATCAGCCTATCTTTGAAGATGCATGATTGCTGTAAGTTCATAGATTTTTCTTTCATTCACTTAACGAGAACAGTACAATAAGTCATTGCATCAGCTAATATTTTGAGGTTCACATAAACAAATCAATATAAAAGGACAAACATTTTACTATCCAGTTAAGATGCAAACTTCACACCTTAATCTTATGATTGAGAGTATATAAAATGGTTCCATAGCTATTAATAATGAAGTGGTACTAAACTGTTATACTAAAAAATAACAGAAGGATCAAGCAGAACTTTAAAATCTATCTTATAACCAAAACTTAGAAGATAGTCCTAGAATGACAAACAATTAATTAGAAAAATATTGACCTCAGCCACTGGAAATTAAGGGGCTTGTACAATAAAATCCATGAGAACTTAATTTTAAATAACCTCAATTTTTGCATCACAGTGGCATATTTTCTGATACCAGCTTTAGCGTCTGTTACCAAATGACAGTGAAGATGATGTATAATCTGTTCAAGACTCACTAAATCTCAATAACCCTGAGTAGTTAAAGAATGACACGTTGACAGCAAAAACAAGGCACAGTAGAGGACAAGGAAGGGCCACACTGCCTATTAGCTGCAGTTTTTCTTGACCTGCATCCTCAAGCCCCTTCCCTGAAGAAGAAATGTTATTTTCCTTTGTCCTGGCGACCTCTTTATCCCATTTTCACTTCCATGGTGGTGCTTTTTTGAGATTGGTAAGATGTGAACCAAGGCAGTAGAATTTTTTAAAGACAGAAAATATTTCATCACTCATTGTTTTGAATTGATGTCTTAAAACACATATAGACCACAGCAAAGCAATTCACTTTTCAAGTTATTTTTTAAAAGTCCAATGAAGACTAATTGCCTTATAGACTTTCCTTCCCCTCAGTATACCCATGAGCTGGGGTTCTAAATGGGATTATAATCATTCCCTTTTCAGTGTAGTCCAGGACATGTACAGAGATGAACTGTTCTTAATTAAGTGGTCCTCACCTCCTTCCCCAAGACTGTGGCCTCTCAGCAAGGAGGGAATAATTTCCTTTTGGCCAGTAAAGGAATAAGTGACCATAATCGTTGAGTTACTTCTTTTTGTTGGAATCCCCTTGGTGGAAGTTCTCTTGTTCAGTATTTTTTAAGATAGTTTGAATTAATTCTGTGAATTACTTTCTAATTGTACCAATCTCCTAGCAGTGCAGGTGTTTACAGCATTAAGACTGGGCACATAACTCAGAATTGCAAAGAAGTTATATAAATAAGAAAAGAGTTTAAATTCTAATTAATCTAGTGCTGGCTTCTCAAAATAGCTGTGTGGTAAAGGACCCATTTTTTAATATCCTGTCTGTGTGGACCAATATTTTAATAAAATAGAGTAAAAATGAATTGGTAAAAAAAAAAAAATGAAATGAGAAAAAAAATACCTACATTTTTTAAGAAGCTATTACATTCAACTGTCATCAAATTACTCTGTCCAAGTTCTGAGAATTTTCTAAATGCTCTATCAATTTCTGCTTTTAGTGAAGAACAGGACCAGATAGCATGGTTTGCAGTCTACACTTTGAGTAGCACTAATCTACTGCACTCACATTTACTCACTTGTAACCATTGCCATTCCAAATCTTGTTATTTAAAAAAAATAATAAATTGTCATTTAAACCTTTAAGTATGCACTTAAGACAAGGCTGTGTGATTTTTAAGTAGATAAAAGTACATCTAAATTGCCAACTCCTATACATTGTTAAATAGACATAGAAGATTTTAACAATTATCTGGCAAGTGTTTGTTGCTACATTTCATATTTCTCTGGCTTCCTTTCCTATCACCCCATTAGACATCTCACCCAGCCACTTCTCCCTATCACAATATCAATGGGTGCTACCAAGTGATTTTCAATACCATTCATCCAGATGTCTTTCATGTCTTAACATAGTTTTTAAAATCTTGAATTATGTGATTTAAAACATGAATCTGGGACCTTAGTTTTGTTTAAAATTGCTTTTAAGACTATTGAAAAATAATTATATTAAATTCTAATCTCACTCAGATCTCAAGCAGTTAAAAAATGTTTGAGTTCCACGAATTCCTTTTTAAGATTGGCCATATAGAAATATAGCATGACTTATGCAGAATACCAGCTTGATGAATTTCCCATATCAAACAGACACTGCCTGCCATTGATGGCAAGATGAGTTTCTTTCTTCTCACTGTGCAATTGAATGAGGTGGTGATGTTTAACATAGAAGGAACTGAAGGAGACACACTTGCTGTCTTACTACATTTGGAGGGCTGCCATGTGACTGGAGAGCACACAGACCACTGGGTAGAAGTCGACAGAGAGGCTAATTTCAATTAAATGAAGGATTTCCAAACATGCACACATTTGGAAGAAGACAATGAGGAACTGAAGAACTCATGTGGTCTTTCTCAGCGGTGTACAATCCTCTGCCTCAGATAAGGCTGCTGGAAGGAGGATGATAATAGAATAAAAATATGGAATACTCACTTCAAGGAATGGAAGAAGGCCTTCCATAAGAAAGAGATTGCAAAACAGCATGCCAGGCAAATGACTGTCAGGCTGTTGGAGAAGTATACTCATGCTTTGGATGTAGATTAGTCTGGACTGCTTCTAAGGTGTTTTCCATCTTTGAGAAATTGAGGTTAGCAGGCTATGTTATCTATACTAGAGATATCCTACTGCTTGATTTATTTTTCTTTTTTAAAAAAATTGTGTAATAGACTAAACCTATAGAAGGGTACATTCAGATTTATTATCTTGCCCTACTTATTCTATTTCTCTTTCTCTTTTTTAATATATGGATACTGCTAACACCTAACTACCACCATTTCATCCTTTTTCCTTTTCCTTTCCAGAAATGGCCACTGAATTGTTCAGAAATTTTTTGTTGTGAGATTTTCCCATTGTGAGGAATTTTATTTTTACTTTCTGATTTTTTTCATAGCCATGACAATTCTGGATGGTAGTGTTTTGTTGTTGTGTTGTTGTTTGTTTGTTTATTTTGTTTTTTAACATCTTTGGTATTAGCAATAGAGACTGAAATATAAGGCTTGAGGGCTTTGTATGATTTATGTTGTTAAACATAGGTCTTAGTAACTAATGATCGTAAAGATGTTTTCTATATCTTTGATCTAACTCATATAAAATTGTGAGTTGAAGAGTTTATCCCAGTAAAAGACACAGGTGTGAATGCTAAGGATGCTTTACATAACCTGTCTTACAAAAGATAGACCCAGAAAAGACTAGACATTATGATAAACATAAATTCATTCATATAATTGGTTTATTCAGTTCTTTCATCCAGTTAGTAGGTCAGTGTTTAAAGGACATACTCTGTGTCAGCCATTGTCACAGGCTTCAGGGATACCATGCAAGTGAACAACGTAGACAGAAATCCCTGCTTTCATGAATATGACAATCTAGTTGTGAGAAGACAAATAAATATGTCAGATGGAGAAATATGATCTGTGGAGAACTATAAAGCAATGTGGGTGAAAATGGAGTGTGTGTTAGGGACAGAAGTCATCTGTTTCATTTGGAGTAGTCAGTGAAGGCTTTTCTAATATGAAGACGTGAGAGCCGTGACCTCAAAGACATGAGAGACAAGCTGTACGTACCAAGGAAACGCAGTCTAGGGATCAGCAAATTGAGAGGTCTTCTCTTTAGAGTTTGCTTCATGTGAAGACAGCCATGAGACATCTAGGCAAGCATTGCGAGCCAGAGATGAGTGATGAGATGTATCTTTCTAGGACTTGGAAGAACATAGTCTAAACTTAATCTTTCTATCTGATTCAAATTGCATAAAATCGCCGCAGATCAATTTCCACATCGGTGGAATGAGGGAAATAAAATTTAGGGTTGTCATGAGACCCAAGCAGGATGATGTAGATCGTGCCCTGTGAAATGCAAAGCTCTCTGCACATGATGTGCTGCTCGAGCTGGACAGCTCCTATGCCTGGGGGATATGAGCAAGCTTGAAATTTGTAAATTCACTTTTTCAAGACCAAGCCTATATAACCAGCGTGTAGCCCTTGGGGTTGTATAGATACCTCATATTCTGATTTTTTTTTAAAGATTCTTAGAAGTAAGAATGCAGATTCTAACAAAATTTAGAAATATTTCAGTGACTCTGCTTCTCCTTTCCTGCTTATCCCTAAAGATAACACAAAAATGTAAATATAGTTTGATGTATTTAGCTGGCATCAATTCTACTGTGTCTTTTACCTATTTCTATTTTAAGTGCATTTTCCTTTGTAATTTCTTGTTTCCTTTTATGTGCTGCCAAATCCCATTAACTTGTCCTTGAGCTGTATAATCTAGAGTTTAGCTACTGTGGGTGATGGGGTTTGCCTGAAATCAAACCTGACTACAGGCAGTAACCAGCTCCTTTTTGTAAATGCTGAGGCTTAGCCCAAGGGCTATTGGATCTCCTGAAAGCAGTGTGGGCCCAGTAGTCCTGGCACAACCTGAGCCTTAGGAGGAAATTGGGAATTAGTAAATTTCACATCTGTTTTGGTGTGAGTAAAAGGGGAAGGACCATTTGTGGAGGCAGACCTGGCAGAAGGGACAAAAAGTTTGATTCAATTAAGGGACCAAAGAAAGGGCAGTGTGCTTTGAGTACAGTGGGAATGGAGAAGAAATAAGATTGAGGAGTTAAGTGGGTCCTTATCAGCCATAATATAGAGCTTATATTTTTATCTTACGGAGAGTGGGACATGGAGGACAATTTTTAAGCAGATATGACATAACGTGTTTCACTTTCTTGCTACCATGAAGGCAAATGGGGTCAAAGTATACACTGCTTAGGCAGCTCATACAGACATCCAGTTTGAGGAATGACTGGCTGTGGCGAAGTAGAAGCCATCAGATGGAGGAAAGTGTTGGACTCAGGATATATGTAGAGGTGACACTAACAAGTCTTGATAATGGATTGAGTTGGGTAAGATGAAAAAGAATAGAATCAAGGATAATTCTTAGGGGTTTTTTTTGTATAAAGAACTGAGTAAATCAGTAAATTAGTGATCCCATTTACTATAAAGGTAAAAGACAGTGTCGATTATGAAAGCCTGGGAAAGGGAAGAGGTGGCAAATCAATGATGCCATTTGTCCATGTTACATTTGAGAGACCTATGATAGTGACCCAAGTGGAGTTGTTGGGTAGAGAATTGCAATCTGGAGCTCAGGGAAGATATGTGAGCTGGAGATACAGACTTGGGATGCTTTAGTATTGAAGTGATATTTAAAGAGTGCTTTGGATGGTTGAGATCCTGTAGGAAGAAAGTATAGCCAAGACAGAGTCCTGGGTTGCTACAACAGTTAGAGATCTAACAAAAGAAGAGGAAGATTCAGGAAAAGGAGCAGAAGGAGCACATTCCAAAAGACATGGAGTGGGGCAGGGGATTTAGTAAAATTTAAAAACCAGAGAATATTATCTTTTTCATGGAATGTTATCAGTATTATTTCAAGTACAAGAACAATTCAGGGTGACTATCTTGTTTTCATTTTTTTAAGAATTATTAATAAAAAAGAATTATTAAAAAGCAATACATGTTCATTCTTAAAAATTAAAAATACAAAGTATAGAGAAGAGAAATCATTTAAAATTTCAAGACTCTTTCATAGCGATTCAGTTTCAAAATGCTGACATTTTGATATGCTTTTCCAATCATTCCTAATGCTTCTAAGATGTTTTTATATAGTTAAGGTGATATTGCATAGATATAGACAATGTGTATAATACTCTTTATACTCTACATTGTAACATAAACATTTCCTCATGTTATAAAATTTTTAGTGAAGTTTTAATGCTGCATATATTTTTAAACTTATTTTTTAAATGCTTCCTACTGTGTATCTTTGCTATTCTTGACCAGTTCTTGCTTTCTTTGTTTTTCTTCTTGGGGAAAAGGAAGTAGAGGGAAAGGAAGGTTGTGTGTACATGTGCACAGGTGTGGGAGCAAAAGGCCACACAAGCTTCACCTACAGGTTGTCTATAGTGAAGTAGACAACTCATCCCCTTGACTTAATAGTTCCCTACTATATCAATTTGCCACACAGAAGTAAAAAGCCAGTCAAACTGCCAGCTTAGAAATTTGGCTTAGGCGGATTCTTTTGTGGAAGTGCCACTTGATATAGAAACTTATGATTCAGCCCTTTATAAATGCTTTGTATTTTCATGACATACTGTAAACTTAAGGCCTTCATTCATGACAAATTTTAATTTAAGGGCTGTAGAAAGATGAAAGAAAGTGCTGAATCACAAGTTTTCTCTTTTTTTAATTTTTGGGATGATAGGGTTAATAAAATCAAAAGGTTCAAGTGTATAAGGTTTCTATACCAAGTAAAACCTCCACAAGAGGGAATCTCAAAAATGATTCAAATGAAAAGGTTTCATAACCAAATAGTCCTTTAAAATATATAAATCCAATGACTTTAAAAATAAGATGACAGACTTAAAAAAAAAAAGAAAAGAAAAGAATACAGTACTGAAATATACAACATTCTGAAATTGGAATTCTCCAAGTATACAAAACAATATATTTTCTGCATACAAAAAAATCATAATCAATGTCAGTTGAGATAAGGGCTGTTTTGACCTGTTATTGGATTGCTATGTATAAAAATTATTTAAATGGCCTCTTAAAAAAGACCTTGAAAGATATACACCAAATACCAACCAAATTCTGAAATATTTTATGCATTGTGGAATATCCTTAGTATGTCTTTGACTCTGCATATTTTTTTGTCTAAAGGACTGATTTCTATGCAAATTGAAAAGTAATATGTATATCATTCATTTTATAGTAGTAAGATTTGAATTGAGAAGAATAGAGACCATTCCCAGACCCTCTAAATAAAGGGATAAAATTATCATGTATAGGCTTTTTAAAGAAAAACTGATTATTTGGAACAATGGAAATACATCTGTAATCAAGATGCATTCACCTTCTAGAGAAATTCTGATTAAGAAATGATAATTAGAAATAGTATATCAGTATTCTGTATACAGACCTTTTTTTCCTAATCAAAAGTCAGATTTCCATAACTACTACTTATTATAATGGATAAGAGGATTTCTGTGGCCCACAATTGATCTCCCATTGCACCTCGACACCATATGTTACAAAGGATGTGTGTACGTGCGCACAGTTGTGGGAGCAAAACGTCACGTGAGCTTCAACTACAAGCAAACCCTGTGTTGGTCCTATATGTGTATCCTCTGAGGTTTTGTTTAGGACCTGACATACAAAAAGTCTTAAGTATTTATTAGAGTTAATGAAAAACAATATTATAGAAACAAAGGTGGTTCCAACGGGGAGAGAATTGTACAACACATGGAGCTGGATCAAGATAACGAGCCTCATGGGTTGTCTTTCTCCTTTGACACTGTTGCTCCATAGGTTCTATGTTGTTTGTAAATCAGAACAGCCAACCTCCTGTAGGTTTTCAGGGTTTTCTTCATTAGACAGATGGAGACAAAAGAGCAAAGGACCAGAATCTGTGGGAGGGATGTGCACAGCAAGATTCAGATTCAACAATCATGTATTGAATGTCTGCTGCATTTCAGGCACTTTGTGGTCAATTCTCATGTTCTTCATGTAAGACAGCACTCCTATAAATAGATATTACTAGGCCATTTCACTAATGAACAAGCTGAAACTTGGAAACTGTAAATAACTTGACCTTGTGTGAAGATAGGCCTAAAATTTGACCTCAAGTCTCCAGACATTTAAGCCACCATAAGACTTTCAAATAAATAGCCCAAAAGAGCAAATGATTAAATCTGAATCTTGCTTGAAATGGTTTCCAAACTGCCTTTTTTCTGATCACTGATAAAAATAAATTTATACAAACCATAACAAATTCAAATAAATAACAGAATTTTCTATTTGGAAGGGACACCTTTATATAAGGGGAACTGAGGCACAGAGAGGCAGATTGATTTACACATGGCCACACTGCTAGTAGTGACAAAGCTAAGAGTCAAACCCTCAAACTGGAATCTTTCAGTTTCCTCTTTAATAACCACCATTTGAATGGGATGGTAACTTTCTAGTGACCGGTTATAGTCAAGTAGATCTTCTTTAGGAATATAAGGGGAATATTAGAGCAGTGGGCCCCTATCAGCTTAGATAGGATGCTTGACCTAACCATGTAGGTTTGAAATTGTGGTAGGACATACATAGTCACCTATGTTATTCAAATAAAACCAGTACAATGACTTTGGGTCTGTGTTTGGATTGGACATGTGTCATTTGGGGAATGTGTTTTATTTCAGTTCCTTAATTCTGTTGTTTCTGAGATTGATGTTCCTGGTGCTAAGCCTCTGACATCCTTTGCCTGTACCCTGTAGCCAGCCTTTGTGGTGTTTGACTGAATGTCATTGTTCTTGCTCCAAAGGGACTATATCAAATTCTGTCTAGGTTTGGTCAGCCAAAAACAGTCCTAGCGCAACAAAGAGAGCCAAGATTCAGTTGGGATGGGAGGGGGAAGCAGAGTCAGAAAGATAAAACTGGTTTATACATGCACAGGCCCTTTTGTAAAAATCCTCATTTAAGCTTAGCAAATATTTTGTAAAATAAGTAATATTCCCATATTTATAGATGAGAACATTGAAATGCAACGATGTTATGTAATTTGTTCAAGTGAAATGAATGGTGAAGCTTTGCTTTGGACTTGGGTTAGCTTTGAAGTTCCTATTCTTTTTACCTCTCTTATACCCCTAAGGTTATATCCCTAAGTAACAGATAATAAAATATACTTATTTTGTAGATACTTTTTTGACAATAGAGAGCCCTCATGTTAGATGATCTGGTTATCTGACTGAACTTGTAGGCATATTAAGTTTTGGAGTTCCATTTATGTACCAATTGTGACACAACCCAAAAATATTTATAGAGAACTTTCTTTGTTTAATGGACAGCACAGGCAATACAGAAAAGAAGAAAATTCTGTCTTACAGTATGGGAGAGAGAACATGTAAAGTTAAATTAATGTAATGTAAAGCAAATTAAGTGACAAGAGCCATTGAAGAGACACTGCCAACCACTTTAGCAGTTAGAAGAGAGTTTTCAGACAGGAAACCAATAGTGTACCTGTTACCTTGAATCTCAGAGCAGGTCATTTAATCCATGTCTAGTTTCAACAAGACAACAGAAGCAAAGAAGAACCAAATCAAATGCAGATACCAAAAATGAGAGCTAACAGATCAAAACATTTTGCAGAAAGACCACAGTGATATGTGATAATTCAAAGGAATTCAATAAAGGAAGTTTGGTTAGTAAAATATTTTCTAAATCTCTAGTAAAATGGTTGCAAGCTTGCTGTAAGCTACTTTTCTACGTGGTTATTAGTCAACCTTCATAGATACATCAAAGTTCAAATTAAATGCAAAATCTTATTCTAAGATAAATATATTGCAAACTATTTTGTGTAATTCAGCTCCCTGGTGAAATTCTAAGAAACCCCATTACAATTCTGGGTATTTAGTCAAAGTTACCCTGAATTTACCTACAAACAAAAAAAAGGGTATAAATGAAGCAGTAATTCCCAGAAACTCTTTTATACTTATCTCATTAAGCTCCATCACCTTAGAAGATATTATCAGTTCTTATTTCTCAATTCACTTTCTCACATTTTCCTCTTGTTTAAAATAAGACCTAATTGAACTCAACCAATGTTCCCACAAAACTAATGAGAGAGATGAAGTAGGTGTATGGAACTCAGTTCCTAACCAAACTTTATCAGTGAATATTTGATAGTTGTCTGCTGTCTATCTATAGCACTGTGAAGTTACCCGAAGGATAATGACATGGTCTTCACTCTTGGGATGCTTAGAGAAGCTCTGTGGTAGTCAGAATAATGTCTCCACCAAAGGTGCCCAAGCCTTAGTCCCCAGATCCTCTGATTCTGTTACCTTATGTACCAAAAGGGACTTAGCAGATGTGATTAAGGTTGAGGACCTTGAGATGAGGAGATTATTCAGGATTTTCTAGGTTGTCCCAACCTAATCACATTCTCTAAAAATGAAGACTTTTTTCTTGCTTTGAAAATTCCATGAGCCAAGTAATGTGGGTTGCCTCTTGAAGCTGGAAAAGGCAAGGAAACCTCCTCCAGAAGGAATGCCACCAATTGATTTTGGCCCAGTGAGACCCGTGTTAGACTTTTAATCGACAAAATAATAAATTTGTGTTGTTTTCAGACATTTAGTAGTAATTTATTACAGCAGCAAGAGATAACTAATAGAGAATCTTTAAAAGTTAATTAGCCAAGAGATGGTACAAATTAAGAGGCATTTCTGAAAAAGAAAATTTTTACCAGGTCAGCGTTACTTGGAAAGATATTCCAGGGGCTGTGAAAACTTAGCTGAGCCCTCAAGAGTGAGCACTAATACAGCAGAGAGAGCAACAGAGCATTTCAGGATAAAGGGGGAATCAGGGATGTGCAGGTATCTTAGGGAACAGTAAGTAGGCCAGTCTGACAAAAAAAAAAAAAAGATTTATATAAGACAGTATTCATAGGTAAGGGAGAAAAGATGCCGTCAAGTTATATTTAGGATATGGAACACTTAACACCTGAAGTTTAAATTTTGTCTCATATAATGCTGGTTTTCAAACTGTGTCCTTTGGGACTCGGAGATATGTCAGGGGATAGCAAAACAGAATTCCAGACACTCCAGCATCCTTCCTGTTCTCTTACCAGAGCAACTCTGTTCTCAGCCGTTTTATATATAGGGTTCTGCTTAAGATATTGTTAGAAAAATTATTCAACTACTTTAAAACAGTGAATGATGAAAATAAAATGGACAGTAGAGCAGCCACAGTGGTGGCTCCTTCACTAGCCAGTGACCCTGCTGATGTCTTGCTTCCCCCAAGACTGTTTGTGTTTAGCTCTTTACAATTTTTAAAATAAATAATTGTATAATTTTATACTATACTTTTACAAATACTCATGCAAACTTCATATTCTGATTTTAAAAGAAAACTCCTCAATTATGCATACAATCCCAAATTTTACTGCCCTCATCTCAGCTTTAAATTTTGCTGGACCTCATTTATTTCTGATGTTGAGTCAGAGCCAGGCTACTGGGAACCCTGATTCCTTAAGAGAAGACAGACACTGTACTTGCCTTATAGGACAAGCTGATGCTTCAGTGATGGATGGGGTGGTAATTCGCTCTCATGAATTTTATGGCAACATCAGTGAGTACTGTCATTTTCACAGTCTGATATGGACCTCATTTCCTTCTCTCTCGATCTTATGAAAACATGTCCAGAAACCTCTAAATAGCTCACTGAAAAATGTAGCATGACTAAGCTACAGCTGCTTAGGGGAACAATTTTGCAAAATTTTCTCTTGTCATTTAGCCCAGTTATTTGGTGAAAACCTTTCCCAGTGTTGCTCTCCCAACAGAGGTCTGACTCTCTTAATCTATATCAGATGGGAGGAGGAAGCCTGAAGTTTATTTTGGACTTCATGGTAGATTTGAAAATAAGCATACACAGAGCTTTCTTCTTCTATTGGCAAATGATTGTATTTTGTTTTGACTCTCCTACTGCTCTCCTGTAGCTCTAAGCATTCTCTTGGAGTCTGAGGCTCTAAAAATCCTGGGATAGTGCCTCACCCAGGAGGTCCTTTGATGAGAAGATATTTTGGTGATAAGTTATCCCACCTAGATTGAAAAGTAACTATCTGATAGAACTGAGAGCATAGAACTTGAGCTGTGTCAGCCATAGAACTTCAAGAATTCTCCTTACTGATCACAGCAACATGGTTTTCCCTTAATATAGGTCCCAAGAAGATTAAAAAAAAAAAAAAGAAAGAAAGGAAGTATATAAGGAACAGAATTGAGCAGACAAGCTAAGATTGTTTGCATTCATTTTAGTCTTTCTTAGCGTTTCTAAATTACCATCTGTAAAACTACTGTTCCGTTTACCTATTGGATAATTTGCTGTATGGAATTTAGCAAGTCACTTAACCTCTCTGTACTTCTCTTTCTTTTGTAAGACTTGGTATTAATGATACCCAAGGACTCTCACTTCAAAGGTCAATAAGCAGTTGCATCGCAAGGTATCTGAGAACACCACTCCGGTGCCAAGCAGCTGGGGTGTGAATTCTTACTAGATTAGATGCATGACATCTTGAGCAAGTTACTCACTCTTAGTGCCTTGTGTTACAGTACTCACCTCTTAGAATTGTTACCATGATTCATTGAGGCAAGAAAAGACTTTGAATATCTTCTGCCACAGAGTAGTTCCTCTAAAGGGTGAGGTAAAATATCTCCATACTATCCGTACTAATTTGAACATTCTATTCTTAACATTCCTAAGACTCTTTTGGCATTCTCACTGGAATAAGGGGAAGACAAATTAGTACTGACTTTTTATTTACTTAATACTTTAATTTTATTGAAATAAATTTCCAAATCAAATTATATGAAATATCTAAATATATTTTGGAAAATATAAACCAGTATAAAGAACATAAATAACTTATATGCTCACTACCAGGTATAATCATTTTGTTTTCTTTTCAATCAGGCTTTGAATTTTTTCTGTTCATACATTAACTTCATTTACTTACCAAGTTAAAATTATTCTGTATAAACCATTTTACCTAATCTTTTCATTATTATTCAGTCATAAGCATTCTCCTGTTATTACCTATGATTAATCATCACCTCACTGATCGTATAATAACATTTTGAATAGATACTTTTTGATTTATTCCTCTTTTGCAAGATTGTTGAATATGGTCATGGTTTATGATTTTCAGTGCTATAAAAAATGGTACAATAAATATTCATGTTCAAACTTAAGTTTACAGGGTTTATTATTTCTTCAGGGTAGATTTCCAAGGTAGAATTTCTAGGTCAATAAATATATTCATATATTTTTAAGAACTTAAATTTTCCAAATAACCTTCCAAAATTGTTGCTGCTAGTACTATATATCAGCATGTCTATTTCATCATATTTTACCAGCATTGATTATTATCATTTTTCTAATCTTGCCAATTTGTAGGCACCTATGGGACTACTGTTTTTAAATGTTTCACTGTGGGATGCCTAAACATTTCATTATTGATTTGTCTACTAAAGGTATTTGTTACAAATAAATGGAAGCATATACTGTGATCATTGACAGGAAGAATTAGCATCATTAAAATGCTCGTACTACCCAAAGCAATCTATAGATTCAATGCAATTCCTATCAAAATACCAATGGCATTTTTCACAGAACTAGAACAAATAATCCTAAAATTTATATGGAATCTTAAAAATCCCTGAATAGCCATGGCAATCTTGGGAAAAAAGAATAAAGTTGTAGGTATTATGCTACCTGATATCACACTACACTGCAAGGATATAGTAATCAAAACAGCATGGTACTGGCGTAAAAACAGATACATTGATCAATAGAACATAATAGAGAGCCCAGAAATAAATCCACACCTATATGGTCATTTAATCTATGACAAAGGAGGCTAGAACCTATAATAGGGTAAAGACATTATTTCCAATAAATGGTGTTAGGAAAACTGGACAGGTACATGCAAAAAAAATAAATAAATAAGGAAAAGAAACCGGAACACCTTTTTACACCATATAAAAGAATAAACTCAAAATGGATTAAAGATTTGAAACCATAAAACTCCTTAAATAAAATGTAGGCAGTAAACTCAGACATTGCTCTTAGTAATATTTTTTTTTTATATCTCTCCTCCAGTAAGAGAAACAAAAGAAAAAAGAAACAAATGGGACTACATCAAACTAAAAAGTTTTTGTACAGCAAAGGAAACCATCAACAAAACATAAAGATTACCTATGGTTTGGGAGAATATATTTACCAATGATACATCCAATAAGCAGTTAATATTCAATATTTATTTAAAAAAAAAACTCGTACAACTCAACACCAAAGAAACAAACAATCCAATTTAAAAATAAGCAGAGGACCTGAATAAATATTTCTCCAAAGAAGAAATACAGATGGCCAATAGATATATGAAAAGATGCTCAATGTCACTAATTATCAGAGAAATGCAGATTAATACTACAGTGAGATAGCACCTCATACCTGTCAGAATGGCTATCATCAATAAAGCAACAAATAAGTGTAGGCAAAGATTTGGAGAAAAGGGAGCCCTCATGCACTGTTGGTAGGATTTCAAATTGTTGTAGCCACTATGGAAAATAGTATGGAGGTTCCTCAAAAAATTAAAAATAAAACTATCTTATGATCTAACAATCCCACTTCTGGGTATTTATCCAAATAAAACAAAAACACTAATTCAAAAAAATATATGCACCCCTATGTTTATTGGAGCACTATTTAAAATTGCCAAGATATGGAAGTAACCTAAGTGGCCATCAATAAACAATTGAATAAAGAACTTGTGAAATACATACACACATTCACACACACACACACACACACACACACACACACACACACACGGAATATTACTCAGCCTTAAAAAATGAACTTTTGCCATTTGCAACAACATAGATAGACCTATATGGTATTATGCTAAGTGAAATAAGTCAAAGAAAGACAAATATTAGGTGACCTCACTTATATCTGGACAAAATAAACTAATAAACAAAACAAAAACAGATTCATAGATACAGAGAACAAGCTGGTGATTGCCAGATGGGAGGAAGTTTGTGGGTCTGGATGAAAAGGTGAAGAGATTAAGAAATATAAATTGGGAGTTACAAAATAGTCACAAGGATGTAAAGTATAGCATAGAAAATACAGTCAATAATGTAATAACTGTGTATAGTGCCAGGTGGATGCTAATCAGAGGGATTACTTCATAAATTATGTAAATATCTAACCACTATGCTGTACACCTGAAACTGATATAAAATAATATTGAATATCAACTCTCATTAAAAAATAAAAATTTTTTTAAAAAAAAAATGTTATTTGTTCTTTTGGAAAATGTCTTCATATCCTTAACCTGATTATTTAAGAGTCTTGGTATTTTTCTCACTAATATGCATGAGTTCCCTGTAGAAAAAAGAATAGTGTATATGTGAAATATTTGCAAAGAATATTTCCCCTTGTATTTTTGCTTCTTAGTTTGGTTACGATCTTTTAAAATCATGCAAAAATAAGTGAGAGTATTTTGTTAAATCTATAGATTATTTCCATTGTCATTTCTTCTATGGTTTCTAAGCTTAGAAGGTCTTCACTTTTGCAGGTTTGGTAAGTATTCCACTGTGCATTCCTTTGGTTTTTCTGGGAGCTTACATATGCATATACACTTATTTATGTATAACTCATGCCTTTATGTAAACTAAAATACCTTTTATGGAAACAAAAAACACTTTTGATTATTCCTCTAGTTTTTATTCATGTGACTTATTGATGTAGCCTGGACTCAAACTTAAATCCCTTGCCATTTCAATACTTGCTTAGAAAAGTATGTGGTTCTAGTGGGCTTCAGTAATATTTCCCAATGGTGCAGTTACACTTATGGGAATCACTTCTGAGGAATATTTATTAAATGTTCCCTGTATGAATCAATGTCTGGTCAGAATAGATGGACTCCTCATTCTATAAGAAATTATAGTCAAAGATGGAAACTTGGCACAGTAAATATTAGCTATGCAATAAGCTTCTGATGTGAGATATCTAATAAATGACTTTTCTACTCTGCCTTCCGTTTCCTCATCTGTGAAAAGAACAAGTTGATTCAAATAAACAATCTAACCTTACAATTAAAAGAACTAGAAAAAAGAAGAGCAAACAAAGCCCAAAGTGAATAGAAGAAAGGAAATAATAAAGATTAGAGCAGAAATACATGAAATAGAGTCTAGAAAAAAAACAATATAAAAGATCAATGAAACCAAGAGCTGGTTCTTTGAAAGGATAAACAAAATTGACAGACCCTTAGCCAGACTTATCCAAGAAAAAAGAGAACTCAAATAAATAAAATTAGAAATGAAAGAGAAGAAATAACCATGGACTCCAAAGAAATACAATGGATCGTAAGAAAGTACTACAAGCAATTATACGCCAACAAATTGGATAATCTGGAAGTAATAGACATATTCCTAGAAACATACAATCTCCCAAGACCAAGTCAAAAAGAAACAGAAAATCTGAACCAACTGATTACCCCCAATGAAATCAAATCAGTAATCAAAAACCTCCCAAAATACAAAAGTCCTGGACCAGATGGCTTCATAGGCAAATTTTACCAAAATTCAAAGAATCATCACCTATTCTTCTCAAACTATTCCAAAAAATTCAAGAAGAGGGAAGGCTCCCTAACTTCTTTTATGAGGCCACCATTACCTTAATTCCAAAACCAGGCAAAGATGTTACAAAAAAAGAAAACTATAGGCCGATATCTGTTATGAACATTGATGCAAAAATCCTCTAAAAAATATTAGCAAACTAAATTCAGCAATACTTTAAAAAGATCAGACACCATGATCAAATTGGATTTATTCCTGGGATGCAAATTTGGTTCAATATCTGCAAATCAATTGATGTGATACACCACATTAACAAATCAAAAGATAAAAACCATCTGAATATATCAATAGATGCAGAAAAAGCATTTGACAAAATCCAGCATCCATTTATGATAAAAACTCTCAGCAAAGTGGGAATAAAGGGAGCATACCTCAACATAATAAAGGCCATATGTGACAAACCTACAGCTAACATCATACTCAATGGGGAAAGGCTAAAAGCATTTTTCTTAAGATCAGGAACAAAACAAGGAGGCACACTCCTCTTCAACATTGTATTAGAAGTCTTAGCCACAGCAATAAGACAAGAAAGATTTAAATAAAAGGCATCTGAATTGGAAAGGAAGAAGTAAAACTCTCATTTGCCAATGACATGATACTATATATAGAAAACCCTAAAGATTCCACCAAAAGACTGTTAAAACTGATCAATGAATTCAGTAAAATAGCAGGTTGTAAAATAAATACTCAGAAGTCAGTGGCATTTTTATAAACCAATGATGACTTTCAAAAAGAGAAATTAAGAAACAATCCATTTACAATTGCATTGAAAACTATAAAATACTTGTGAATCAAATTAACCAAGAAGGTACAAGCCCTATTTTCAGAAAATTATAAGCCATTGAAAAAAGACATTGAAGAAGATACAAATAAATGAGAGTATATACCCTGTTCACGGGTAGGAAGAAGCAACATTGTTAAAATGGCCATACTACCCAAAGCAATCTATATAGATTCAATGCAATCCCTATCAAAATACCAATGGCATTTTCAGAGAGCTATAACAAATAATTCTAAAATTTATTTGGAGTCATAAAAAACACTGAATAGCCACAGCAATCTTGAGAAAGAAGAAAAAAGTTGGAGGTATCACACTACCTGATATCAAACTATATCATAAGGCTACATTAATCAAGACAGCGTGGTATTGGCATGAAAACAGATACTTTGATCAATGAGACAGAATAGAGAGCCCAGAAATAAATCCACGCTTATACGCTCAAGAATAGACTCAAAATGGATTAAAGACTTAAATGTAAAACCCAAAACCATAAAACTTTTAGAAGAAAACATAGGCAGTAAACTCTCTGATATTACTAAGAGGAATTTCTGTTTAGATATATCTCCTCGAGCAAGGGAAACAAAAGAAAAAATAAACAATGGGACTACGTGAAACTAAAAAGTTTTGTACAGCAAAGGAAATCAGCAACAAAACAAAAAATCAGCAACAAAACCAACTGGAAGAAGATATTCACTAATGATACATCTGATAAGGGGTTAATATCCAAAATTTATAAAGAACTTACACAACTCAACAACAAATAACAAACAATCCAGTTAAAAAATGAGCAGAAGACCTGAACAGATACTTCTCCAAAGAGGAAATACAGATGGCTAACAGACATATGAAAAGATGCTCAAAGTCACTATGCAAAGAGCAATGCAAATTAAAACCACAATGAGTTATCACCTCACACCTGTCAGAATGGCTATCATCAATAAATCAAAAAACAGTCAGTGTTGGCAGGATGCAGAGAAAAGAGAACCCTCATACATTGTTGGTGGTATTGCAAACTGGTATGGCTGCTATGGAAAACAGTATGGAGGATTCTCAAAAAATTAAAAATGGATATACCTTTTGACTCAACAATTGCACTTCTGGGTATCTATCCAAAGAAAACCTAAACAATAATTCGTAAAGATCTATGCACTCCAATATTCATGGCAGCACAATTTACAATAGCCAAGATATGGAAGCAACCTAAATGTCCATCAACAGATGATTGGATAAAGAAATTATGGTTCATATATACAATGGAATATTACTCAGCCATTATGAAAAATGAAATCCTACCATTTGCAAGGACATAGATGAACCTCAAGGTGATTATGCTGAGTGAAATAAGTCAGACAGAGAAAGATAAATACCATATGACTTCACTTCTATTTGGAATCCAAGGAACAAAAAGAACAAACTAATCAAAAACAGACTCACAAATATAGTAGATAGTTTGGTGACAGACAGAGGGGAGAGGGTTTGGGGAGCTGGGAGAATGGGGTGAAGGATTAAAGAAGTACAAATTAGTAGTTGATGGTTGGGCATAAGAATGAGAAGCATGGCACAAGGAAGCATTAATATGATAGCTAAGCATTAATAGTTAGCATTAATATGATAGCTAAGTGATGGGCCAGGGGAGGGAGAGAGCAATTGGGGGAATCATTTTGTGAACAATATAGATGTCTAACCAATGTACTGTATACTTGAAACTAATCTAAATAAATGTGTTTTTTTAAAAAAAAAGAGAACAAGTTGAAGTAACTCATTTCTAAGGAACTCTGTAACTTCAGAATGTCTGGATTTGGTGTACAGAGACACATGCATACAAAGATAGCTATGCAAAGATGAAACAGTCTTATCTACATTGGTTCACCGTCTCTTTTCCAATTTGCAGTATCATAGGCTTTGCTGATTTACACTTGGGGAGACAATATATAATAATACAAACCACTTAGATAGTCCAAAGCCACTTTTCCTTTTAGACAAACTCCATAGCAATTAGATACTCCTAGAAAACTGGCCACTAGGAAAGATGGTGCTGATTACCCACACTTTTATACCATCTCTTAAAAGGTTTCCTCTGCCTCTTAAAGTATCAAGGTTACTAAACCTCTTTGATCATTAAGGTCCACAATTCCTTAACAAAATCTTACACACACAAAGATAGCTGTGCAAAGATGTGTTTTGGAATTCAGAATTTTTCCGAGTGCAGAAATATTATATAATACATGAACTTAACTTTGTAATGTCTCCAAATGGTACTTGAGGCAGCACCTCTAGTCAAACAATTAATATTTTGTCAGCAGAATGCACACAGAGTAATCCAGAGTAAGTTGAGTAAATAATTACTATAAGTAACCCCACTTCATTTCATGACAAGTCTTCCCACCAAATGAAATATATATATATAGACAGACAGACAGACAGATAGATAGATAGATAGATGGATAGATAGATAGATAAAACTTTTTGTTTCTGTAGCTTTTTGGATTTTGGAAAGTGGATAGAAGATTGTGGGACCGAGCAAACTTTTCCAATTCACCACACCAGACTCAGCTTCTGAAAGCTAAGATCTGATTATGACTTCTTTGAGCAACCTTCCACAGCAGCTCATGGCAAAGAGACTCTAGAACCCAGACTCCAACTGGCATTCAGGGCCTTCCATCCTGTATCGCATTTGGCTGTATAGCTTTATCTCATTTTCTAAAGCAATAAGCCTCTCACTTCAGCCCCAGCCATATAAAATTGCTCCTACATATTCCAGACTTTCCTACTCTTGGTTCTTCCATTTGGCTGGTTCTCTCTACCAGTGACACTCTCGTGTCTTGTTGCTTCTGGTTTCTAACCCAGCTTCTTTTCCACTCTCAGTCCTAACTGCCTTCCAAGCTCTCACTTCAGGAGGCTCTTCTAGATTTATCTGTTTGGATTGACTTGCTCTTTTTGTTCAGCCTCTGTACTCCATATCTTCATTATGGCACCTATCAAAGACTGACTGATATTAGAATAGTTCATATGTTGTATCCTCTATTAAATTATGAATCCCTAGTGTATCTCAAATGTTAATATGCATGAAAGGTTTCTTGTTATAATACAGATTCTTAGATTCCACCTGGGTTCCCCCAGAAGATTCTTTTTTAGTAGATTTGAGTGGGACCCAGGTAACTGCATATTAACAAGCCTCTAATTATTTAAACTCTTCTCTTTCATCTCCATGACTATATGAGGAGCTTGATAACAGCGTCTGTTCTTGAAACAAGAAGCTGCCACAGCACTCCAGAATCAGAACATAAAACTGAATTTTGGCTTCAACAGTCAGTCCACATATGAATTCTGCCTTTGTTTTTCTTGTCTTATTTCTTATCCTTTGTGTGACTCTACTAAAATGAAATCCATAACAGATAATGGTGATATGGGATAGTCTCTAGTAACAATTATATAGGAAGTTTCTTGGTAGAGCAAAACTTGAGTTACTTATGCCATTAGTAATATCAAACTATAGAAAATGGCCATGGCCAGTACAAAATCTGCCCAGTGCCAGCAGGCTGACAGGTTGATACATATCCTGAGAATACTGGGTTGTGGACTTTAAGAGCCAAAGAATTCATCTGTGACATTCTCTACCCAACACTTCTGACATTTGTTTCAGAAGGGTTGCTGCCTATTCAACATTTAGATTTCTGAGGTTGAAGAGAGCCTAGTTGTAGCCCATACTTCAGCTCTACCAAAAATACCCCACACCCATCTCTTTTGTTTTCTAATAAAAATGACGTTGCTGAGCATAATAACTAACATAACTGATGTTTAGTGGGCTTTATGTGCTGAAACCACATTAATCACTTTATGTAAATTATCTCATTTAATCTTCAAGATAGCCCTAAGAGGAAGTGTAATTATTGCTTCATTTACTAGTGAGGACCCAAATACCAAGAGAGGTTAAGCAGTGTGTCCATGGTAACACAGCTAATGAGGAGTGGGTCAGTGATATCAGCCTACGTGAACTAACTCCAGAGCCTATGCTCTATAACTACTCCCACTGCCACTTTTGTAGTTCTCAATGTCCTGACTTACTATTGTAATTTAAACTGTTTTATCTTTGTGTGTTTAAGAGAATTTATTTATTTCAATGTATCTTTGAGTATGCTATGTGTGAATAAGTAGAAAATGCCACCATCTTGACCAACTATAAATTAGACTGATTTCAGTCAGGAAAGCATTTCTTGGAAACATTTAGGTGTTTAATACATTGACCATGGTTGGTGACTGAGATGAAAATAGATATTAACTTGGCATTATTTATTTAGAATGTCATTTTAGAGGTCAGAACTAACATATGAGAGGTAGAGGAAAATAGCTAGTCAGGCTCAAGGCAAATAACATAAAGCCAATGGGATATAACATAAAAGGAGTAGAAGAAATTTTCCTGACACGCAAAAAAAAGGGAGGAGAAATAAAGAGAAGTGTTAAAACTTTTAAGTTTCAAGGAAGTTTTGCAAGCAGGAAGCCACGTTTTCCATTAGCCTTTCTTCATCTGCTTGGTAGCTACCACCTTGCAGTGCAACACAGGAGCTCCTAAGGCTGTCCCTGCCCCTCTTGCCTGTAAGGAAGAATTATTTGAGCATGAGCAGAGCTGCAAGATGTAAGTTCCCCATAAAACATACCTGTGTGAGCAAAGCCAACTCTCTGGCTATGAATATAGTCAAAAGAAAATGCAGCGTCTTTTGCTACTTCTGAGGCTTTGGTGATAAGGATCTGTTTAGAGCTCTCCTAACCAGCATTAACTTTCTTGTTCCTGGGAGATGTGCCTGTCCAGGTTCCACAGTTATCTAGACTTTTTTGGTCCTTTGCCCATTCTACCCTGCCTGGCTGCCTATCAAATATTTCCACCTGGCCTGAGTCCAGGCTCCACAGAGCACCTCCTGGCCCCTCTCCCTCCATTTTGAATGACTAACTGTATCTTATTACTTTCCTCAAGCTAGAAACTTTAGAATTGGACTTGGTCATCTAATTTTTTCAACTTTTACATTGAAGTCAGTTGTTGAATCCTGATCATTTTACATTAGTTTGTTTCAGATCTGCATCTCCTCTCATAAAATACTGAGATACTTTCCAAATTTATCTTTGTCTTTCTGTCCTTTTCCATTTAGGAGATCCTCAACTCTTCCAGGGTGTTTTTATTTCTCATATGCAAACCCAATTATAATTGTCCTGCTTAATTTCTAAAACAGAGACCAAATTCTCTAACATGACTTGATCTGGTCCCATGCTACTTTACCACTGAGTTTATATATCATGTGATTATTCCCTTTTCCTAGTTTGATGCTGTATGCATATTTCTATGATCATTGGCTGTGATTTTTCTTCTTATTTGTATTTTATCATTATATTTTATGGCCTTTTCGTAAGATGTCACTTACCCAAAAGAGAAATGACTGGACCGTACTTCAAACCCAGATTTTACTGTAAAGTAATTTCTTCCTTAAATGTTCTGAGATTTATTATTTTAAACTTCAATATTACTAAGGTAGTCTATTCTCTAGCTTTGGAATTCCTAGAAAACATTAATGAGGACAGGCATATATTTTTATTCCCATTTGAACACAGAAGCATGAAAAAACTGACACTGAATATGTCTCCCAGCCGTGATTGCTATTTGTTGATTCTCTGTTGGAGATTACTCACAAGATTTTAGTTATACTTGGAAATCACAAATCCTTCTTTAATACCCCAGATTTTGAATATTTTGGGTTTTATTGTTATTGATACATACATATACATGCAAAAGGACCTATATACATATTATAGAGTGTGTGTATACACACACACACACACACACACAGAGGGAACTATATATAGATATACACACACATACACACACAGAGAGAGAGAGAGAGAACACACACACACACTTATGTACACATTCATTATCTGACACTCTGTTTGGAGGTTCCCATTCTAGCCAGACAGCTGGCACAGACTCTGAAGCCCAATAGCTAAGTTCTTATCTCAGTTCTGCTACCTACTAGGTGTGTGACCTTGGGTCCATTCCAACCCCTGTGTACCTTTGTTTCTCTGTCTGTGGTGAGGATTAAATATTAAGACATGCAAAACACTTAGACTAGAACCTGAAACAGAAAGCTCTCTCATTGTTAGCTATTATTTTTTGTTGTTGTTATAGACTTGTATTTAATCACATAAAAGGCCAGGTTCTCTTTGTTCTCTCTTAATATTTTTATCATTGGGTAAAAATTAATAATTTTGAGAATCACCATCTCTGGGCATCTGAATGGGCAGGCTTTACTGCATAAGAACCTGGAGGTCTCAGAGCACAATGCCCCTCACAGCCTGACTGTTGACAGTGTCATTCTTGAGCTCTCTTCCTCCCTGAGCATCTCCCTTAAGAGCTCTTTGGAGCAGCAGAATGTGGGAAATGAGGCTCATTCTGCTTCCTGTTCAGGACTGCAAGAGTTCTATGTACAGTAATTTATAGTTAGGAATGTACAGGGTCCACTCAACTTTCTCCTGATTCCCTCTAAGCCTCTACTTGGTGACATCTTGGCAGCATGTCATATTTGATATTTTCCCTGGTGGCTCACTCTGGCTGAGCAGCCCTGTGGTCTGTGAGTCAGATGGAGCCACTGTGGGAGCAGCATAGCCCAGAGGATTGTGACTCAAGTGCTGTGAGTGTGACATCTGAGTACAAGTGCCAGGGGCAGATATCTGCTCAGGTGGTCTGTTCCTAATGCTCACAAAAGACAACATAGGAAGTGTGGGACCCTGCCCTTTGCATGACTCATCTGGAAAGAAGGACTCTTAGTCCAAGGAGTACAGTTGACCCAGAATCAGGATGGCCTCCTACAGCTCTTTTTTCTTCCCTCTCAGAATTTTTTCATTGAAGAGTGTAGAAAGTAGTTTTACTTTCCTTTCTTTCTGTCTACACACCTCTTTCCTCCTTTTTTATTAACTTACTTATGCATGAACTATTCATTGGCTGTCTGTATTGAGTTAAACACTGTAAATATGTGGGTGAGCAAAGAGGACACTACTCCATAAAACAAAGACCGTTTGTGTGTGTGGAGAGGAATACAATCAAATAATTTGACAAATATATAATTATACATTGCAATAGATACCAAGAAAGAAAAGTGCTGAGAGCCATGAGCATTCATAAAGGGAGGCTGAAATGAAATTGTGATCTTTTACTAACCTCAGAAAAATTTTCTTTCTTTTTTTTTTAACATTGGCTAACATCACAAGATAGCAACAGGATATTTAAGGTGAACTTAACCCCCATTTATCTTCACAGGGAGCAGCACTGTGAGAGAGGGACTCAGTCTCCCATTGATTGCCCTATTCTGAAAAGGAAATGTCCATAAGTCCATAGAAGGGCCTCATGACTGGTGGAGGCAGTCTCTTCTCCTGAATTGTTTTTTAGGCCTATTTTGAATTCCCAATTAACATATTGCCCAAAGGTATCTGCACAGAAGATCTTATGAGCCCTTCCTTAGGAAACTTGTTGAGGACCAGGGTATAACTGAGCAAGAATAAAATATGAGATACGCAAAACAGGAATTCAACAAAGAGAGAGGTATAGTGAAGTCCTAGGATGAAGACAAAATAGAGCCCAGTATAACAGCACTACACAAGACATGAACAACTTTGCTGTCTGAAATGTTGTAAGTCTACCCTGATGATCAATAGGTTGGCTGGGTACAAAATTCTACATTGGAATTATTTTTCTTTGAAATTTTGAAGGCGTAGCCCAATTGCATTCTAACTTCTGTTAATGCTGTTGAGAAGTCCAAAAAGATTCTAAATCCTGATCTTTTCTATATGATGTTTACTTTCTGCTTTTCTAAAGGCTCATAAGATATTTTAATCCCCACTGTTCTGAAATTTTACAATAATTTATCTAGATATAGTCTCTTTTTATCTATTGTCTTTGGACTCAGTGGGTCTTTTCAGTGTGGAAATTTATTTCCTTAAAATTTTCTTGAATTACTTTTTGTATGCCCCCCCCTACTCAACCCCATGTCTTTCTGTTTATCTGTCTCTGTCTCTCTGTCTCTCTCTCTCTGAAACTTTGTTATTCAGATGTTGAGAACCTTGTGATAGATATGGTGAATTATCTCACATCCTTTCCAGCTTCCTTCTAGTTTACTTTTGGGTACTACAGAGACTGAAAAAGCCAATACTATATCTCCCAGACACTTTTGCAGCTAGTATTCTTTATGTGATTCATCTGTACTACTTCTGTTGGTAAGCATGGTTATGGAGGCTTTTTACCCTGAGACAACATTAGCAGATATTCCAGTGTTTGGTCACTAGCTCTGTCAAGATCAAGGAATAGTCTGCTTGTCATCTATTTTGCTTGTATGGGTTGTAGCAGGCACAGCCTGGCTTTGGAGCCAACACCAATAGCTGTGACTCTCTGGTCTTGGCAATAATAAGATGCTTCTAGATGTGGCAGCTATCTGTGGCAGTTTGCTACTTCAGGAAGCAGTCTCCTGGTGTCAGAAGTGGTAGAAGCTCCCTTTGTGGCTTAGTTCTCTGATATAGTTTAGTATAGTTTCTAATGAAAGTTTAATCCCAAGTATGTTTCTTTAGACCTTCCAGGGATTATATCATTTAACGTATTGTAAGAAATAATTTCTGCTATAACTAACTAGCATGGATTTTGTTCTCTGCAAAGGACTTCTATCAGTATTGATCAGTATGATACCCCTGCATTTGTTTCTCTAATTCCTTTTTACTCTCTTTCTGTCTTCTATTTATATTTTGGGGAGAGAGATTTTCTTAACCTTAGTTTCTAACTGTAGAATTGAGTTTTTAGATTCATATATATGTACACATATAATATCTAAGTATATTTTTTTCTCTGAATGCTATTATCTAATAATATCCTGTTCTTGTATTATCAGTAGATCATCTTCTGTTATCTTTCTGAGGGTATTAATGATAGATTTTTAAAAAACTTTTCTTCTTCTTTCGTAGTCCCACAATTTTCTCCAAGTTACCTTTGACTCTGTTTGCATCTCTAATTTCATATAGAGACATGGATCAGTGATCCTTAATTATCTGCTCATATTTAAAAGTAGGGCCTTAAAAAGCCCTGAGAATGTGGTTAGCTTCCTTGTAAGGTGGTCTAGCTATGCTGTTTAGTTGGGGAGACCTCTGATATTAGCATCTTCATGGCTTTCTTCTTGTCCATGTTAGATTCCCCAGAGAAGGATTTTCTAATCTTCTACCTGTAAAGTATGGACTGGCTGCCAAGGTCCTGGGAGCCGAGTAGGAAAAGAGGAATGGGTCTATGCAAAGTATGTGAATGTTCTCTCTGAAGGAAAAAGCAACAGCAACAGTTTTAAGTACATTGCCCCACCCTAGTAGGTGTCTGGTACAGAGAGGGTTGAAAGAGTCAGGCACTATCTGTAAGAGCATTGAAGAGGATGGGGCATCTGAATGCTTCTTGAAGAGCCTCTCAACTATTCCTTCTATTTTAGTTCCATCTTCACACCTATTTCAAATATACCTAATACCATAAAGTTTTCAGCTTTTGAGAGGTTCTCTACTGTAAATTGGGTTTTTTTTTTTTTAGCTTTTCCTCACTGCCACTGTAGGTTCCAGTTTTTGAGGACCTACCTGGGTCACTTAATCACCTATTTGCTCTCTGGCTTGCAAAGATTTTTTTGATGTGTATTAGCTCCCATTTTTCTCTGTCTTTGTGGGTTTATGCCTTTAAACCAAAGTCCCCCTACTGTCATTTTAGTCAGGTTAAAGAGAGACTGGAAGTAAAGGTGTATGTGCAGCTTCACGATCTTGACCTGGGAGTTTGTTAACTTTTCTATGACTAATGAAGAATAGAAAGGTATTGATTTTAATTTCCATTTTTTCTCTTGATTAGTTATTAAACTTTTGTAGTGTGTATCTTTAAACTGTGTGTTATTAAACTTGTATGTGTGTGTCTAACCTTAAGATAGAACAGAGAACAGCTAAAAGAAAGAAATGCTATATATCCTAAAATATACACTGATTTCTTTCTTTCACTGTTTGTAGGGCTTGCTTCAAGCTGCACCAGTACCAAAGATTTGTTCTTCACCATGATTTGAATATACTTAATGAGAAGCATCTGCAGTCAACATCTCTGTCTTAAACTCCTAGTATAGGGAGAGGAGTGGGGTTTTGCTTTTCTTTTATCATGTCTTATGTGACAGGAATTTATATTTTCGATCCAGACAATGTGCTTTTTTGACATTTACTGCTGGGGGATTGTGGCAAATCAGAAATGATTTGCTTGAGTTCAATGAAACCTTTTACATCAGCACATTCTCACTGTTCTTCATTCCTGGTGCCTAAGCAAAGATTTAATAAGCCCTGTATGCAACACAAAAAGAGAAAAGGGGTAATGACTCTATGTAAAGCCCGTTAATGTTTCAGACACAGACTGTTGAATCCAAGTATAGATTTTATGAGGGAGGGCTAATTTATATGAGGAGAATGATTTCCTCTATAACATAAACCTTTTCATTTTTGCTATGAGAAGAGGGATTAAAATTCAATCATGGACAAGAAAAAATAATAATGGCAAAGTGTCCTATATTTAATGTTTGGATTTTCTTAGTTTCTTAGTTTCTAGTGGTAATAAAGGTTCCACGTTTTACTGATTTTGAGAAAAAAATCAGGATGACATGACTTACCTTTGACAAAAGGTATGGTTAAAAAAAAACTGTGATGAAACAAAGCACTAAAGGTTAGAGAAAGAGTGTGTCTAGCAAAGTAGTTTAGAGGGTTTTCCATTGAGGCCTTGACTGTCCAGAGCTCATAACTTTGTAGGAGCAAAATATCATTTCTGCCAAAATGTATTCTTTTTTTTTTAAAGGTGAGGCAACCCTTGGTTGACCTCACAAATTGCAAGGATCTTGTCAGCTTACAATCCCTTAATTTTTTTTATTTTTTATGTCTACAGCACCCTGTCTTCCTAGGTGGTCTCCCATCCAAGTACTAACCAGGCCCAACCCTGCTTAGCTTGCAAGATCAGACAAGATCGGGCTCATTCAGAGTAGCATGGCCATAGACTGCAAAATTTGTTCTTATTCACACTTTGAGCCCTGACATCACTTAGGGTGGGACAGAAACTAAATGATATTCTATAGTTTCATGTTAGTTGTTTGGAAACATGGCTTAATGGGTTCCTATTTTCACTATATGTGTTTGACTGCCTCATGGGGAGGGTTCAGGGAGTAGGCAGTGTAGATTCAGAAACTATTCAGATTCAAAAAATAGCAAGGTATTTTTGACTAGGAGTTGGGAAACTTGGATTTTAATCTCTATTTATCTCTAACTAGTTACATGACCTGAAGCAAGTCCTTCTCAGTTGTTTTATTGGTAATTTTTTAAAACTCTGAGTTAGCTAAGATGCATGTGGCACAAGAATATAGTGATATAGATTTATGGTACTATTACTCTGAAAATCAGATTGAAGTTCAGTCTGCTTGAAGTGCTGGACAAATAACATATCGTAAAGATGAACAGAATCATTGATATTTGATTGGGCTGTTAATATCACCAAGATTCCAGAATAAAATACCGAGAACATCTAACCTGAATTGTTGATGAGATCTAGATATCAAAGATTTCCCAGTAGTAATTATTATGATAACCAACATTTATTGATTGTTTAATATATGTCAGTCCCTATACTATAGATCATTGAAACACATTCTCTTATTTGTGATCTTTATAACAACTTAGATTTATAGTAACTATTATCATTCCCATTTTGTAGATTAAGTATCTCAGCCAAAGTCATACAGATAAGAAGTGGCAGGGACTTGGAGCTGAATCTGTTTGACTCCAAAGCTAAATATTTTTAACTACTATGTTAAATTTCAAAAATTGGCCTCAAAGAGTAAGCTATCAAAAACAGCCCCTCTTCTCTGTTATGAACACTAATCCACTGGAGCAAGTAGAAGATTCAGCAAATTATATACAAAAAGTGTGTCAGACGGACTGTACTAGTCTAGTTGAAGAAGTCAGAGGTCAGAGCAGTTGAATAGGGAGACAAGACAGTCTGTAATTGTGGAGGAAGCAGTGAGGCACATCTACCCTGAATAAGAGCAAATTCAAGAAGACTAAATTCAGTTATCTAAGGATAGTAAATCAAAGGTAAACCAGATTTATTTTCTGGGGCTTGATTTCTGTACATGGAATGAGTGGGCATATGTCTACGAGAGTAAATTTCCTTTCATTAGGCAGGTTCAAGTGACATGGATATCATAGAAGGGATTCCAAGCCAGTGCTTTTTAGGGTCTTCTGAAACCTAAGAATATTTAGAGATCAAAGATATTTAGAGAAAATCATTTTGGATTAAGCCGAATTAATATGGAGGATTTCGGGGAGAAGGCAAACTTTGAGCTAATATCTGAAAGAACAAACATCGTTCGTTTGTGGGTTAACAGGTCAAACTGCTCTTACTAGTACAGAAACCAGGAGAACCAGAGCTGTACTTGAGTTCATGATATTGGACAAGTCATCTGTTCTCTGGCCCTTGGTTCCCGCTGCCCCCACCCAGCCCTCATCCCTTTGATGGTAGGGGACTGGAAGTGTTGGTCTCTAAGGCCTATTCATTTTAGGTCTTCTCAGGGTCCTGAGATGCCTCTCTTGTAGCAAGCCTGCCCAGCCTTCACAATTTACCCTTTGGTTTGCAGATATTCCAAACCTCGAATATAAAAAATAAGCTCTCTGCTCAGGGTAATTATTTTGGAAGCAGAGAGCCTCACCAGAGTACAAAGACTGGCTTTTTTCAGCAGCATCTGGGGAAGGTGGCAAACAGCTCAGAAAACCCCTCAATTCAAAGACATCAGTTATGTTTTTTTTTTTAAAAGCCATGCTTTGCAGCAAAGTGAAAAAGAGAACTATCAAAGAAAATCATCCTCTAAAATTTCAGGGATACCACACTAAATTTTATTTTACCTTGAGCAAGGAGGATGAAGATCTGAGACGATTTCCTTCCAAGTGGCTACATTGTTCCTGCCTCTTGATTCTCCCATGGCCCAGCCAAAGCAGAGCACCGACAGGGAAAGCAGTGAAGTCAACCTTGGAAAATCTAGGAAGGCAGTTTCTTCACTTGCATCACCTGACAAAACTATGGGAAGCATATTTCCTTGTGTCTTTCCCCTGCAGAACCCTAAAAATATTTGGTTTTCATGTGACTTTGGATACAAGGGCAAAAACCACATCAAGGCACAGTAAGGAGCTTTAAATTCAATATTTCATTTTAAGCGTACCTCTCATGGGGCAAAAATATGAAAATGGTGGGTTTGGAAATAGTATTAAAAATAAATGTTACAGATCTGCATGCTTTACTGGATACCTGCATATTTGGGGAACGCTGGCATTGAAGATTGATTTGCCAGAACTCCTTTGATGCTAAAACATTCTATGTGAATATTAGGGGGAAAGACGGAGCAATGCAGTCTTTGAAATGCTATATCAGCAAGTTCTGCCCATCTCATCGACTCTTGGCTCAGGTAGGCAAAACTTGTTTTTTATTGCTTTTGGAAAGGAGAACTGTATTAGAATCACTTTTCTTTGGGAAATAAGTCAAAATAGGATTCCTTCAGCATGTCACTAAAATTTAAAATGAAAACTTGTTGATTCAGAAATGGTTATATTGGTACCTTCTGTTCCTGAATTTCCATCATGAATGGAAAGTTATGTTTGAAGATATAAATGTGTTTTGACATGAGGAATCTGTTCTGGTTTTTTTCTAGAATACTTTTAAGAAATAAATTAGTACACAATCAGCCTTGCTTCACAGAATATAAGTAGCCAGTGGATCCACTGTTTCTCGTGGCATACTGAAGCCTCCCCTTTCTTTTTTTCTCTATAAGACATGCCCTTTTTGTAAATATAGCTGGACAGTTACATACTAAAAAGTGACTGCAACTATTTTTTAAAGAGGGAAGACAGACTTTAATAAAACAGGATTTTTGTTTTAGTAGTTTTCCCTTCTTTTAAACATAGCCTATTGTTTTTATCCTCTTATTTGCCAATTATTTAAGAGCTTGTGTTGTGGGAAAGTTCCAATTCAAAATATTTTTAAAAGACATTCATCTTGGGGAGGATAGGCTGACATTTCCATTAGCTTTTGTAAAGAATATCAGGGGTATTTAGACATGATGGAAGAACAAATAACTGGTCAGTAAGTCAACTCTCTAACCAAAGCAGTGCTATGGAGACTTTGTTCACTGATTCTGGACCAGCAATTGCAGTGGGTCATTTTTCCATAATGAACTGCACGTTTTGGAAGTTTTTTAAAAAATATCTAACAGCAGTCTTTTAAAATGCTCACTGTGGGGACTTTCGGGAGTAAGGAGTTCCCATGTTAAAGCAGACCTCCCTCAGCAGTTTTAAGCACTTTAGGTTTTATCACTATCTTTACTGTACATGACATAAACATTTGTGGTATTCTTGATAGATCCTGGGAGAGAAAAGGACATTAGGTAAAAACTAAGGAAATCTGAATAAAGTATGGACTTAATAATAATGTATCAACATGAATTCATTCATTCTGAAAAATGTACCCCCCTAATGTAAGATGTTAAAATATAGGAAACTGGATATGGCGTACAAAGGAACTCCCTGTATTCACTTTTCTGTAAATCTAAACCCATTCTAAAGTAAAAAGTTTATCAAAAAATAATATATGCTTGTAGAAAATTGGAGATCTACAGAGAAGTAAAAAATTTTTTCATCTTGTCCTCACATTCAGAGGAACACTATATTTTTATATACTTTACTATATAGTTAAATATGTATGATTTTATAAGCATGAGACATATATGAATATAATTTTCCTTTCTAAAGAACATCTTTCCATGTCATAAATATGTTATAGCATTCTAATTGTTGTGTAATTTTCATTATATGAAAATATGCCAGAATATATTTAACCAGTCTCTTCTTATTGGAAATTGATGTTATTTCACGCATGTCATTATTATAAACAATAGTTTGACTTAGCCATGTAATTAAAATCTGTTAACATTCACTATTTTCTCAGGAGCAGATTTTCAGAAATGATATTACTCAAAGAATATGTAAAGTTTCAAAAATGTTGATAGCTTTATAGTACATAAATTTGAATTATATATCAAGTGGAATTGATTGTACATAAGGATTATATGAAAAATTGAATTTATAGTGGAGAAATGGTGGGCTAGAATTAGTTAGGTAAGAAGTCAAAGAAGATCTGAGGTAAGGCTTCTATTTATAAATCTATTTATTTTTGAAGTTTTACTAAGAACAACTATGCTTGGGGTAGGGAAGTAGAAGAGAAAGATCAAATAAATAAAGCCCCATTGGGGCATCTGAGTGAGAGCTGAGCAGATGCAGGTTAATACAGGCTTGGAAAGAAATAGAGCTTTAGAAACAGGTGGGGCAGGTCTGTAATAAGGGGAGCTCATCCCTTTCTGCCGAGTCTGAGGAGGAAGCAAAGGTGTGAGGTTCAGGCATCTCAAGATTAGGTAGGTTGTGTCCAGGCCCACTTTGTTTGGGAAGTCCACCACCCCTCCTCCGCCCTTATGCTCAATCATCCAGAAGAGGGAAGAAGGGCAGGCATTGGTGGGCAGTGGCTGCTTAAAGTAGAAGCCTTTCATGAGATAGGTTAAGATATGGTAGACAGGGAGGAGGGGACCTTGCCTAGATATGGAGAGGGGAGAACTAATGCCCCGATTTGCACCTTTCAGTCTGTAAGCCACTAGCAGCCAATTTGGAGTAAACTGGAATGAACATTCCCCATAAATGGAGATACTCATATATCTGCACTGTGCATCATCCCTCCAGGTACCAGCCCAGATTATCAGTGCTGGGAACAGCCCTCAAGTGATTTCTACTCTGCCTTCAGGGAGTGTAGGTAAACTCCAGTAGAACCCAAATACCACCATGTCATGAGTGGCTATAAATAAATGGACAGCAGTAGTAAGTTGCATTTCTGTATTAAGATAGGCTAAATTTGCAAATGTCATCTCTGTTGTTTTACTCAGACTTGTCATTCTTAACATTTTGTCTGGTTTCAAGCATTTTCCTGCTCTAAAGTTTAGATGCCTTTTCATGATGTTTTGTGTGGAGGCTCAAATATTGACGTGAGCTCTTTTCTGAAGTCTGCTCTCTGAACAGGGATTTGCTTTCCTGCCATGACTTGAGGAGTATCCAGTGTCAGCTGCATCTGCTAGCTGGAATTCTGACCATCCACCATGACCTTCAGAAAATGAGGATTTTTTGGAAGTCAGAGAGTTCCAAGGAAGATGTAGAGAGTGCTGCTTCTGAGTTTTATTCTTGAATTAATGACCCACAAATACTGAATGCAGCCTGAGCCTATTCCCCAGAATGCTCATTCTCGTTCTGTTCTGGTCAGATATGCAGAAAAATCCTGAAGGAAAACAAATCTCCGGACGGCTCTCTGGTGGTAGCCTTACCTGTAAGGTCAGGTGTGTGGAGAAGCAAATAGGTGGTTGGTAGGGAAGGGGAAACTGTGAGAACAATAGTCTCAAAACCATAGTATCTTTGGTTTTGGATTCTCAAAGCAATGAGAAAACACCCTTTCAATGGATAAATGTGGAAAAGCTTATGAAATGTAACTCATCTAACCTTTCAGAAATTGGAACTGCCCACATTCTGCTCTGCTACGTCCTTTTCTCTGCCTGTTAGCCATCCCTGCGCCCCTCTTTTTTTTTCTTTTTATGCCTGAGTGTACAGCATTAGATTCATTATAATTGTTGATTCATGACATGTTCTCATCATTGATCCATACATGACCTACTTTTATGTATTTGATCATTTTTAATAACATTCATTATTAATGAGAACTGGCCTGTTTCCAGGTTTATGTTCTTGTGTCTGCCTTTTTTACATACAGAGCCCAAATTCCCAGTGCCAGATGGCAGGGAGCATTGGATCACACACCTAGACTGCAGATCCCACCACTAGAGATGTGGTCCTATTACTTCCTGTCCATCCCAGCTACACCCTTCAGAGGTTCAGCCATCCTTCGTGGTTCTCCTTTATGCACATTGAACAGAAACTTTGATGGGACAAGTCTCGGTCTTATCTGTGGCAGAGTAAGTGTGTGGAAGTGAACTAAGCAACAGTATACTCCTAAGGGGTTAGGAATGGGTTTTACATTTTCTGGGAAATTTCTTAAATCTTTGATCGTGTTCCTAGATACTGCTTTTCTTTCCCCTATATCAGAAGCAAATTCTTAGTGGAGGCCTAACTCAGGAGGCTTTCCACTTCTTTCCCTAGGGAATATTCTAAACTATAGAGTGAATTAGTAAGTCTCTCTCTTCTTCTTTTTTTTTTTTTTTTTTTGAGAGATCAGTGGTGGAGGTACTGGGGAGTAAGTTCTTTTTTTTTCCCAGTACCCTTTAGCACAAAACAACTTGGAACATGATGAATAGAGAAGACAGATGTCAATTCAGTAATGTCATTTCTTAGTCTTTCACTCACAAATGCAGCCAGGCCTTTCTCTGGCTGTCAAGCCTAATGGTAGAAACAGTCCATTTAATGGGTGATGAAAGAGAGGCACACCAAGAGGATAAAAAGGAACAAGAATAAAATCCTGCAGATGTTGCCCCCAAGTTAGTAGCGGGCTGGGATCAAGGCGGCCAGACACCCACAGTGGGAGCTCACTGCCCTGCAATTGTTTGGGAATCATTATCTTTGCTGGGCATTTTGTTCACAGGGGTCAGCTCCTGCCAACCAAGATTCTGTTCCTATTTTGTAAAAAAAGGGACTGGAGCTCAGGGAAAGAAAGGCTATGGTGGAGAGGCAAGAAACATTAAAAGAGGAGAAATAAAATGCAGTCTAGCAAGCTGTTGGTATGATTTCTCCCCTTAAAATAATTGGTTTAGGACTATAATAGAATTGCCATCAAACAAACCCTGAGAGTCGGTTACCTTGGATAGAGGCAAGTAAACAAAAGTGAACCAGATGAGATCATGGAGTGAGAATGAAAAGAAATATTGATCCAGAGCCAAGAACCAGCCTAAAACTGGGAACAGGCAGGAAATTTTTTTTGATCAATAATATCTTGATATTAAGTATTTATTCCCATACAAAATGGATTACAGGAAAAGCATTAGGGTACAGAACTCTTTACTCTTACTCTGTTTTTTTCTTCTTTTTAAAGAAGCTATAGAGAAGATGCAATGGTCATAAGAAAACCAATCTTACATATTTTCTAAGCAATATTTAATTATTAATTATTTCTCAGGGACGATGAACAGATACAGATTTCCTTTTTTGTTAAAAGGAAACTTTTCTAACCTATTTTAATGGTATGGCTCCAGTGTTATAAATTTCTTTGGCCATTAATTTGTTATTGTTTATTTTCTTTTTTTAGAGTTTACATAACTTATCTTTTTATAGACTCAATAATTCTTGTGTTTATCAGTTTAAACATTGAGGCCTTTGGTGGTTCTGGTCAAACACAGTATAATGTGAACTTTAAGTACTGTGTATGTTTATACTTGTTCTTTTTTGCTCAGTTTCATTTCAGTAAGAATGGGCATACAGGTGTAATAGCTCCCTTACTTGTTTATATTGCTCACATAAATCTATTCAAGAAGATATCAAACTACCCCCTAAGGAGAAAGCAATTATTGAATTTGAGTCAGACTAGAGGTCAGAGAAGAGGGAAGGGGTGAAATAATGGACACAGGGGAGAGGCTGAATATATTACCTGAATCACATAAATGTTATTATCTATTTAAAATAAAATATGTAAAATAAAATTTAGAAACGAATAAGTAATCAACAGGCACTAGAAGTCATTTTAAATGGTTTTGAGGTATTTGGTTAAAGATCATTGTTAAAAGGCCATTTCATTCAATTGACAGGTCTAGCTATCTGTCTTCTAGATACCCTGGTGAGTGGCCAGGTTCTAATATGCTCTTGGCTGTTTAACCATGTCATGTTCGTAGAGCTCCTACTTCCTGGCATTTCATATAAGCTTAAGCAATATCAATTGTATATTAGGCCAAATATATACTTCCTAAATTAAACACTTTTAAGGGTTTTTTTTTAAAGGAGTTTTTTGTAAGAGGAAGCCACGCTTAAAAAGTTAAAATATATCGATAACCCCAGGCATTTAAGAAAACCAACCAAGCTCTACATCTTCACCTCAAAACACCAGTTAGCTGTGTATTATAGTGCCAAGGTTCATCCCCTTTCCATTTGTGTCTGATTCGTCATTGCTCTTATTTTTAATGTTCTTAAACATTACCTGTCAAAGCTGTTAATATCCAGTAAATGCCTTCACATACCCAATTAAATGCCCAATTACCAATTTTAGGCTCTTGACTTACATTTTAAAATGAGATGAACCTAGCCCTACAGCTGAATTGTTCATGGATGATAAATCTCACTGGAAGCAAGATTTTAAGTGCCATCATTCAGGAACAACGTTCCCACAGTTTCAACAGGAACACAAGCACTCTTTACTGCTTCTACATCAAACCCTGTGCGCCGTCCTGAACTAGTGTTGAGTTATAGCCGTGGGCATCCTTTCAAGTAGAGGAATAAAACTGAGGGCGAGCAGGAGTCACTGGAGCCTGGGCAGGGGCACTGGAATAATTTCCTTTTCAAGAAAATAATAGTGCCTTTGTGTTGAAGCCAGGAAACAAGACTAGGAAGCTTGGAGTTCTGCTTTTGAATATAAATATGTATTTAACAAGATTACTTCCTAAACATTGAGTTTGAGCATAGGGGAGTATCCAGGATTCTTGGCCAGGAAATAAGTTGTCTTAAAATTCATCCCAGGTCAAGGTAATCTAAAAGAAATCATCTGCTCTCTGGGTGGTCTTATTTTCATTCTTCAGAGTGGCCCTTCCCAGTCAGTAGGGCTCATTTTTTTCCGTTATGGAAGCACAGGGATGGTTAGAGAGGTCAGTCAGATCTGCTTTGCTTCTCTCTTCTTGATCCTTTGAAACTCTACCCATCCTCTGGCTACCATTCAGATGACACTGCTTTCATAAAGAAGCTGTCCTGCATCCACTCAAAACCCAGCCTTCACCCCACTCTCTCACTCCATTCACTGTGTGTCTGTCCTTTCCCTCCTTCAGATGCCTAATTATACACTTGCTGGTGGTTAAAAAAAAAATACATATTGTGGTATTTATCATTTCCTGCCTTGTATTTTAGCACCTAAGGACTTGTCCTTTCTCTCAAAACACACAAACTTCCTGAGAAGTCAATCTGTACTCAGATCACCTTGTCCCTGTTCCCACCTCCCATCTCCTCTCTCTTTCCTCCGCCCTTGCCCCTCGTGCATCACTTTTTCTTCAGTTTGCATTCAGTAAGCATTCATCAAATGAATGTTATTTGTGCCTTCAGATATTTCCAAAAGAGTGGAACAACCATACTGCTTTATGATCCAAGTGTTGGCAGTTGAAATCCTTCTTAATCGAAAGAGAAAATTTACATAAATGTCTCATATTCAGCTATGATTCCCTCTGGGGAAATTTAGGAAAGTTATGAGCATACCACTTTGCCACTCCCAAAAGAATAGCTTTCTCACACCATGAAGCTTCCTTCCTGCCAACACCTTCCTTCACCACCCCTCACCCCAGCAAGTTCATCAGACCTGCAGAGGGAAACAGCAGGCTGACAGTCTCTTTGATTAAGAATTTCAGATGAGTCTAGAACAATGACTGGGTAGAAGGAATTGAAGATATCCTTTCTGTGTTGGATATTTTTAAATGAATACATATTTTACATTTTCTGGGTTTTTTTGGAAAGATTGACCTTACAATTTTTATCTGGATAATGGTTTGCTATGTCTGTTTCTCACTTTATAAGTGAGACGTCTAGAGAATTGTACAGTGTACATTTATGTAACTCACAGAGCCATAGAATGTTAAAACTAGAAGGGGTTCATAGCATCTTTCTAGTCTAGTTTCCTCCTAAAAACGATTAAATTAAGCCTGAATAGTAAATGGCATGTGTCTAAAATGCCCATAGATAGGTAGATAGAGTGGACACAAGAACCGGAGCTTTCTGACTCCTAGTTCAGTGTGCTCACTTGCTCGTGCTTTCTCTCTCTTCCTCTCCCTCTCCCCTAGAATCCTTGCTGTGATTTAGCAAGTGCAGTCCACCACTAATGGACATAAGGCTCATTTCCCTCATAGAGCAGAGGGGATCACTTAATGTCTAGGTCAGATCCTGACCCTGTAATGCTGGTTTGGTCCATGATGGAGCAGGTAAGGAACTACAGGGTGATTCACTACCAGAAACCTTGGCCTCCACTAGAGAGCCATTTTAATGAGCATTTCCTTCTGGCAAGCTATCAGGAAGGAGCATTATCTCCCTCTCAGGAGACAGCAGGTTGAGCTGTGGTTCTTTAAAGAGAGGTTTCCAAGACTCCCAACAGGAAACATGCCATGTATTCTCACATAAATTTTCTTTTACTTTGTTGTCTCAGCTGATAACTCCTCATATCAGAAAAATAGCCATTTAATTAGCTATACTCTTTCAATTAAGATGACCTTTCACCCATGACAGTGCATGAAGAATACTAGCTTTCTGCTTGGCTTATATTGTAGTAAACAGGGCTTATTTACATTAGGAGCTAATTTGGCTTCTGTATGTGTTTCTCCAAAGCCTTTCAAGCATGGTGGCTGGGATGGAGCCTGTGGCATAGTGTGGTATGTGAGGGTGGAAATAGGGCAAGGGGCTTTAGATTATCACCTTTTGAACATGCCTGAACAACTCTCTATGGAGAACCAGAGTGGAAGCTAGCAGTATAGTAAATTGCATTGTAACATAAATCTGACATCAGGACACAAGCACTAGACATTACAAGAGGAGTCTCTCTCTCTCTCTCTCGCTCACTCTCTTGTCAACTCCTACTTTGATATACAGCCTGGAGCCTGTCCCTCTCAGTTCAGACCATGGCTAATAAATCTTCCTTGCACCCACAAAAAGAAGAGAGAGAGAACAAGCATTTTACCAAGAATAAAACAGATTCATTCTCATTCATATTCATTCCCTCTCTCCCTCTCTCAAAAATTGCCATTACTTAAAATTCAAAGTATTCTTTTATGGTGCTTCAAAATTGCTAATTTTCGTTTTCAATCTTACAAATGCTTCCCTTATTTATAGGGTAGCAGACTTAATGGCGGAGGTCTTCAGCATCTGCTCATCAGCAGAATTCAGCACCCCAGCTCTTCAGGGTGGGTGCAGCAATCTATGGGTTGTTAGGAACGTTGTCTTAAGAACAGAGTGTACACAGGCGTTCAGGCAGGCACGGCCAGGTCTGTTAAGTTTCCACCCTGTCCCTAAGAATTCTTCCCCCACACCCTCACTGTTTCTATCAGTCAAGGGAGAATAAGAAGGACTTTCATCTGCAGAATGAGCCTCTTTCCAAAGAAGCCCTCAAGAGAAGGGAGAAAGTTAATGGTTGTGGTCTAGTACAGAGGAGGATAAACAAAAGTGACATACAGAAGACAGTCACCTTCCCCGTACTTCCTGTGATAGGGACACCACGGTAACTCACTATTCTCATTTGCCCATTTCACCAAAAACCTGAACCAGTCACCTTGTGGCTGTTTCCATCTTTATTCTCTTCCCTCTAGAAATGGTGGCTTTTTCACCATTCATTCTGCACTTGAGACTCTAAGTGTAGACCACTCCTCTCTGGGGAATTCTGTTTCTTTCTTTCTTCAAGTCTCCTTTTAGAACTTGCCTCCTCTGAAAATTGCCCTGGTTTTTCTGGCCTGTTGTACCCTCCATTGACACTGAAACATGATTACCATTTCTTGCTTGATTTTTTTCATCTAAATGTGACCTGAAAAACCCTTGAAAAGTAGAAACTGTATCTTATTTTGTCTAGAGTGCCAAAAAAAAAAACTAATTAATAAACAAGAGCACAACAAGAACCTCTTGCAGTGTTATCAGGGAATACATTTTCATTTGAAGAAGGCTTGTGTGTTCTGAATTGAAAATGTTTAATAATTCCTCACAAATTTGGCTGAAGCTTCTCTTTTGCTCTACCTGGGGTGGGGAATGTTTACTAAGCAAATGAATAAAATGATACAATATATATAAAAGAGGTTTAACCTATTGAACTTTTAAAAAATGGCAGTTTAGGACTGATTATTTGCTTGTAAACAGCATATTTTCTTTGTGTTCCTAAATTAGATTCAGGATAGCAAAGTCCTAAAATGAGTGTTACAGAGAAATACCATAGACATTTTGAAAGGGAAGGGGGTGTCAGATAGCCTGCCAAGGAAAGTCTAATGGTAAAGAGAAGATCTGAAGTTGGCCTGTGAAGGATAAGCACAATTTAGATTTGCAGGAGATGACCCTAAAGACATCCCAGGCTGAGAAGTCACAGGGAGCAGAAGCATGCAGACAGGGTGGCCTAGGCCATGTGAAAGGCCCTGGGAGGAGCCTGACTCTTTTATGGTATCAAAGCTCTGGTGCAATAAGTCCTAGAGATGTGGAGTAGAAAGTGAGTCTGGAGAGCTGAGGACCAGCCAAGCAATCAGTACTCAGGGACCCTTGTAATCCATTGCACTGTATTAAAGAATCAACCATTAGTTTTTCTAAAAATATGTTCTGTAATTTAGACTTGAATTAGCAGGGCTTCTAAGTGGTATTACCCATCAGAACAGCATCTTCTGCGTGTGAAAAGATGATTGGCAACAACGGGAAGGACTTGCACCCAGAGCCATTTACACAGACTTCTTTCCAAATGTTAACATCTAGAGATGATGGCGTGGCATTGAAAGGTCAGCCTTTGCAATAAATCTGGGATAAACACTGGCTTCTCCCTGTAGAACTCTCAACGACACTGACGTCCTTAGCAGAGGAAGCACATAGCAAAGAAGCATTATTTCTACTCTTGTAACAACAGACTCCTAAGTGGCTTTTAAGACATCTGTTAGTCATTTCCTCAAAGTCTACTTGGAATTGTCACAGTTTTGCTGGTGCATATGGTCTTGCGATGGCTGTGCAGTCTATGCTGTACAGGGTCACAAGTACCTTGGAAGTCTGAAATATGCATGCTCAGCATCACATATGATCAGTGGCTATAGGTATGAAATCACAGCAGCTGAGAAAAGATTCAGTGAAAAGACACCATGGCCTGTTACTTTACTCGTAACTTTTGACTTTCCAAAATAGTTTTTCATTTCAGGCACAAATTCACTTGTATTTTATATCTTTTATATTTTACTTTTTATTTTACTCATGAATGAGTATCCTCTGAGGCCAACTTGGACTTCTTATTCATACTAGAGAGAGCCTAAGAGTCTGGAGTAGTTGATAGACCAAAATTTGAGTTTGAAGAAATGAATTGTTGTGGGAATCTTGACATAGTTTAGTTTCTCCATTTGTTTAATAGTTCCTGGAGAGTTTTCCATCTTCACGGAAGTGCCAGCACTTCCGTGCTAAGTTATACTGAAGACCTAGCAAAGTTTAGTTTAAAAATGGTTCTGTTCGCCATGGAGATGTTGGCCTGTGGAGTCATATGGAGAAAAGTTGGCATAAATTTGTATCTGGTCTAAAAAGTTCTCCATAAGGATGTTTGATGAGATAATCAAGAAGGTGATCCTTTTAGCTATTAATGGAATAAGGAAGAGGCAAATGGTGAAGACCCTCAGGTAGATGCAATGCCTTGTATCTCACTTGTCCCAGACAGGTTCTTACAAAGTTTCTGCCTCTAGTAAATGAGATGAGTATGTCCATGGTCCTAGACAATGGTATTTGAATGGATTAGAACTTAGGTTATGGGAAGACATCAGAGTTTCTGAGTTAAAATGTGATCGATCTCACCATAAGACCTCCAGGCACTACCCAGTAGTGAGCCTTGGCTAGAAAGCAGCAGCATGATGAAATAACCCATGTGCTTGGGATGAGATCTTTTATAATTTGTTTCTGTAGGTAATTCAGCTGGTTGTTGTATTATGAGAGATTCTGTAGGTAATTCAGCTGGTTGTTGTATTATGAGAGGGTGACCTTTGGACCCTTCATATCATCATCTGGCAAATTATTTATGTACAGTTTGACAAAGACATCTAGCGCATACTGATCCTCTTCGTTGCAGATGTTCAAACCATGGCAAATTGTTCATTGCACCTACACAGATAGACTTCAAGCAGAGCCTTCCATTTTGTATCTTTATTTCCAATGCTGCCCTCACACTTTGAACAACCCATCCACTGATATTCATAGCATTCATTCAACAAATACTCAGTACTGATGCTTACTGTATGCACAGAACTCTGCTTGATACTTCATTGTTCTTTGATTGCAAGTCGAAGCTGGAGAAGGACAGAAGCAGACACCTTGCTTGTACAGTATTAAATTAGTGAGAATAGGAAATAGCCTCTTTCCCTCAAGGAAAACTTGGCTTATACCTGCCATATGAAAATAGAGGCCAAAAGGACACAATAGGATGCAAATATTAGTGTGGCTTATAGAGAAAAAAATAGTTCAAAATATGAGTTAATTTTTTTCTCTAATCTGTTTGAGTATATGGCCAAACAATGGGTCTATAAATACTCGTGGTAGATAATAAGATTACCATAAGCATGCAGCATCATGGTTTTAAAAAAATACTAGCATACCCAAATAGGAATCCAAATCAATTCAATGCTAAATGTGAACTTGTTGCATTGTGTAGGCCATTTTTGAAACTGTTCTACTTAGATCTGGCTCCATGTCTAATAGGGAACATGGAGATCCAGCTAAGGTTTGTAGAGGCCCACAAGAGGTGGTGATTGAAAAAAAAGAAGACCTATCTGGGAAGGCTGAAGGAACTTGGAAGCTTTTAATGAGGAGAAAATTGGAGACAACTTAAATGATGACTTTTAAAAATGTGAAAAGCAAATGGCTTCAATATAGCCTAGAAAGAGAGTTTCTCATCATGAAACTTTTTAACCATTAGGGTGAGTTGTAAGTTATTATTATAGAGGTAAAAGAAGCTAGAAAAAGAATCTATATAAAGTAGGTAAGAAGGTGGCATTCACAAAAGCAGAATAGATGGAGAATAGACTTTTTGAGATATTTTTCAACTCCATAATTCTGTATTACCTTGATTGTATATACAGAAGTACAAACCAGAACAGAGCCTTAGCTTATACATTAAAAGAATGCAAAACATTGATTTTGAGGAACTAATAAAAGTCCTAATTTTTAATATTTTGTTGCTCTAAGGAACTCACATACTTGGCCTATGGTTAGGAGTGTTAAGTTTAGTTTTAAAGCTAGTATAGATTACCTTGCAATGCAAAAATGGTGTTTTCTGCCCTAAATATCAGTCAACATAGACTGAAGTTTTGGTATCAAATTAATTTCATGCAAAGCATTTAAAAGTTCAAAATAGGTTCACTTATTGGCATGCATGGTCCTTCAATAAATGTATTCTCTGCCTCTCACAAACCATATCTCTCCATGATGCTTGTTCTGCTATCATCTTTTTTTAATATAATGTCTTTACTTTCATAGTAGAAGATGTACAGTGACATCCAGTAAAACTGAGGAATTGCACTTCCTAGTGTACACTCCCAAGGATTGGGTAAGCACTCAGCTCTATCGCTGAGCCCCGGGGAAACAAAGTTTAGTGACCGCATTCAGCATTCACTGAGAACAGCAGCTTCTCTCTTTGGCATAGAGTAATGGCCCAGTATGGTGACTGCTTTCTGATTCAGATTGGCCCTAACAGAATAGCCTCTGGTCTAGACAGTAATTCTAAGAAAGAGGACAGATCCCATCAGACAAGCAAGTGGAGGCCTACGGATGTCATGACCAGTTGAGTTTTGAGAAGAGCTAATGTATCAATAGTTGGGCGTCATCTCCCTAAGACAGTTTGTCCTCCAATTATGGTCTGATTTATGTGAAAATCATCACTGGAGAATTGGATAGAGAAAGCTGAGCATATCTCTACTCATTTAGCACCAGAGTCAGTTGTTTTTTTACTCCTTTTGTTCTGACTCTTCATTAAGGCTGTGCTATTGAAAGGTCTCCATGGATTTTTCTTAGGAAGGAATCATTTAACACAAGTGGCATCATTTATTTCGGAAATGATTCCTGGGCTGTTACATAAATCCTAATGAAGTGCATAACAATGTATTCCACCTTAGAATTTGCAGCAGAAGTCACGGAGGTGCTGGCTTTCTGTGCGAGAGAAGCAGCTCTTTACCACATGTCAGATTATGTAGTCAGATGTGCCCGGTTATTCTTTTTTTTTTTTTTTTCCACTTCTCTCACATTACCTTAAATGATCCCAGATAGAAAAACGGACATGGTCAAAAAGAGATTAGGGTGAGATATCGCTAACTACAGTCATCAGTATGTACATAAAATCCCTAATTATTTCTAATGGAAATGGAGATATTTTTGTGATGCATATTTGAGTATACAGATAAATTAAAAAATTAGAATTGTCTTTATGCTGACATGTACAAAGTCTGATGTTCAATAAACAAAGGCCTACAGTACTAAGCATTATAGTACACAGATGACTGGGACTTGGTGACTGACCTTGAGGATTTCCTCTGGTGGGTCAACAGCTATGGAGAGTGGGACAGACTATTCCCTTTCTACCTCCACTGCTGCCATCTGCTCTAAGCTAGCACCACCTCCCATGGACTACTGCAATAGAAGTTCCTAAGCGGTTTACCTGTTTTCATGCACACTCCTTCCATGACCTGTTTGCCTTACAGTAGTTGGCCAGTACTTTTCAAAATGTAAATCAGATGTCATTACATTCCTGTTTCATGCTTACAAAGCTTTGTTCCACCAGGGCCTTCATGATCTGGCACTTGCTCGCATTCATTTTTTTCCTTTCCTCAGTTGTGCTACCCTGATCTTTCTCTCCCTCAAACTTGTCAAGCTCTTTTCTGCCTTGAGATTTGGTGCTAAGTCTTGTGCCCCAAAGCCTTGTTTTGCCCAAAAAATGCCTGGGAGCTTGTCTGGGGTATGTCTAGATTGTAGCGAGTGGCGCACTGAAACAAGGAAGATGAGGACAGATTTTTTTAAAAGCTGTTAGGCTTTATAATTTGGAGGCATTTTAATTTTCATGGGGCAGTTTCTGAAGAGTGGTAAGAGGGCTGAGAAGTGATGGGTTAAGTGGTGAGTGGGTAGTAAAGCAGTCAAAGGACTAAACACTTATAACTCTTTCCTCTCCCCATACCTGTCATGATTAGGAATTGCAAATTGGTAGCAATTCTCAAACCCTGCCATAAGTATCATCATTATTATTGGTCTACTTTTTATTAAAGTATAACTTACATATTGCAAGGTATACCAATCTTAGGTATACAATTCAATGATACCTCCATCAAAGGTAATCTATTTTGACTACAATTGCCATAAATTATAGTTTTGTGAGTTTTCTGAGAGCTTTATTGAGTTGTAATTGACATGAGGGAAATTTCAGGTATTCGAACAATACAATTTGGTAAGTTTTTACATGTTAACACACATGAAATCATCATCACAATCAAAATACTGAACCTATCTTTACTTCCAAAAGTTTCTTTGTACCACTTTGTCATCCTTTCCTGGCCACCAGTATTCCACATCCTAGCAATATCTGCAGGCAGCCACTTGTTTGCTTCTATCCTATACATAAGTTTGCATTTCCTAAAATTGTATAAAAATGGAAGTATATAGTATGAAATCTTTTTTTGTCTGCTTCTCACTCAGTGTAATTATTTTGAGATAGGCATTTGGGTTGTTTTCAGTTTTGGGGTATTATGAATAAAGCTGCTCTGGATAGCATGCTAACACTTGGTATGGTCAGTGTTTTGAATTTAAGCTATTCTAATGGATACAATGTTACCTTATAGTGATTTCAGTTTGCATTTCCCTAATGATGTTGAGCATCTTTCCATATGCTTTCTTTCCATCCACATCTTCTTTATTAAAGTGTTTGTTCAAATATATTGCTCATTTTTCAAAAACTGGGTTGTTTTCTTTTTTTTGAGTTTAGAGAATTTTTACAAATATACTCCGGATATAAGTTATCAGACAATGATTTACAAATATTTTCTCCGAGTTCGTAGCTTGTCTTTTTATTCTCTTAAAGAGCAGAAGTTTTTAATTTTGATCCTACTTAATTTATTCTTTCATAAATTGTTCTTTTAGTGCCATATCTAAGAAGCCTTGCCTGACTCAAAGTCACAAAGATTTACTTCTATGTTTCTTTTAAAAATTTTATAGTTTTAGGTCTTTACATTTAGGTCTCTGATCCATTTGACTTAATTTTTGTATATGGTACAAAGTATGAACTGAAGTTCCCTTTTTGCATTTGGATATCCAGTTGTTCCAGTATCATTTGTTTTTAAAAATAAATAAATAAAACTATTCTTCACTGCACTGCATTTGCACCTTTGTTGGAAACCAATTTTTTACATATACACAGGTCTTTTTCTGTACTCTCTTTCCTGTCCCATTGATATATGTCTGTTTTGATGCCAATACCACAATGTCTTGATTACTTTAACAGGTCCTAATCAAAAAGTATAAGTCTTCTAACTTTGTTCTCTTTTCCCCCTGAGTTATTTTTATCTTTTAGATCACTTGTATTTCCATGTGAATTTTTATAATCAATTTGTCTTACTCTACTCAAAAACCTGCTGGATTTTTTTTTGGGGGGATAGCACTGAATCTGTAGATTATACTGGGGAAAACTGACATCTTAATAATATTGAGTCTTCTAACCCATGACCACAATATGTCTTTCTGTTTGGGATTACTGCCTTTCTTAACAATATTAAATCTTCCAGTCCTTGATCACAAGATGTTTTTCCATTTATTTTAGTCTTCAATTTCTTTGAACAGCACCTTATAGTTTTAGTATACAAGTCTTGTACTTCTTTGGTTAAATATATTCCTAAGTATTTTATTATTTTTAATGATATTGTAAATGGAATTGTTTTCTTTGTTAGCTTCTTATTAGGCTTCTCCAGAGAAACACAACCCATAGAATGTGTGTGTGTGTGTGTGTGTGTGTGTGTGTGCGTGTGTGTAAAAGAATGAGAAATATGTATATTTATACATGGAATTTAGTCTTGAAATTATGGAGGCTATCAAGTCCAAAATCTGGAGAGTGGTATGAGAGGCTGGAGACCCAGGAAAGAACTGATGTTATAGTTTAAGTCTAAAGACCATCTGCTGGCATAATTTCTCCTTTCTCTGAGGAAGTCAGCCTGTTGTTCTGTTCTGCTGATTGGATGAGGCCTGCTCACGTTATGGAGTGCTATCTTGCATTACTCAGAGTCCCCCAATATAAATGTTGATCTTAACCAAAAACACCGTCACAGAAACATCCAAAATAATGTATGACCAAAAAGCTGGGTGCCATGGCCTTGCCAGGTTAACACATAAAATTAACCATCACAGCTAAGACTCTCAGTTTTGTTCTTTTTGTAATTGCTTTAAAGTTTATTATATACATTTTGAACTTAACATGCTTTACCTTCAAGTGATAGAATACTACGTTATGTATAGTACAGGAACTTTCAAATAGCTTACTTTCCCTTCTCCCATCCTGAACTTTATGCTATTATTGTCATACATTTTACTTTTTTATAAAATTTTCAAATGTTATAAATTCCATACTACATGGTTATTTGAAAGCAAGACTAGAGCATTGCTCAGTCTAGGACTAATTATTCCTTACTAATGAGGCAAGATCCTGTTGTATATTCTACCCAAAACTCCCAAATGTTGAGGTTTTCCAGTCTGGATGATGGGTACAGGCACTATTTTCAGCCCTATGTGAGCATGGAGTACTGTTTCCTCTACTCATTTTGAATGTTTCTTTCTCCAGCCTCAGGTAATCTCACACATGGATGGTGAGAAGTACTCAACTTGATACTCAGGGCCAAATTTCTGCACATCTCTGGAGTTCTCTCTTCTTCCTTATTCTGTCCTGAGAATTTTAATTATCTTGGTTTCCCTGGGCTCTCAGCTCTGTCTCAAGCTCTCCAACCTAAGCAGTCTGCCAGTCTCTGCCTCAGTTCCTTCTTCTTGTCCCACAGCCTGAAAAACTCTCCCAAAGCAGTAAACCAGGGCAATCATAGGGCTTATCTCATTTATTTCCCATCTCACAGGGGTCACTATCTTTCATTGTTTCATATATTCTGTCCATTTCTGGTTGCTTCAGACATAAGGGTGGCCCTAGCACTCATTTCTGTTGTGTAGAATTCAAATTCCACAGGATTCAAATTGCTGGGTCATAGAGTATATGCATGTTTAGCTTTAGTAGGTATAGCCTAAAATTTACCAAAATAAATTTAGACTATTTTAATTGTAGATAACTTTTGCTAATGTAATTGACATTTGTTTTACCCAGAACATGTTGCTAGATTTTATTCCTCAATTGAACACAATAAAGAGTGAAGGTGGCAAGTTCTTAGGGACATTATTTGCCTTTTTTAGAACTTCAGTGATGTACACCCTCATTTAAAATGTATTACTAAAGCATTGAGTAAGTGGTGGTAGTTGTGGTGAAGAGGGAGGAAAGCAGAGAGAGCAGATAAATCTGTCTTTGCTTGACTAACAGTTGTAATTATATTTGACAGCATATGTTTGCTAAGTAATAACAGCTTTGATTTTTCCAAAAACATAGTGATATTATGTTTAGTACCTGGTCCATCAGAAAAGTCTCTGTTGCTCTGCCTCCTTCAAGTTTTAGTCTCATTTTTTGTCACACTGAAGGAGATTCACATCCACATAACATCTTTTCATGAGTTGTTTAGACAAAACATTTCCATGAAAAGATCAGGCTCAGCTGCAGGGCACACGATGTCAGGGAGCCCCTCACCAGGCCCTTCCCTCACACAAAGGTGAGCAAACCCTCTCTTCACAGTTGCCAGGGGACAGGGGAACTATTCATCTTTTTCTCACAGTATGGAGTATCTGAACTTGAAAAATGCTTCTTAGCAGCTCTCCTTTTAAAATATGTGTTGACTTTCTACCAAGTGTGACACTTCCCTGAGTAGAGTTGCTGCTTGGTCTATACTTTTTAGTATATGATGAGTAATGTTAAAGGAAAGCATAACATTAAAAGAATTTCTTTTTTAAAATTTTATTCCTAGTCTTTGAGCTTCTGGTGGAGTAATTTAATTCATTTTTGAGTCAGATAGCTGCCTCTTTGATGCCTTTGTTTTTAGATGCTCTGTTTGTAAATCTCTCCTAATAATAGATCAAAAATGATGTTTACATCTATTCTCAGAATTGAGGAAGTAAGAACAGAGTAAGACTTTATAACTGGAGTTAACCCCTTCTGTTATCTCTATTGTATATTACAGTATTTTGGTACTGGATGTCATCTCTTTGAGAAGCCAACACGGTTTTCACAGCCCTAGGCATTTACTTCCTTGCCTTAGGCCTGTTTGTTTCACAGTTACACTCCATAAATCAGACATGTTATACCCTTTCCACATAAAGTATGAAGACACAATAACTAATATTAACCAGGTTTTATAATTCATTGTATGTTTACCCTTTACCCAAAATGCATGTAAATTAATTTTCTCCTCGGGTCTCTGGGGAAAAGTCTATGGAAGTTAAAATATCAAACACAGTAGGAAGCCTTGGCTTGTTGAATCTCAAGCTTAAACTCATGTTTTCAGGGAGGCTGAAACAAACAGAATTGCTTAAGAGATATGTTGCTAGAATAAGGATTGTAGAAAAAAAGGTTTTTAAAGAGATTTCAACCCCCAAATTTCTCTTCTCCTATTCTCCTGATACTACTGTAACTGGTTTTTACCATTTTCTTTACTCTCCTTAGTTCTCAAGATATGACTCTATTCTAGTAAAAAAAAAAAAAAAAAAAAAAAAAAAGTTGTTCAAATCCCTTAAAATTGTGACTTGATCTTGAAACAAAACCCATGAACCTGAAATAAGTTTTTGATTTATTTATTATTTCTGGTGGAAACAAGAACAGTTCTTCTTTTTGTTGAAGAGCCATGTATTAATTCACTCATTCATTTATGCATGCATATCTAAATTGGCATTCTGAGTACCAATTTATACTGTAGAGGGCATGGTGGTGCCAGTCTGGAGAGGGTAGTACTGGTCTTGCAGTGGGAGAACTCAAGCCTTTGGGGATTAAGCTTTGTGATTTCAGGCTAAAGTTTTAACAACCCAAGACTACCTATTATGTACCCAAACCTGTCATTCACTTGAAAAGTAGAATACCCTTTTGAAATAAAAATCTACATACTTTTACAGTTTTTAAAAAGATAAAATAATAAACAAGGTAAAGAAGATTAAAATTGGAGGGGGAGTAGGTTTTAGAAGTACCAACTAGATATCATATTGGCATATGAAATAAAAGTTGTACATTTTTAAATAATGCTGTCTGCTTGTTAGTAATTTGGAAATATTAAAACCAGATAGTACTTTTTGCAAAGTTGGTATAGGGAGGCTCCTTGCTCTATTAATGTACATTTGTTAACTGTACATACTCTCCATATGGTGCTGTACCTTTATATTAAAAGCATCCTTTCTAAGGAATGCTGGTTGCAAGATGGTTCCTATTCTTCTCCCTCTACTGAAGGACTTATCCAGACTTCTATACAAGAAAGCGGTTTCCCATACCAATGGTTTCTTTTTCAGTATCTCTTTGGAGAAACGTATTAGACTTTCAGACTCCTCCTCCTCCTCGCCTTCTTCCTCTAATCTGGAAATGAAAATGTGATATATGTAGAGGATGGGAAGCCAAGGACATCCAATCAGAATGGCAAGAAAAAAAAGTGACCAAGAATATAATAATAATTTAAGTCACCTATGGGACAAAATTAAGGGTAACAACATCCATGATGTAGGGGTATGTGAAGAGGGAGAACAAGAAGTTGAATATATATTTCAAGAAATAATGATGGAAAACTTCCCTAACCTGGTAAAGGGAATAGACATACAACCCTAGGAAGCTCAGAGAGTTCCCAACAAAATGAACCCAAAGAGGCCCACACCAAGATACATCATTATAATTAAAATGCAAAAGATTAAGATCAAAGAGAGAATCTTAAAAGCAGCTAGAGAAAAGCAATTAGTTACCTACAAGGGAGCTCCCATAAGACTGGCAGCCGATTTCTCAAAAGAAACTTTGCAGGACAGAAAGGCTTGGCACAAAATATTCAAAGTGTTGAGAAACAAGGCTTTACATCCAAGAATACTTTATCCAGGAAAGTTATCATTAGAGTTGAAGGACAGATAAAGACCTTCCCAGACAAAAATAAGCTAAAGGAATTCATCAACACCAAGCCAGTATTACAGGAATTGTTAGAGGGACTTCTTTAAGAAGAAAAAAACATGTATCAAAAAACATAAATAAAGAATGGTAATAAACTACATGTTTATCAACAGGTACCTCAAGTGGAAAAGAATTAAGTACTCTAACAAAAAGATAGGGAATCTGAATGGATGAGAAAACAAGACCACTACATATCCCACTTACAAGAGACTCACTTCAGAGTGACAGACACAGACTGAAAGGAAGGGGATGGAAAAGATATTGCCTTGATGGACCTAGAGGGTATTGCACTAAATGAAGTAAGTCAGATAAAGACAAATATCACATGATTTCACGTACATGTGGACTCTAAAGAACAAAATAAACAACAACAGAAATGGAAACAAACTCATAGATACAGAGAATATTTTGAGGGTTACTAGATGGGAGGGATGGTGAAAAACAGCAAAGGGATTAAGAAGTACAAATGGATAGATACAAAATAGTCATGGAGATATAAAGCGTAACATAAGGAAAATAGTCAACAATGTTGTAATATGTAAGAGGGAAGAGGGGTACCTGATTTAGTGGAGTGACCATTTTATGAGTTATATAGATCTCTAATCACTATGTTGTACTACTGAAACTAATATATTATTATGCCAGCAATAATTGAAAAAACTCATTGAATTATACATCCAATTGTCTATTATAGTGCAATAAAGCTGAGAAAGAAAAAAAAACTTCTTTCTAAAAACATGCCAAATTAAAAATACTCTTTCAAGTTCATTTGAGGCATGTCAGGAATCTGACCAGGACCTAAGATGGGAAGGAGAGGGATAAGCCCCCAGTTACAAATTTGGCCATTTCATGAATTGGTCTGGTTGGAGCATGTGGAGTCTAAACATTTGCTATCTACTAAATGATAACACATTTTGAGAAATACTCTTGAGAAGCAAACAATCAGCCCTGGGTAGAGTGCACTATGCTCTATTTCCCACTAATTATAACAGTGATGATATTTTCATATTCCGAATGTATTTGAGGTAACAATCTAGTTATTTTTGCTTCTAAGCTTTGTAAACATTCAGCCATCTCACCAGATAAAATTGCTGATGTAGCCTCAGACCTGATATTTATTTCTCCATTCATACTATGAAATCCACCTAAGATTATCATACATTAGAGTTTTGGAGGAACATTATAGAAACCAGTTACAAATAATCATTTCTTGCATTTTTGGCCTTGTAGCCTATTTCTTCACCTCATCAGCACCTAGAAGGCATGCTCTATCTTTGATTTCCTGAACCACATTTCAAAGGATTTTTTTTTTTTATCCTTCACATCAGTCACCTCTGACACAGCCAAAGAGCAGCCCTGCTAACATCCTATGTGGACACTTTTTTTCTCATCTTTGTTGATGAGAAACAAATTGTTTGTTTCTCATCAACAGTCTTGTTGAAATCAACATGTCTGGTCATTAGACTCCAGCAGAACAGAGAGCTAAGGCATACCACAAAACGCTGACCTTCACTTAATTATGATCATGCTGGAACTGAGGAGAATGAAATTGTAAGGTATCTTAGGTATGTAGGTGTAGTAAATTGTGCGTTTTAGCTACCTAACCTTGACATCAAACTATGTTGATACAATTTGTTTTTCAGTACCTTTCTTTTTTTGATAGAGCAATGACCACAAAGTTTTAAGATGATTCAATATGTGTTTAATGTGTATAGAAAATGTTTGTGCAAATGTTAGTAAATATGCAAGAATACCTATGAAAAAAGTGATGAGTAATCATTTTGTTTAATACTGATTTTTTTCCTTTAAAATAATATTTTAAGACTGAAACTAGATATTTCGTATCTTAAGCAGAATTGATTTTGTTTGGAATGATTCAGAAATGATGCTGAGAATAATGAGATTATAGGGGAAAGAGTGTGACTTTTTAAAGTTATCTCTCAGCCATTGGACCTAGAACTGGACAATTGACATCTTAAGCACTGAAAGTGTGTATTCCTTTACTGTTATGCATAACATGAAAGTAATTTGCATTTCTGTCTTTCCCTTTCCTCATCAGTTTTTATCCTGTCCTCCACCATTTCCTGACTCACTGCAAGACCAAATTTAATCTAAAATGGTACCTTGCTATTATCCAGCATATTGGTTTTTAATTAAATAAACTTTTCTGATTGGGCAAAAGCAGAACTGGTCGTCTCTACTCCTTGACTAAGTGTCTTATTGTATTTTTTTATAATATTTCCTGCAGGGACCAATTTTTAAAAGATCTTGCTAGGTCATTACTTAATGAGATAGCGGTATTATACCACTTGAGTAATGATATTCCAAACATAATAGTTCCTATCACTGCTTCTTAACTACTGCTGAAATAGAGATCAAGTCTACATGAAGGCTGAAGAGAAGGCGTGCAGCCATGGAAACCACATTTTTTTTTTTTAATCAGAGCTGGTAACAGAAGGACCTGGATTTGGTTGGCCCAGATGCTTCTGTTTTCCTCTGATACCACCATAGAGAGCAGTGGGTTTCAGGAATAGGAGTGAGTGAAAAAACAGCGTTAGGTTTGGATAACCCCAAAACTTGACTTATTGAATGAGTGTCAATGCTTAGGAAGCAGTGATCTTAGATAAGCCATTTCTGGTTAAGCTTCATGATTATATCTTGGAGAGTATCTATGTTGTGATAGTTTTTTAGCACCTTGCTAATCATCACTTTACCAAAGAGGAAATATCAGATGCCAAGCCCTCCACTGACAATTCTCATTTGGAATTAACAGCATTTTTGTTCTCATTATATTTTTAATTTTTTTCTAATTATACTTTTTTATTTATTTTTTATTTAATGCAAGCAGAGCTCTGTCTGTTTTTGGCTTTAACATATTTTTTAATGAATTTATTTAAGTAAAAAAGCAAGTTTATTTTAAAAAATACTAAGAAAATAGCAGTTTAGGATATTATCAAAATCATAACAATGGTATCAGTATTAGAACAAAATGATTCAATTAATCCATATTTAATGAGTATCCCACACCCAATAAAAAGTGGCATTTGACAATGCAGCAAAAAGTTATAATGGGAAGAGCACTAGACTTTTAGTATAATTTTTAAGTTGCAGTTTTTCCATTCATTAACAGTATTACTTTGGCAAGTCAGTGCTTTCTGCCAGAAGGTGTATAAGAGAATTTTCTTTAAGTTTTAAATGCTCTGGAAAATGTAATCTGTTATTATGTCCATTTGTAGGCTCCTACATCACAAACTGGTAGGTGTAGCTTAGAAGACCTGTGTGGGGATTTACCCACGTCTTGCATGTTGGACTAAACGAATATGATAGCCATTTTCACAATGTGTCAGAGAAGCAAATGAATATTTTATCCAGGCTTGAAATGAATCTGTTTTGAAATGAACAGAGTTCGGTGAAGCAAATAACATACTTAGATAAAATGATCACAGAAATTTTTTTTGTTGTTGTTGTTGTTTTTTGTTTTTTTGTTTTTTTGTTTTTTACCTATAGAGTTAACATATAAGCTGAAATCTGAGTAGTGAAAAAGAGACGACTATTAAAAGCGGCAGGGGTTGTGAGGAGGCAGAATAATTCTATGAAGGGAACAGCATTTGCAAAAAGTAGAAAGAGGTTGCTATTTCCCAGGAGCAAAGATGGCTGGAGCTTGGTGGACTCAAAGAAGAGGAGAGTGAGATGAGAATGGAGAAGTACTCAAGGACCAGGTCATCCAGGACTTTGTGAGTCACCGTGAGCAGCTTGTACTTTATTCTAAATGCTTTGGAATGCCATTGAGTTTTTGAAAGATGGTTCAGTCTTTCAAATTTCAGTTTGAATGGCCAAGGCGGTTTGGGAGAAATCATAGAATTCTAGGTGAAGGCTAATGATGTATTACCTGGAATGTGGCTGCTTCAAAAAAGCCTCCCTTTCTTCAACTCTACCTTGGTCCTTGAAGCTCCTACCCTCCCCAGTACCACAGATGACTCTTATGTCATTTATCCTATTATGCTTTAATACTGTTTCACACCATTCTTATCCCCCTACCGCCCAAGGTCTTAATTCAGAACCATATCTTATTCAGTCTTAGAATTGCCCACACTTTTTGTGAGAGGGACTTTGGTGCTAACTGTGGATGTCCTGTAGTACTCTGGTGGCTGCTGTGCAACCCCTAAATGAGGGAATGGGTGACAGGCCCTAGCATCCTGGCTGTCTTTACACAGCTGCCCATAGGCAGGCCTCAGATTATCCCAGGCAAGTCTACAGTGCCAGGAGGGGCTTTAAGACGTCCACTGGTATGTTATTCTTGAGTAAAGCATAAGCTCTAAAAGCCCAGCCGGGGGCATACCCCTTCACAGAGATTCACCATTAACCTGGTGACTGAAGGCCTAAGGTTACTCCTCTTGGAGAATTGCTGTTAAGATGGCTAGGATGCCTAGGTAATGATTTCTGCCACTTAAGGTTATGACAAGAAAAGCCATGGTCTTTCTGTCTGGCTACTGTGGATTTTGCTGTCAAAGAATGCCCTCTTATCTGGTGTTGGGCAGATCCTAAGGACTTACTATCCTTCCTGCATTTCCTGCATTTCTGCTCACCTATGTGAGCAGCTGTCAAATTATTGGAGAAAAAAACTGCCTAGATATCAGTTAGCTTTCACTTCTACACTTTGTTCTAAAATAAATATTTGATAGTATCAAAAGAATGCCAGTAAAATACTTTGAAGCAAAAAAAGAGAGAGAGAATTGCCCACAACTCTTACTTCTGTGTCTTCTACCTAATAAATGTTACTCATATATTTGTTAAATGAGTAAATAACACAAATTCAGTAGTCTCAGCATTCAATGTGCCTCAAAAGCAACTAAGGAGAATAAAAATATGGATACCAGGGCCACGCCCCCAGAGATTTTGATTCATAGTTTGGTATATTTGTTGCAAAACTTCCAGGTGATTCTAAGATGTGGTCAGAGTGGAGAACCAAGGAACCAGGCTGATTCTGGGTGGCCTGGAGTATCTTGCCAGTCCCACCCCTTTAAATGCCTATATATTTGCCTTTTCCTTGTGCATATTAAAAACATGACAGAAATGCCCTGATTATCTGGTCTTTAAAGTTATTCAAAATAATGAATATGAAATCTATTATAGGAGGTCAGTGGATATACAGCACTATAATATCACTGGCCCAGGTCTTTTAGGTTGTATTTTTTAAATATGCTATCAATTAGCTTTTCTTTGGACAAAGAAGATAAATTACTGTTTTTCACTAGACATGTGGAATTTGACTCACTTATTTTTTATCAGCTATGAACCCAAAAAACCTCAAAACAAGGAAGGGGTTAAAACATGACTTCTTCAGAAAGTCTGGCAGTGTTGTGTTTGTGTGTTTTGACTTCAGGAGGAGAAAATCTTTATTTAACTCTATATAATGTGTATATAATAATATAATTTGGGGGCATCTGCTTCAAAATAGAAACTGGGATGGTAGAGATAATAACAATAAGCAAAAATTAAACCAAACTGGGCTCAGTGCCCAGGAAGACTACCCAGGTTCCAAGAACTGGGCAAGGAATAAACCAATAGGGGGAAAAGGCAAGGATAGAGGGAGTTGTAAACTGCCGTCATTAAAATGACCGCTTTGTAATGCTATCGCTGTTGAGCAATTCAGTGGGGCATTTGTCATGTGGGTGGGGTTCCTGCCTTTCTCATTTCAGTGACGAGATTCCAATGGAACTTGCCTTCCTAAAATGTCAATGCTAAACATGCCAGTAATTACAGCGATCATTCATTACATTCAAGATTTTATAATGCTGTAAACTGCTTGGAAATAAATGGGCCAGGAGTGAAAATAGTTCATAACAACTTTAATTAAAGTTACAAGGAAAATGTCCATGTTTCATATGTTGCCTAAATGTCGTGTGATTTACATAAACAAAAGAGGAAATCCTCTTTGTGTGTTTAGGGATGGGTGTCTAATACAGGAAACCGTGTTTTCCTGTTATTGAAAAGCATCCTTTAATCTTTTAAGCACATTTTAGGACCTGCATGTATTCCAGGTGTGTTATTTCCTTTAATGTTAACACACAAGAGCAGGGCATGACTATCAGAGAAAAATATTAGAGCTCCATTTTGTGTCATAGGAGACACAAAAAATAAATGAATTAGGTTAAATGGATGGTTAGAGCCCTGGGCAGACTGGTGATACTGCCTGAATTTAGTTAGGGGAATGGTTATTGCTAATGGAACTTAACAGGCTTATACTTGGAGTTGTAGGCCAGAGAGGCCGTTTGTGAATAGAAGACTATAAAATTTCCTCTGATGGTGGATGTTAAGGAAATGATGACTTTTTAACCAGGAAAGTAAATGTAATTGGTGTGAAATGTTCTGGAGCTTTGAGCCAAATAATGGATAATAAACCTAAGCATGATCTGAAATTTAAAAAGATATGTATTTGCTAAATTCTGGTTAAAAGCAGAGAGATAAGATTATACTGAAGTTGTAAAAATAGTCTTCAGTCCTAGAACCACAGAGATTTTCAGCAGACCTAAAAACAAGATGCCCACATCTCATTCTCCTTTTTGTTCCTACTTTCGTGAGCCAGACACATTAATGCAATAGATTCTGCAATGTGTGAAGGAGAGTCTTCCTACCACCAGCCATGACTGGGGTAGGTGCTTTCTGTCTGTTTATTTCTCAAGGATTCCTTTGCCATCTGTTGAGCATCTGTGTAGTTATTTGAATATGTGGACACTGGGATTATTTGAAACAAAGAAAGAATGTGCCATTGATGCACAGTCTTATTAGGATTTCATTCATTATGACAAGTAGTGCTTTCCACTTTTCCTAGTTCCTTTAATAACATCATTTGTTTTAAATCTTACAATTCCTTCTTATAATTACCTCTCTACCCTCAAGGCTCTGAGTTAGGAAATAATCAGTCATAGAAATCTTCCAAGTTGACTCTCTCCTAGTGGCTGCTGCCTGACCTCTGTCTGACATGTGATGCTGTCCATCCTCAGCATGACCAAAGCTGGGGTGGGGAGAACTGTCCTAGTCCCACAGGTGTGGTGACCTCAGAGGTTCATGTGGAGCGGGGGACACCCAGGTTGCCAGAAACACAATACAAACTAGACTATAAGCCCAATAATTCTGTTTGTTTGCTTGTTTGTTCTTTGGAATGAGGTATTTATTACTCCTTATTAGTGAAACCTGGAATATTTGCACTGGACTATAAAATTAGAAATAGGCATTGCAGTTTCCTAAGGGAGCCAGTAACCTCCACTTGCTTTAAAATTTAGCCTTTCCCAATGACCCCTATGTGGTGCCTGTCAACCCTACAGTTGGTCATGGTATATTTGTAGCCTCTATTAAAGGTGCTTGGTGTTATTTGATTGTGTTCAGTTTGAACAAATGAAAATAAATGAAGCAGCCCTTACAATTAGGATTGTATTGTAACTGCTCGAAAGTGGAGATTATAACTTCCATTTTTTTTTAGTTCACCCCTCACCAAAGGCACACATATTCACTCTTTCAATAGATAGATGTCTATATTTCTATGTATATAAATATAAATATATTTTTTCTCCTCGCTCTCACTCTCATTGACATATGCTTGTAGGTGTGAGATGGAAATGCCACTGACTGAGGAAAAAAAACAACCTGCACACCCACTTATCTGAGTGGTCTTTATCTTGGCAGTGACAAACAAGAAACCCACACAGGCGTCCATTACAAAGGTCAAACAGTTTGAAGGCTCTACGTCGTTCGTGCGGAGATCACAGTGGATGCTTGAGCAGCTTCGCCAAGTTAATGGCATTGATCCTAATCGGGTGAGTGACTTGTCCAGTGTTGAGCACAGGCGTTCCCTTCACACATGACTCTTTCATTGCCCTTGGTGGTGGTAGTGGTTGTCTGAGTCATTTTAACAAAGCTATTTCTCTACTTCAGTTACGTAACTCAGACTTTCTGATTTTTGTGCCCTTCTTATTGGGGATTATAAATCTTTTCATCATGTTTGATGCAGGAATCTTAAGGGGATGCATATAGAAGAAATGCTACCTCCAATAATATCTTTGTTAGCAAATTGCAAAGAGCAGAGTTCAAGTATTTTGTCCATGGTTGTCAATAGGAAAAACCGTGTTCATCCAAGCTTCATTTACCTCCTAATGCCATCAATGATGAAGTTTAATTACCAAAAAAAATGAATGAATGGCTCCTTAAAAGTTATGTATTAGGATTCTATTGGATTTAATATCAGAAACATTTTATGGTAAAGTTATTATTCAAAGTAGATTCCCTTTTACTCGCATTCACTATACGAAACATCAACAGTGAGGAAAAATAAAATGTAAATTGTAACTATATGCTAAAATAATGAGGGGGAATCTTTTCTCACCAAAGGTTAGGGCAAGATTAATACAGTTCAGTGCTGAGAACCTGAAGGAATTATGTTCCAAGTAACTGGGAAAGCAGTATGCAGTCTGGATTCTGACACAAGTCAAACTGTGGTCAGCTATAGAGACTTCTGTGAGACTAGCTTCCTTGAGACATCTTCAACTACTGTAAGATTTAGGCTTTGCTTGATAAACAGAGAAAGGTGGACTCTCCATGTACCTGAGTGCTAATAAAGATGAGTTTTATGATTAGGACCAAAGTTTTGAAAGGTGTTTTAGCCTTTATGAGTCTTTTGTTGGGCATAGGTAGAAAAAGCAGTTTTTATACATTGAAATCAGTAGTTATTTCACTGTCTTTTCCAGGATTCTGCAGAGTTTGATTTGTTGTTTGAAAATGCTTTTGACCAGTGGGTAGCCAGCACAGCCTCAGAAAAATGCACCTTCTTCCAGATCCTCCACCACACCTGTCAGAGGTACCTCACGGACAGGAAGCCGGAGTTTATTAACTGCCAATCCAAAATCATGGGAGGTGAGTGGGCATTTGTATAACTTTGGTCATCCTGTTTCCTTAGACCCACTTTTACATAAAAAGTTAGGTGTTCTGCAAAAGAACGACCAAAAAAAATTCTGAATACTCAGAGTTAGACAACATAAGAACAATTCAAGGGAGTTCATTGTATGCTAAATCTAGACACAGAGGTGTGTTTTCACTCTTATCCAAAAACTGATCTTTTTAGAAGACTAGTCACTTAGCTAAGATTATTTGTACTGAGAACAAACCAGTTCCTTTATTGGAAAACCTTTCAGTTTGGTTTCTTTACTAGCATTTTTATAATTTCATTGCAGAACGCTGTTTTCTGGGTTGCTTTTCCTGTTATTTCTCAAGATATTCTACAAATGTTAGTATAAAAATTCTTAGAGATGAAACCCCCTTCTTTTAAATAGCAATTAGTCTCACAATTGTTCCTTGAATGGCATATAGAGCTGAGTTAGGATGAGTGCTAAAAGCCAGCCTAGGCTGGAGTGAGTACCAGCATTGGCAAGATAATGACAAACATTTAAGAAGGTGCTTAACACATTTTTTTTAGGTAGGCGTCATTTCTTTTTAAAGAATTGAAAAATGTACTAAAAATATAAAAGCCTCACCAATCATTTTTTGAGTTGAAGAAGAGTGTTTATATCATTGGTCTTTTCACTGACCTGATCTGGTTTTGAAAGAAATTTTTTTAAATGTATCATCTTTCTCTTAATCAAATGTGAAATGAGGGTCACATTAGAAATATTACATATTCTTCTTGAGCTGTATATATCTTTCATTTGGACTTGGGGCTGAACGCCATTATTCTGTTCTAGCAACTGATATACTCACTGTCATTTTGTCACTAGTCTTTTAGATGTTGTTTGGAGAAGACACTGTTCAACACTTACTATACACTGCCATGTTAGTGTCCCTCTTAAATGGGAAGTTGCTTATATCATAAGAACCTCAAAAGGTCTTTCTTAGGCATTTATGTAGAGTCATCTTATAGATTATTTAGTGCTAGAAAAATATATAAGAAGTGATGAATGGTGCATTTTTTCTTCCAGTTGGCTTTATCCTATGGTATAAAAGTGAGAAACATTAGACAGAGATGTGAAAAAGCAAGAAAATATCAAACACTAACCCCTTACTATTTAGAAAATATAATGAGATACAGCTTTTGATCATGCCTCTGCCATCAGTGCTCTTCAAATAAATTCTGCTTTCAAAGTCCACTTTAAGTTTAACAGACTTGACAAAAGATCAAAGCACACCAGGCTCAGGACCACAGAAGGCTTCATGAAAATGGAAAGTGAATCATTTTTCCCATCAGTGTCAGTATGGTCTGTAGCTTGCTTGGCTAGCGTTTAAGCGCAGAGTCTCCACTAAAAATAACGTGACGTTATGGATTTGAACTTTCCGTTGCCCTTGGAGCCAGACTCCTCTCAAGTGCTTCGCTTCCCCCATGTTCCATCCTGAGTGCAGAGGGGCCAGAAACAGAAACAGTGCCATAGAAACTATCACATTTCCTCAGAATGGGAATGTGAGCTGGAAGCAAGGGGACCACAGACTCTCTCCATTGCCCTTGCAAGGGAAACGAGCCATTCCCTCCTGCCAAGGTTCAGGAGAGCTTTGGTGACTCTTCTTTTCCTCCTCCCCTAAGGGACGGCACTAGGCAGGTTGCTCTTCTCTGTTACCCCTGAGCTTTCATTTCTTCTCTCAGAACAGGTCCTTTCATTCTTTTACTCTCTGTTGTTTTGTCATATAATCATACAACAAATGAATACTAAGTACCAAGTATGTGCTAGTCACTGTCGTACATCTGGATATGGAGAATAGTTCCAGATTTGGCCTCTCAATAGACCCTAATCACCACAACACAAATCCCAGATCCTAGACTGGAAGATCCATAACAGCTTTTCTGTATGCTCTTCATTTACCTTCTTGAATATCCTCAGACCTCCCTACACAGTCCCACTTGGCTGCTTCTCTCAGATATTGGCCCAGTCTTCACATGTCTTCCAGTGTCCTACAAACCCCAAATTATACAGATTTGAGACAGGAATCCATATATCTAATGTTAAATTGTTGCTGTGTGTGTTAGATAAAGCTAAAGATTGACTTCCTGTGGTAAGAAAAAGAATAAGTGAAGTGTCAGAATTGACTCTTTCTTTTGTGATAGTAGTTGTGTCTGTCATCTATTTTAGATCTCAGTTTTTCCAAGTGTAACATGAGAAGGTTATCTAAAATCTTTTAATTCTATCATTTTCAGAATCTGTAATTCCTAAGGTGTAGCTTTATTGTGTAGGTTACTTTTTAATTTAAGATTCAAATGAAAGCTTTGGTGCAGTTAAATGATGACTGGTCCTGGATTCCTAAGGAAGGCAAAAAAGTTCAAATTAACACTTTGTAATTTTGGCAGCACATATGTCCTTAATGAGTGCAGTCTGTCTTATTAAAACAGTCTCTTCTCCTTGATAACAGTTGTACCAACACACCCTAATTAATTAGCATGCTGATTAGTCTTCCTTTCTGCCAGTTATCACAATTCTGAGACTTAAAAATTATGTAGTTTTCAGGTCACTACATTCTGACCTTTTTAATTTGGGGGACACCTATCTCATCTTCTGATCTTCATTTTCTTATCTTCAGATGAGATCTGTTCCCAATTTCACAGTCTCTTCTTACAATATGGGCCACAAGTCCTAGATACAACTATTTTCTGTACTGTGAAATGTGATAGTTTTTGTGATTTTAGAGAACTAATATTGGTGTTAGTGTGCCACCTTATACCAGGTTCTTTACATGTTATCTCATTTAGCTTTTACAGTAGCCCTTGGAAATACAATCTATTATCTCCATTTTATAGAGAAGGAAATAGGATCAGAGAGACTATTAAATAGCTTGCCAAGGATCATATAGCTATTAAGTGGCAGAGATGACATTTAAACACTGGCTCACTATGCTCTAAAAGCACCTTCCTCAGGGCCACTGAGTGTTACACTCTAGGGAACACTGTTGACATCTTTGGTATGAATGGTGTCCCCTGGGGTTTTGCAGAAATTTTTGGAAATACTTTAGCCAGCACATTCCATAAACATTTACAAAGGGAGGTAATATCAGAGAGTCAGAGATAATGGATAGTTTTAACTTTTTTACTAGTTTTATCAGGTATATAATTAAGATAACTCTTAAGAAATTTTTGTTTTGTCCTAAGAATGATGGAGTCACCAGGAACTTTAAAATCAACTCACTTTTTGATTGTTTGTTTGTTTGTTTGTTTTTGTTTATCACAACTTTATTATGTTAAAAAATGAAAGTAAGGCTGTTTCAATGAATGAGAAAAATGATGGAACCCTGGCCACTCACCAGGCCTCTCGGGTACTCTGCATCTGGCCCAACCCAGTCATTAGGAAAACTGATTTTGAAAGATTTTACCAAGATCAGAGGACTGGGAGCAAGTCTGCCTGACTTCTATTTAACTACACTTTCTTTAATACCAGTTCAAGTAGGAATATCATTTAAGTATCAACAATTTCATGCAGTTCTTCTCTTGTGTGTATCGACTGTGCATATGCTATATGACAGGTTTTTCTTTTTTCCTTGGGGAGAGTCACTTACACAGATATGAATTATTTGATGTTTGAAACTCTCTCTTCTGAACATTCCACAAAGCTATTATTGATGGGAAACATTAAAACAGAAGGAAAAAAATATAGCAAATGTTATAGATTCCCTTCAAGTATAGTCATATGTCACTTAATGATGGGGATATGTTCTGAGAAATGCAATGTTAGATGATTTCATCATTGTGCAAATATCATAAAGTGCACATACCCAAATGGAGATAGTGTAGCCTACTACATGCCTAGGCTACATGGTATAAAACCTATTTGTCCTAGGCTACAAACCTATAAAGCAGGTTACTGCATCAATAAAAATAACAGTACAAATATTTAAAACATACAACTGGAAAGCCCAGTTTGGGGGAGTTTTTGGTTTGGTTTGGTTTTGGGGATTCTGCTGGTCTAACTACTGCATCAAAAAAGTTTGATGTTGACGGTGCTACATGAACTACTGATGGAATCATCTGACAGTGGCCAACCACTATTAGGAACGGAACATTGCAGCAGAAGCCACAAGATGTTTCTGATCTGTATCTTTTATATATTTTTTGTTTAAATTTAGGACATAACCAGTCATTATGTTGGGTGGTTTATGTGCTTTCTCATATTTTCTTAGTCATCTTGTTCCCATCATGGGACTCAAGAACAGATGCTTTTATTTTAAGTGGGAAAATTGAAGTGACCAAGGACTACTTCCTTAGATTCCATACAATTCTGCTCCTGATGTAAATGACTAAAGAAAAATTGGGTCACAGATGTGGTTTTTCTCTTTTTTATTGCTCATTGGCTGTAAGTTGCATTGAAATGCATGCTGTGAAGCAGCTGGTGGGTTATGGTTAGTCATCCTGAGCCAGAAGTGAGTGACTTTGTGCATTAAATGCTTTTAAATTGTATATCTCCATCAAAATCTTGAACCAAACCAAGGCTACGTAAGGGTACTTCCAGGTATTATTGATTGGCTTAACAAGGATCATGGACATGTTTTGTCCAAGCCAAAGTTAAATAACCTGCAATAGATGAGAGCCATTCTTACTTTCAGAATCAACTATAAGACATAACTGCACAACTTGATATAGTGACAAGAGCACAGGCTGATTCACTTGCTCCTGCCTTTGATGGCATCACTCGTTAGTTCTGTAACTTTGTCCGAACTGCTTAACTTACACTCAGCCTCTCTATGCTTTTCTGTATTGTGGATAGTAATATATACCTTGGAGGGACGTTTGGGGACTAAAATTAATTTTAAAATATTCAATCAGATGAGATTTTTGCAAAGTGCTAGTACATGTCTAAATATTTTATTTTTTTAAAATGTGAAATTGTAATATGTGTATTTATATTACATGATTTCTTCCAGGATGTTTGCCAAAAGCCCTTTCTTGTGAAAGAAGCAAGAAAATATTCTTGAGCTTTCCTAATCCATGTTTGCCATAAGAATCGCAAAGAAATAGTAATTTCTTTGTTCCAGGTGGGAATGAACTGAGCTATATTATAGATATTTCCAATGTCTGGAATGCCAAATTGTTTGCTTTGGTTTATAGAATGCTGAATGTGTTGCATTTTATGTTTGACGTTTATAGAGTGCATATGTTACTGCTGACTTACCAAAACAACGATGTTTAAATTCTGTCAAGTGACACTGTGCCAGAGTTCAGGCATATAATTCAGATCTTCTCATAGGAAAGAAAAAAACCTAAAACATGTTTTCTGAACTTTATAATAGAAAAATTTCATCAGTATATTTCCAGCCAAGAATATTTCTTGAGTCCAGTTCTCTTTCCACAGCCAAAATGGAGATATAGGGGTCAGAGGTAAAATTGTTTAATATTGTTAGACATGAAGTAGTATTTCTGAAACAGACATTAAAGGCATGCTACATAAGGTCCATACTCTCAGATTTACAGACAAGTATAATTTTAACAGAATTTGGGAGACAGTAAGTTTGCCAAACAATTTTCTATGTAGAGACATTTAAAAAATCTTCCTACCCAGTATTACCATAATTTCAGAAAAAGAAGTTTTACAATAAAGGTAAAAAGGACATAATCTCTGAGAATAAAGAGCTGTTTCTTAAATTGAAAACACTTAGCCTTTATAAAAATCCTACTACATTGTCATTGTTTTTCTTAGTTCTCATAGACCAATAAAAACAGTAAAAATTATGAGCTGGTATTTAAAGGTTGTTGCTCTGCTATAATGTAAAAAAAAAAAAATCAAGAACTAAAAATTACATGGATTTTTAGTGAAAAGAAGCTTAAATTCTCAAGAACAGAAACTGTTTCTAAAACTGGTTATTTAATGATTTGTCAAATTCATCTCTACTTCTGGGGAAACCACTCAGAGCACATACCTTTTGGACAGCAGATCAGAATATAATCTTCAAGGTAGAAAGCCATAGTTCTTTTCCTTACCTGAACTAGAAGTTAAGATTTTGTGCATAGTAGCTGAGAAACTACACAGGGATATGAGATTTTTAAAACCTTTAGTGGAAGGATAAATAACATGAATAAATTTTTTTTACATTATTTCTTAAGCTTGTAAAAATTTCAGCCTTGTTTCGGATCATTAAAGTAAGACTAAATCACTAGATTGAGCATTAGTTATCAAAATTTAGACATTGATGTAAATCTGAAGTTGGAGACTTCATATTTACAAGACCATACTTTCCTCATTCTTCTACTTGCAATATTCCTTCCAGGATTGGGTTCCTTAGGTGTCTGTCCTGCAAGGAGCAAGAGCATGATGGTTGACAGATTTGGGAAACAAAAACAGACACTTGGTAAAATTTGTATTTCAGATAAACAATGGATAATTGGTTAGTATAAGTAGATTCTATTTTATATATGGAACATAAGATCTACTTATACTAAAAAAAACTATCCATTGTTTATTCAAAAAGCAAATTAATTTACTGTGTCCTGTATTTAATCTGGCAACTTTCAAGGGCATCTACCCTCCCAGTTTCTAGCCACCTTAACAAATATGGAAAACAAAATAACTTTATTGTTATATAGACAAATAAACTTTATGATGGCCAAACAATTATTAGGACTTTAAGATAATTTGAGAGAGCGCTTTCAAAGGCATAATGTTAGGTTAGCCCTTCAAATATACAAACAGAAAAGTATGAAATGAATTGCTAAGAATGGCTATTAGAAGAACTTACTGTGGCTATTCTACATAGAATAATGCTGTAAAAGTACAAATTATAATTAGCAGTAGTATAGGAAATGCACTACAGCACTGTTGTAACTGAACATGAGTTTCCTGGTTTGTTTTGCATGGTAGAAAAGCTCAGTCCTGAGTCTGAATATCTTTGCCTTGGTTTTAAGGAGTTAGTTTACTGTCAAGAATAATAAAAAGAGCCATAGACTCTTGGGGGCACCAAGCAGAACAACAGTTCCCATGTATGAAGGAAGAGTTAATAGCTCTGGGGTCACAGGAACTAGAAGAAGAATAAAGAAGTCTAACAGGAAGCTGCCACCTTAAAATCTGGCCTCCTGTCTGACCAGCTGAAGGGTTATCTTAATAATGGAGGTGACTGGCCTATTAGGGATCCCCTAACAAACCTGTGGCTTGTCTCTAAGCTCTGACACTGCCCATCTGTGGGCTCTCTTCATTGTCAAGTAAACAAGCATTAAAAAGTAACCCTGGCTTGGCTTTGGGTTAGTTGGTGGGTTGTTTGGTTTGATTTGGTTTGATTTGGTTTGATTTTTGTTCTAGCTCTATATGAGTATAGTATCCAAATGTGATGCTTCTATAGGTGAACCATTCAATGACTCATACCTATTAAAAGAGAAAGAATATCAGTTTCAGTATTTTCTAATTTTGAGAGCACATTAAGCATAACATTTTAATTGTAATATATGAGTAGCAGGAAAGCAAGAAAATAAGTATGTCGTTATATTTGGGCAAAACATATGTTTCAAGAAAAAGAATGGAGACAAGTCTTCATTGGCTTAGGGACTTATTTAGTATGCCCAACTTTTGAATGGTTAAATTGTGAGATGGCGTGTGTGTGTGTGTGTGTGTGTGTGTGTGTGTGTGTGTGTGCATGTATACGCTTTTCAAATTCAGTGGATACAATTCCTGGGAAACCAAATATTTGTTTTGCTTTTATTTAAATTAATAGTGCAGTGCCAAAAAGATGATATAGTAGTAAGACGTGGGCTATTTTTCAGTTTAGATGCCTAAACAGATTATTTATTGATTATTTAATCTTTGAGAAAATCTAAAGGTAATTGTCATAATTACCCATAATACTATGCCCTGTAGAAAAGAACTTTCAAGTGGAATCAATATCTCTTTCACTGAACCTCATCGAGAATATTCTGGTCAGGATTAGCTTTATGCCCCTTATAGCAACGAGAATTAAACAGGACAGAATATGAGGGGCAAAAGTCAGGGGCATTCCATGATTCATATATAAATATTGTACAAGATCTAATCTCCTTGTAATTATTTATACTATTATATATCATTCCCTCTATCAGTTTTTCGCTCTATCCTATGGACTTTATTTTCACAGTTGGTTGATCTTCCCAGTTTCCATTATAAGAGGCTGAGACTTATAGAAAAAAAAATACATTTTTTACAAGGTCAGAGTAGATTCACATATCTGTCATAAAAGCCAAAAGTTTGTTTTGTGGTTGTTTTTCAGGAATATTAGGTTTTTTTAGACACTACATACTGGGAGGGAAAACACTTTTACACTTGTAAGGAAGTTTCTATGGTGTCAATATGTTATCCTTGTATATTTTCTTTAAACTTTTGGCTTTTAAGCTTGAATAAGATTGAGTAAATTATAACTTTTAAAGAATATATTATAATTTTTTACATTATTTAAAGGTAAATATTTGTCTTAGATATTTCACTCTTTCTAGCCACAGATGAGGTTACCATCTTGGTCACTTACATTAGTTTCCGACTGATGTAGCAAATTACCACAAACTTAGTGGCTAAAACAACACAAATTTATTATCTTATAGTTCTGAAAGTCAGAAGTCTAGATGGATCACAGGGCTGTCGGGAAGAATTTGTTTCCTTGCCTTTTCCACTTTCTAGAGGCTGCTTTTATTTCGTGGTTTGTGGCCTTTTCTTCCACCTTCAAAGTCCCCAGCATAGCGCCTTCAAATATATTTTCTCTGGCTATTACAAGTACTGTCTCCTTTTACAAGGACCTTTATTATATTGGGTCCAGTAGATGATCCAGGATAATCCTCCCATCTGATGATCCTTAATCATATCTGCAAAGTCCTTTTACCACATAAGGTAACATGCTCACAGGTTCCAGGAATTAGAACATGGACATCTTTGAGAAGCCATTATTATGCCTACTACGCCACTTTTCCAAAAGCTATAGTGTACAAAATAGTAATATTGTCCTAAATTTAATTTTTTTAGTTTTATAAGATATACTTTTAAATATTTCTTGTATACTATATTACTTGTGCTAATCTATTATCATTTAAGATATTTAAATTTAAAACTATGTAAACTTTTTATGAAGATCTAGTACATAAATGGCTGAAAAGGCTTACTGTGTGCAACATTACCAAGAAGTTCCTCACTTTACCAGCTGAGATATTCATACCTTTCTCTACACTACAGGGATTTTTTCCCCTTAATAATCATATAAGGTTTTTTTTACAAGTTTCTAGAAAGTCTTAGAGTACTTAATATTTAAAGCTTTTGATGATGGTGGTATTATAAGATATTCGATTTTGCTAAAAATCATGCTTTTCCTTGATATTTACCTCAGAAAATGCTCATAATGCCCACTTGTAAATAACTCAGTGGTTTTCTTCTTGAGAGATTGAGAATTCCCTTTTCAGCTTTGATATAAAGTATCGAAGTCAAGTTTATTTAACACCTTCTCATCACAGCCACATTCACATCAACTGGTTAGATTTATTTCTTTAATTCAATATACATTTAGCATGAGTACCTGAAATACAGTTACCATGTTAACTCAACAATTTTCTATATTTCTTAGCACGTGTACTTCCTTCCCTATGGTACATTTCTTTTGGTGTGGGGTACAGCTTCCCACAAGGATAGTCAACTCCTCTTTTAAGGTTTTTTTTTTTTCCAATTAGGGTTGACATTCAATATTATGTTAGTTTCATGTGTACAGCATAGTGGTTAGATATTTATATAATTTACAAAGTAATCCCCCTGTTAGTCTAGTACCCAACTGACACCATACATAATCATTACATTATTGTTGACTATATTCCCTATGCTGTGCTTTACATCTGTGTGATTATTTTGTAACTGCTAATTTGTACTTCTTAATCCCTTCACCTTTTTCACCCAGCCCCACAATCCCCCTCCCATCTGCAAATCACCAGTTCTCTTGATCTATATTCAAGCTATATTTCTTAAACTTTGTATTTCTGGTATGGTATGATACACTCTACAAAGAAAAAGACTTTGAATGTAGAAATCTGTATTTGAGTTTCTGGTTTGTCACTTACTATCTATGGACACATTACTTAAAGTATATGCCAGGCAATTTTTTTCAGTTCACATTATGCCTTAAAAGTAATTATTGTTATTTCTGTTTTACAAGTGAAGAAACTGGGTCTCAGATGGGTCACTTAACTTGCCCAGGGTCACATAGATAACAAGAGAAGTCAAGATTTGAACTTTGGTCTCTCTAAAATCTGTCCTCTCTACCTTTTTCATTAGAGAGAGAAAAGCAGAAAAGGTCTTCAAAGCAGCTCTTTGATGTATATTTTTGTCTAAAAGTTTCAAGTGACACTCCAACAAAATTAGATTCTATCCTCATTTCATTGGCCATTAGTATAGTTCTTGACATTGGCGATGTTGTATTTTTAGTACAACATTTGAATTATAGCACTCATTGCTTTGTGACCTAAGTTATTTTTCAGATAGTAATGGACTGTTCCCTCTCCTAATGCTGCATTTTCTTACAGTGTTTCAGGTCATGTTTTTTTTTTTCTTCTAGTAACGTATCTTTGAAATTATACTTCAAAAGGAAAATGCAATTTGATTCTTTGAAATATAAGATATGTATACATTTTCAGGAATACATATGTTATATAGAGTGTGGTACATTTATATTCAACTCTTGTGCATAATAACACTTACAGGCCAGCAACATGCATGGGTAAATAAGATGGAGTCCCAGGTAAGGCAGCCTTCAAAAACAGAATATGTATAAATCTTTTTTTGAGAAATACTAGACTTGGAAGAATGTGATAAAGCTTTCTTCAATGATCATTTAAAAAATAATTCTAAAATTATGACTCCCCTCTTTTGGATCTATTATACTTTTCAGCTTCATCCCTTGAAAACTGAGTAAATGTACACACAAATACCTGGATTTCTCTCTGATTAAGATTAGGTGAAAAAAAAACTATAGAAGTTTTAAATTCTAATACAGATAATAATAGGCAGGACCACTGAATTGTGGCTGCTTTTCAACCTTTTTTTCCATATTATAAAAAAGTAAATTGGAATTTATCATTTCAATTATCCAGGCTTATCTAAGATAATCTGTCAATAAGACATAATCAGCTTTTTCTTTGTTTGCTGGTGAAAACAAAGAGAAAAATCAGTATTATGATTGCTGAACATTGTAGAATTTTTAGGTTATCGTGTTGTTAAAAAATGAATGTTTTGAAAATTGAATATTAGAGCAATTTGACATTGTAAATTTACATTTGGAGTCTTCAGCACCACCACATTTAAATAGAGGAAATTAAAAGGAAATACCCACCTTCAGAAAAAAAGATAAATATATACATATACCAGAAACACAACATAATCACAAGGCAGTTAGTAGGAATGAAACTGCTTACCTGCTGGGCTACAGGTCTGATAAAAGGTAGTCTGAATTCTATATTGTAACAGCGACTAAAAGTACCCCATTCAAAGCAGGAGACCAGAGTCACATTCACTGCCTAGATCCAAGGCTTCTCTGCTCAAGCAAGGAATCTGCACACAAGCTGTAACCAACTGCTCCCTGGGGCAATGGCTTATAAGAATCTGTATTCCTGGAAAAAATGATAAAAAGCAGACATAGTCTTCCACCCAAGACCTGGAACCAGCTGCCCACTAGCTTAGGACTGGTTCTGTGATATCCAGAATGGCACCTAGGACAGGAGCCTCAGATCATCACTTGAAGTCCTGGTTGCCTCAGGGACCAAGAACAGGGAACAATAAAACTGTACATAGGGAGAAATGGCTAAGGTGGTAAGGAAGAGCGGAAAGAAATAAAAATATCTCACTCTAAAAGAATATACACACCAAAATTCTACAATACATGAGAGGGGAAAAAAAACAGTTGGGAGATGAATTTATTCCAAAAGAAGTAAAAATAACAGAGCAATTTGAAAGCAGCTTTAGAATGATTACGTTTATGATACTGAAAAGATAAAGGAAGCAATTAGAAAAAACAAGGTGATATAAGACAAAAACAAAACCAAATGGAAAGACGAGATAGTGGGAAGTATAAAAGAATTCTGGAAATGAAAAAACTATAGTCTTTGAAATACATTCAATTGATAGAATAAACTCTAGATTGGGCAAGGTCAAAGAGAGAATTAATGAATTGGAAGATAATGAGAAATTCATGTATAATACAGTAAAGATATAAAGATAAAGGAACAGGTGGAAGATAGAATGAGAGGCTCTACCATTTATTTCATAAGAGTTTTGAAGAAAATGGTATAAGAATAGTGGAAAAGCAATACTGCAAAAGATGATGGCTAAAAACTTATCAAGAACTGAAGACTCAGAATGAGAATACCACCAAATGTCACGCTTGAAAGTAAAACAGAACTATACCTAGATAAAAAGAAAATGAAGCAGCAAAACATTAAAGACAAGGAGAAAAATTTTAAAGATACTGAAAATAAAAGAGTTTCCTACAGTGGAAGGCCAAAATGATAGCTTATCATCAGCAACAAGAGATGCCAGAAGTCAATAAATTAATTTCTAGAAGTAATTGTCAATCTAGACCCAGCAATGTGTACTCAAAGGAAAGAGTCAACAGTGATCACAAATATGGTAAAATAAAATAAAATAAAGTACACTGTCAAACTTAATTGCGAAATGAATATTTTAAAATTATTTTGAATGGATGTTTTGCTTAAAAAAAAACTGGAACCAAAATTCTAGACATATTAACAAGGAATAAATGTTTGTGTTCAGTGGGCAAAGTCTGTTCTGAAAATGATGGAATTACTGAATTAATTTGATTCTGACAGGAAAAAATTATAGTTGCACCTATTACACTTCTGGTTTTAGAATGATAGACTAGAAAAAAAAATTTCCCCTTCTTCACTTGATTCTTAGCCAAAATCAAGTAGAAAAATGTAAGAATGCAAATTATCTGATGAAACACATAGTTATCTTTAATTACAGTCCCCTATATGTGAGAAAGGGCTGACAAACAGACGAGGTCAAGGTAGATCCCGAAAGAGAGTTCTCATAGCTGTAATCTCAGACAGGTCAGCAGAGTGAAATGATCCAAAGTTTGTGCCAATAATTTCTTTTTCGGAGCAATGAGCAGGTGCCAGGAAAGCTCTGGGAGTTTGATGGACTCAGTGGCAGGATGCCTAAACAAGCAAGTAAAGAAGAGCTGGACAAAGATTTCACACAGTCACAACCATGTTTGCAGGAATCAATCTATTGATGGTGGAAAAAAAGAAACTGAATTCTACGCAGTCCTGTGGTACAGTTCCCATTTGAGGAAATAACGTTTCGCGAAGTCTCTGTCACATACATAGCCCTACATCATAAAGTGAGTGCCTCCTGCCTGCTAGCCTGGAATGTGGTCCTATTCTCTCCTCAATAATGTGAACCTCCTGCAAATAGCTGTTCAGAGAGTGATCACTGTGGTTTCAAAGTGAGAGTCCCAACAGAATCAGCATAAATGTTTCCATCATTTTCTAGGTGTGTGTGTACTTGCACAATTCATAGCCTTCCTATGCCATGGTTTTGGGTTTTGTAAAATAGGGTAATAATTCTTCCCGTATAATACTGTGGATAGGATGAATTAACATAACACAGGTAAAATATTAGGCGTGCTGCCAACACATGGTAGAGAGCCTAGCGAGCCAAGCGTGTTTCTATGAGGTGGAATTCCCAGGGCTGAGCATTTACTTGGCTTCATTTTCTTTTTCCTCTCTGAAAGGTGGTGATTAAGATCACGAATCCAGGAACAAGAATGCCTGAGTTTGAATCCTGCCTTTTTCACCTACCAGTATTATAATCTCTGTCAAATTGTGTACTGGCCCTCCATTTTCTCATCTGTAAAGTGGTAATAATAATAGTTATCTACCTCACAAATAGTATTCCATTGCTGTGTTAAGTTACTTTATTCTTGTAGAGCATTTTGAATAGTGTCTAGCATGGAGTAAGTATTCAGTATGTGTTAACAATGAATACTTCTATTTATTGAGAATTACAGGTCATACCATAGACATGATTACTATACTTAAGTTTTTAAGGATAGTCACCTTCTCAGGAAATGTGATTGGTTAAACGTATAAGCAAACATTGAGTGACATTATTTTTCTTTGCAGGATATAATACCCTATTCCTAGCTCATATATTCCAAATTTTGGGTTATTTAGATCATAAGCAAAATTCTCTTCTGCCCATAGTTAGTTAATTTTTAAGGTAGATCAACACCATATGTTAAATAAATTATTTATGTGCTGGTACCAGCCAGTAATTATAAGTTATTTAATATGATAGGAAAGCAGAGGTCTACAAACTGCAGGCCTCAGTCCAAATCCAGTTTGTTTACATAAATAAAGTTTTACCCAGACACAACCACTCCCATTCATTTGCATATTGCCTCTGGCTCTGCTTTCACCCTACAGCAGCAGAGTTGAGCAGTTGGGCCTGAGACCTTACAGTTAGAAAAGCCTAAAATATTTACTATTTGCCCCTTTACAGAAAAACTTTGCTAACTACTGCCCAGAGTAATAGTTTTCAATAAGTCTTTAGCTAGTCAGAAACACCATTTTTAGATCACTTAATAATAGGTTTTAGTGTGCTTTGAAAATATAGTGTAATGAATTAGAAAGAAATTGATAGTGATGCGGTTCTAGTCCCCCATAATGTTTTTGTGATTACATAAAAGCTACAAATAGATGGTAGGGAATTTCACTTCTTTCCCTTAGTGAGAAATATCAGATTTAGGACTTGAGCCCTTGCTCTGATGATCCTTTGTTAAGGGGTGTTCTCAAGGCCAGTATGTATAAAATGAGAGAAAAGAACAAGAGAGCCGACAGGGACCCACAATGCAACTTTCACTTATAATCACAGAACTCAAGTCCCTGTGGGGTTGCTTGGCCAGGTTCCCAGCAGAGATGGGAGATCTCTGTAGTTTCCAGCGTTCATTTTCAAGGCCAATTGGATTTGAATGATCTGGGCTATCATTTTCTTTTTTTTTTTTTTAATGGTTTTTAGATTTTTTTGTTTTATTTTCTTTAAACTGATTGACTTTTAATCTCAACTTATCAGAAACACTATATAAATCTGCTGGGAATTTTAAAATGGGAAGGAAGTAGTAGGAAATAAAGAAAGAAAAGCGTTTGAGTTGTCCACACATATAGGTGTTTTTGCTCAAACTTCCTCTATCCCCCCTCAGTACATTTCTAAAAGGAATTGGATGCTAAGCACTTAATAATGAGTCATGGAAGGGCCCTCATGAATACTAGCCTTTTTTTTTTTTTTAGTTTTTAGTAACTTTATTTTCTATAAATTTATCCTACAATGTTTTTTTTCTACATCTTTACTTACTTAAAAATTAATAGAAGCAAAGACAGGTTTAGTCAGCCAAATTTAGATTCTAAAGAGTTAAGGTCAATGAAAAGAAGTTCTGTACTTTGCCACTGCCAAACACTGACCCTCCAGCATCACTGAATGGTCTCAGGTCTTCTCCCAGGGACCAGTGAAGACAGCTGCAGGGAAAGACAGACAAAGGTTATAGCCCACTACAGTATAGAGCTTGTACTGACACTCCTTTGAGTAAGGCACCTCCTTGGTAGTCATTTGTCAGAGACTGGTGGCAAAAGATGTCAGCTTTGGGCCTTGTGGTCTGTCCTTTCAGGATCTGTGGAGCTCGATGGGTGTATGTGCCACCCAAGTGGTTAGAAGGAATCAGGAAGCATGGCTATTCTTCCAACTCCTTGGAGCAGCCAAAGTCTCTAATTTTGCAGACAGCCTGCTCAGTCCAACTGCAGACCACACCAAATATGTTTGATGCTCATTTAAAAGCCAGTGAAGCTCTCAGTTGGGAAACTGAATACAGATCTTTCATGAAAATTTAACAAGAAAGAAAAGATTGATTTTGGTTGCCAAACCCTAAGAGATCATTAGCTGTTGCTCTTCCTTTCTAGTTTCTATTTCCAGACCCCTCAGCTCAGCAATGCATCTCTAACACTTGTACTCCCTAGAGATGACCCAGTCTTTCTGGCAGACCCCACTTAGATGGAGAAGTCCAAGATGAAGATGCTCATTTTAAGCTAATCATGTTAGAGCAGTAGCCTAGACCTCTTTAAGTAATAGCAGTATTATGTGCCCTACTCATGTGTTGCCTTTTTATTTAATTTTACAGATAAGTTCTGTCCTAGAGTTTGCTGAAATTAACAAGTCCTCACATAGCAGAGCTCTGGGTGACTGTGCTGGTAGGTGTTTTGCTTGGACTCAGCCCCACAGTCCAAGAGACTGACATTTCCAACTTGCTCACACAGTTCTTTCCTACCCACTACTCCACAAAGCCACAGAACAACGTTTTGCTGGCTTTTTTTTTTTCTTGCTTTTGACTGAAGTATATGTGTAGAAGAACTTCTCGTGTGATTATGACACTTGGAAGTATAGTTAGGTGGCAATAAAATATCAAATTTCAAATGATGGATATGCTTCTATTCCTGAAATTAAACCAAAATAGTCTAGCCTCTTAAGAAATATATGTTTAAATATTTCCATGAAAATACCTATCTGGTGGCCACTCATGTTTGCAAAGTTCTCAGACCACTTTTCATCTTTAAGAATACTAAATTCTTCTTTGTATTACAGAGTTTAAGAATCTGTCCTATTTTTTTTTACATCTTCCCCGCTGTTTTAGGCCCTTGTTTTAGATCTTTTGTGTCTAGTTACATTTATTCAAAATAAGCAAGCATTCAGTTACAATAAGAGAATGGGAAAAATTGCAATGCCATATATTCCTTGCAACCTCTAATAATTATGTCTATATCAGCTAACGTGAATTAAAATATGCACATTCTTGATGTCTTCTAGTCCTCAGAAGGAAATGATTACTACGTTTTGTCAAACTAATGCCAATATGATGATATGTTGAAACATTCAGCTTGCAGCTGCAAGTTACTAAGCCATATAAGGTAAAACTTTAATTATAGCTTCACCCTGCAGTAAAAAGTGCTTAATTAGACTCCTATAAGATTTTACTTGAAGCAAAATTTTTTCTGAAGATAGATTTAAAGAATTAAGAAAAAGATATTTCCCATTCATTTTTCTTTTTCACTTATTGGCCTCTTTATCCATACTTCCACCCTACTTTTCCCCTATTATGAGAAGTAATATAAGAAATTTTAGTCTCTGTCAGTTAATAGATAACCTTTTGACTGGTTATTGACTTTCACTTCTCAGTTGTGAGTTTTCAAATGCTATTTTCCTTAGTTTTTTGACCAGGTCTTCAGTGAAAAATAAATATTTTACACTTACAAAGTCTTTTCTGTACTGAATCAAGTAGTACCAATTTGCATGTTGCCACTAATCTTATTAAAAACCATTAAAGTACCAAAGTTTGAATATGATTTCATACTAACATTCAAAGGTATTGCTGGTTTTTTCAAGTGTCAGTAAAAAGAGTACAGTGATAACACTCCACCTCTCTCTGCTACTAGTTCTGGCTCTCCTAATTAATAGTCATGGTAGCTGCAATATAGTGTCTCACTTGTATGGTACAAGATTTTTTACCTTCCTGCCATTTTTTTCTTTAAGCTTATCCATAAATATATTTTTAATAAGAAGGCAAATGGAAAATGGATGTCTAGATCCACAGAAATGACACTAAGGATATTATTATTAAGAGTAGCTTTGGCTACAAGTCCAAAGCAGAAAATGGGATATTTAATAACCATATTTACATTAGTATATAAAATGTATGTTTTTATATTTTAAACCATAAAATTTGGTTTGTTAATGCTTATTTTCCAATAGCACCTACGTTTTTGTTCTTATAGTATAGAGATGAAAAAAAAAAACTTTCTTAAAAATAAAATTAAGTGCTTTTTTTAAAGTAGATAATGTTATAGATTGCATGTTTGCGTCCCTTTCCTAATTCATACGTTGACACCCTAACGTCCAATGGGATAGTATTCGGAGACAGAGTCTTTGGGAGATGATTAGGTCAGGGGAGTAGAGCCTTCATGATAGTGTTAGTGCCCTTCTTAGAAAAGACTGGAGAGAGCTTGTTTCCTCTATCTGCTGTCTGCCATGTGAGAACTAGCAAGAAGATGATTATCTGCAACCCAAGGAGAGAACCCAACCATGCTGGCACTTTCTCTCACCAGAACCCAACCAGGCTGGCACTTTGGACTCAGACTTCCCCACTTCCAGAACTGTGAGAAATAAATTTTCATTGCTTAAGCCACCCAGTTTACAGTATTTTGGTTATGGCAGTCTGAGCTGGGTAAGACTTTTTTTTCTTCTAAAACAATAGTTTAAAAATCTTTGAAGAGCTAATTTCTTTCATTGGATACTTATAAAATTCTACTCTTCCCACCTTCATACATAAAAATAATATCATTGACTCAATTTGTTTTAGTTACATAAAACATTTTCAAGGAAGTCTTCTAAACCTGGATACCCTCCTCAGTATGCATTGCAAATGTGAATATTACCCCTTGTGTTGCAACAGCAATCACATCTCAGAATCTCAGTAGCTTAACAAATAAGACATCCTTTCTCATACCAACAAAGTCTGTGAGTTCAGTGCCTGTCTAGGACAACATCTAAGTAGTGACTCAAGAATCCATTTGCTTGTATGTTTTTGATTCACCATCTTAACAAGTGCCTTCCAATGTCAAATTCCATAGGAGAAAAAGAGAGCTGGAAGGTCACCAAGGATTCTCATTACTTCAGTCCAGAAGAGACACTCATTGCTTCTGCATACAGCCCACTGGCCATATTACCAATCTGACTTCCAGCAAGGCTGGAAAATAGATGCTTTCTATGTATCCAGGAAGAAAAAAATGCAACACAATTATGTCAATATCTACTATTATTTTAGCCAAACCCTTTGTGTGTATTATGGAGGAAAACTGGAGAAGCACTTTTTAAGTTATATAATTTAAAGTCAGATAACTTGAACTTGATCTTATAGTAACTAATCAACCCAAAGACTCTGCTTATTCCCTTTAGAAATCCATGACACATTATCTACAAATGAGTCACTTTTAATGAGCCCTCTCCCTTAACCCTCCTGAGTACTCCTTCAGTGTCTCCTAAAACTGCCTTTTTATTCCCATCTTTACCATTGTACCTCAGGCCCTTGTCATCTTTTCCTGAAATATTTTGCAGCAGTCTAATCACTGGTCACCTTACTTCCTTTTATTAGTCCCTCCCCAACTAGATCATCAGTCTTTCTTCAGCATTGTAACGTCTCTCCACCCTATAAAGTCCAAGGAGCATTAGCATCTGTAATACTCATGTGTCATATAAGAGTCACATACCTTAAAAGTATAAGGATTATTCATTTCTCAATATATAAGGATCCTTGCCACAACAAGGATTGTAAATGGCTTATAATGACACTTGGAAAACTCAATGAGTCACATACAAAATAGCTTTAAATTGATGGAAATCTTTATCTTTTAGATGTGATCCTGTTAATATTTTAACTAGTAGGTTGTCTAGGGATGAATATACTAAAAGTTTATCCTTCTAAATTGAGTTTTCAATGCTTAATTCTTTTTAAAAGTGTGGCATTTAAACAGAAGAGGTGTGAAAAACATGCCTTTCTTCATATTCCAAATAGAGTAAACAAAGGAAGAAGCAAAATCTGTTTAGGTTTTCACTCACGTTGTGCATCATTTTTTTCCTACCAGAACCATTACAACAATTTTGGAAACAGTGCTGTTTCTATTGAAAGTAACTTTTTACATATTAATCAAATATCCTAAATCTGCATTTTATGCATGATTATATCTCTGAGAGAATAAAAAAATCCACAACAATTTATAAAAATGCTGTATAACTGGAATTTTATTTTAGTATGTCCAGAAGTTGATCCTATCTGTGTGCCAATCAGAATAGCACAATGTAAGATGAATACAAATGAAAATAAGAATTTATGCATAAGTAGCAACCTCATCGTAACTTCTTAAAACCAAAGACTCTTTCGTTCTTTATCAATTCACTATATATTCAACAAGCATTTATTGAACACCTACTAAGTGATAAATATCGTGCCTGGAGATGCTGAAAAATAAAAGGGCTACCCCCTGTGATCAAGAAGCTCCTACTTTAATGAAGCATACCTATACGTAAACCAGTAGTTTTGGTGTCTTATAATAAATACTTCATCAAAGAAATGCAAAGGGTGCTATTGGAAGCATTGACAGAATTTCTCACTCAGCCTCAGGCAGTCAGAGCTAGATTCCTAAAGAAGGATTGTGGCTTAGTAGCCAAACTGTTGAAAAGGGGAGGAGATACAAAGTAGAGGAAACAACATGTCGATGCCATACTCATATCTTAAGCATAAGAGTAACATCATGAGGATGGGACAAATGAAAATCAACTCCTGATACTTTGTACCCGTAAAAAACTTTGGAAATTCTCATGATACAAAAAAGAAGAGTGACGTTAGAGTCAACCAGACTTGAATTAATTAAGATTCTATCACCGACTAGCAGTATAATCTTAGATGAGTTTCTGAGTTTCATCAGTTTTAAGAGGGGAATAATAATATCTATTTTAAAAGGTAGTCACTACAGTTTATAGAAATATAGATACAAAGCATTTAGCACAGTTTCTGGCACATAGCAGGCACTTAGCAAATCACAGTCCCTAATAATAATAGTGTAAAAGGAAATGGGTAGCATCTGTAACTTTGATTATAGATCTTCAGTTGATTGAGCATTCTTTCCTTCAATTTGTATCTCGTTAATATGTATTGAAATGTTTGTGTTTAAAATGGTGCAGTGTGGATTAACTTCTCTATGTAATTGATAGTAATTTTATTTGATTGATGATAATTGTAGTGGATTTTAATGACTAGTTGGCAGGGGTTTTCAGAGCATCCTTCCTAGGAAGTAAAATGTGTCACAGGAATTCATTAGTTATCAAAAAAAAAATACATTAAGACCATAGAATGACTAATGAATAGTTATGAAATGCATTGGATTTTATGCCAGTTTCAAAGTGTCATACTAGAGAAATGGTAAAAATTATTACCATGTTTATCACCATATGCTCAATCTGTCTATTAGGTGAGATTGTCGGTTTCTCATTCATCAAATTAAAACAAGAAATTCAGTGACACTCAGGTTCATTTGCGTGCCAGCATGGAACAGAATCAGAAAAAGAAGGCTATAATTCAATGAACTATATACTTAATTCAGTTGCCCTTGACGACAATGTCTGAAGCATAATTGACCAAACCTTTGAAATTTTCAGATGCCAATGTTATAAGGAAATAGGTTGAGACTGCAGACTGGCTTGATGCTCTTTATTATCTCCCAAATAATAGGATTTAACTACAGCAATAATGACCTAGTCTAGCAGTAAAGTGACCTTGGTGACTATAATAGACAGTTTTTGTTATGCTCAGCATACTTCACCTTAAATTTAGCAGATTATCTTTGTCTGTGAAAGTTCATCTGTCTCATTCCTCTTGCTCAAGATAAGAGTTTCCTCTGCATCTTTTGGTGCCAGTCACATTGCCAGTTTAAGGACTGCACTGTCAAACAGAAGAGCATTCAGTAATTGAAAGTTTTCTTCACACTTCTACAGTCTTTTGGACCATGTGAAATATCCCTGGTTATATGAATACACTTTTCCTTGAAGTGTATGGTTTTTCCCTTGGATTTGATGATTATGATATCAAAGCTAAGTTAGTGTTATATATTGAAATCACAAACTGGTGTATGTGTACATGCTCACTGGAGTGAAGTTCTCCAAAAAGTCAGGGTAATGCTTTCCAAAAGGGTCATGATCATGGATTGTTTTAAGGAAATCAATAGCCAGATTCTCACCTTCCCTTCTCTGTTCCCAGGTGTGTTTTTCTTAAATCTTGAAGACCATTGGTGAATAGAAAACCTCTCTGAGCTCCAAGTCAGAAAACATGGCTTCTAGGGCCAGCTCTGCTATTACACAGGATGTGACCCTGAGCTAATTCTTTCACTCACCCCTCTGACCACAGTTTTCTTCCAGGAACTAGATGATCCCTAAGTTGCTTTTCAATGTAAAGCAACAGGTGTTTGCTTAGTTTACATGAGGAAGTCTTGCTAAATTCCCAAAGAGCTTGATTACTAATGGCAGTAACTTTGGCACACAATTAAAATTAGTTTGAAGTAAAACATCTCAAAGAACCAATTTGAGCTGGAAACATACTAAATGTAGCAGTGTATTTTCTTAAGTCAAAGAGCACAGAAAATTTATTTATTTTTATTGTAAATGATATTCAATCTCAGATTTTGTTCTTTATTCCTAAAGCCTCAAACCACTTAACATTTTATTGTCTTAATCCAACATCATTGAATTTCCCATCTCCTGTTAATAAACTAGTCTTATCTTTCTCCTTGGTGACCCTTCTCTGTATTTTATACACTTTATGTTCTTATTTCCTGTTTGTATTAAATATGTGTTTCTTTTTGTATAGTACTTAATACATGTGATATATAGATCTAGTACTCTCTTTGGCACCAAGTATAGAAATGAAGAGGAGAAAGTCAAGGAAATTTAAGAAATTAACATTCTAATTTGCTAACAAAGACTTTGATCAATAATTATAATGTGTTAAATATAGTAATAGAGGCACAAATAAAGTGCTCATAAAGCATGGAGGAGGGAGCAAAACCTTCTTTTTAATTTTGCTGAAGTTCATTTTATCTACTCTTCGCTTTTGCTGCTTATAATTTTGGTGTAGTATCATATCTGAGAAACCACTGCCTAATATAAGGTCATGAAGACTTATGCCTATGTTTTCTCTAAGAGTTTTATAGTTTAGCTCTTATGTTTAGGGCTTTGATTCATTTTGAGTTAATTTTGTATACAGTATAAGGTATAACTTTATTTTTGTGTGTGTGGATATCCAGTTGTCCCAATACCATTTTTTGAAAGCACTATTTTTCCCCCATTGAATTGACTTTGCACTCTTATAGCCACCTATTTGATGGTTGTTCTGACTTCCACTGCACCAAATTCATCTTGGTTTTTCTCACGCCTCTCAGACTGTTTCTTCTCAGGTTTGTTCATAGGCACTTTACCTTCACCTTACTCTAAGCATTAAAATTCTTAAAGGTAGGGTTTGCAAACCCTCTCTTTTCTCTCTTTAGTGTTGCTCACTAGGTAAGCTTATCCATTTCCATTTTCTCTCTATGCTGTTGACTTACAAATTTTATCTCCATCCCAGACTTTTCTTCAGAGCTTCAAACAAGAATCTCTGTTTTCCTTATTGACTTTACTTGGATGGTTCACAGGCAGCTTAAGTATCACATTATCCAAAATGAAATACTCGAATCTCATATCTGCTTATCCCCCAAGGGAATCTGTTTTTCTGATAGTTTTTGCGTCACTACACACCTTCTTGCTCAAATCAGAAACTTCAGATTCACTTGCTATTCTTCCTTTTCCCTCATCTCCCATATCAAGCTCACTGTAGTATTTTAAATCTTTCTAATTCTCTCATCTCCACTAACGTCCTTCTAGTACAGGCCACCATTATCTCTTACTTGAATTATTGCAATAGCTTCATAACTGTTGGTTCTGTTTTTTCTTACTCACTATAGCCAGAGTGAGAATTTCAAAAATGATCTCCATCCAGGTTATCCTGGTTTTAAAACTGCAGTGGCTCCTCATTGCACTTAACAGCTATGTCGTTACTATGTTCTGTAAGCCATAACAAATCTGACTCCTGCTTTTCTCTCTACTCTCATCACAAGACACTTTCCTCTCCTATAGCCATATTAGTCTTCTTTTGGTTCCTAGAGCACATATGGGTTGTTTGTTTGTTTGTCCTTTATAAAAAGATTTTGCTCATGGACTTTGCCCCAGCTTGTATCTTTACATCACAGCTTACATGTTACCTCTTCAGACCCGTCTATCCCACTGATGCTAAATCAGTCCCCCTCTCCTTGAGTTCACTACCACAACACATCATTCACTATCTGGTGATTTTTAAATAACATATATATATATATGTACACATACACACATCGCACACACTTATATATTTACACATTGTTTTAACCTGCCTCTTGTTTCTAGATTATAAGTTCCTTACCTAGCATGGGATGGACACTGTGTAGGGAAAGCATGTCTGTTTTACCTGTGATTGTGTTCCCAGCCTGCTGCTATTGTGCCTTCAGCAAAAAAAAAAAAAAAAAAAAAATGACAAAAAAACATTTTAATAAATAAAGCAGCAGAGAAATTTGGAAAAGGTGGAGTGACATCTGATGAGTATTAATTACCATTTGGTCAAAGGGCATCACAGATTGAGTAATCAGAGTATATAATGGCTCAGGGGCAGGAAAAGAGATGGTATGTTTGAGAATATTGATTATATTCCTTGAAAACTGTTGAGATTTTGTACATGAAGAAGAAACACTTATTTTCAGTTTTATGCTCAATTTGTTAAATTTTCTACTAAAAAAAACTTGAAAAATAAACTTTCCTTAAACTTTTAAACATTGTTTACCAAACTGAGTTCATTAAATTCTCTTAAAGAATTTAAGTTGTAATCACAATTTAATAAAACTGATTATATTGAATATTTCAGATACTTTAAATAGACAAAACATATGAAAAAGTAGCAAATACACACTTAAAAGAATATTATATTTAAACATGTATTAACTATCAATACCAGGGTTTTCATTTATGTCTTCATTATTTCTTTACTTCTTTACAGATCTGCCAAATTTAATCGAAATGCTTGCTTTTATATCTTCTGAATCTAGACAAATTGAGTTTCATCAGTTTCTGGTTTTGACCGTAATTGAGTCAAACAATTAGTTTTGGGGGAGGGCAAAGGCCTGGTTTCTTCTCCCAAAGTGATTCAAACCTGAGTTCCTGGATATCTCACTGAGTTCCTTTGTATAATTGAACTTTATGTTTCATGTCAGTAGCACTATTTGCCCATGGTTTTTACCTGAGTCCAGTGTTTTCAACTTGATGAGTTTTCTCCCAGAAGAATGTATCATTTGCTTTGCTTGGCTAGTATTACATAATCCTCCACCATGTCATTATTATACATTAATCTGCTATATTAGCATTATTGGAAACATATTGATGACTTATAAATATCTTATAATTTAAGTCATCTGGAGGTTTCTTTCCTAACATATGAGATCTAGTCTGAACAGATAGTTTCTAAAGAAGAGAAAGCACTCCCTACCTCAGAATGCATCATTGCCACTCATTCTACTTAGTAGTTGCATTTGATGCTCATCAGTCCTTTCTGGAACAGTTTCTATTCTTTCTGAAACTCTGGTTTACTGATAGTTTTCTGTGTTTACCTATTGCTTCTCACACAGATAGAAACAAATCTTACTTTTATATCTGGGTAAACACTTAAGAAGAAACAAAATATTAAAATATTTTCAAACACCTTACTTCTTAAAAATCAACAAAATACTCTTCTTAAAATCAATAAAATAAAGCAATAAAATAAAACAATTATAGTTCATCTAGTTTTCTATTTCAGTGTCCTTTTTTATATTTATATTAAGTCATCATTAAGTTATGGCTTCCACAAGTTATATGAAATTATTATAATTATATAATTACATATTATAATGTAAGGTTTTTATATAATTACATATTATAATTATAGTTATTATCTTTATTCTTATAACTTTTATTACTATTGATGTTCTAAATGTCACAACTTGTCCCTAGGACCGGCTGGCTTCTTTTCCTTTTAACACGATCTCTACCATCTGTGACAGAATCCTTGTTGTCTGGCAATAATAAGGTATTTTAGGCCTGGGGTTTTTTGCCCCAAGGCATGGAATTGGCTACTTTCCAAAGAATTTTGCTTTCTTCTAGTAGAAAACCATGTTAGACACCAAAATCTAAGTGTTAGGTTTGCATTTGAGTGCTAATGTTATGGAAAAAAAAATTTTTTTAAGTGCTGTTGCTAATGTTTAGACACCCTTAGGGACAGAGCTACACACAGTGTTCCTTGTTAAGCTTTTTATTCACATTGATTATTTTTTCCAAATGTGCTTATCATATTCTATACTCCACCTATAGTAAGAAACTGATAAAATTTGAACCGTTTTCTAAAATTTATCAAGAAACAATGAGGGGTAGATAGAAATTGGAGTCTGTGGGGGTGGCAAGTAAGTAGCTTGCCATTAGATCTGGAAAGACCTTCTTTAGTTTGTTGTGTTATGCTATAGGGGAGCCAACAAAGGGTCGAGATCAGAAAAGGGCATGATCAGATCAATAGCATACAAGGAGGATGATGTAGTAGACAACTGAGAGCAGTGGCAAGAAAACCACCAGGCTGCTGTGGTGGTCCATTAAGACCTGGCCCGGACTGGAAATAGAGCTGAAGGGCAGAGTGAAGATCCCTTGCTGAGATAAGTGTCATCGGTTGCATGAATACCTGGCTGTGGGATATGACAAAGAGATTAGAGTTAAAGACGAATTGAACTTAGTATAGTGGGTAGACAGAAGGGACATTAACTAACACAGGAAATTCAGGGGAAGGAGATCAAGTGGAGAGTGGGAGAAACAGTGGGTTAACATTTGGGTAAATTTGAGAAGCAAAAAATATAGACAGTGTCTGGCACATGTTTATTCTACAATAAATGCGCAGAATGAATCAGATAATACTGTTAATACAGTGTTTATTGAGTTCATACTGCACCACTAAATTATGATAAGTGTATATTTTATTTAATTCTTACCAAAAAAAAAAAAAACTGTGAAAAATAGGTACTATTTTTTATCACCATTATGCCAACAAGAAAACATAGTCTCATAGAGATTAAGTAATTTACCTGAGGTCACATAGCTAGTAATTGGCAGAGACAGACCCAAACCCAGACCTCTCTGACTTTATATTTCTAACCAAGAAAGGAATAAAAATGACAGGGAGTAATCAAAGTGATGGTAGGAATCAAGAAATAGTGTGTTATGGAAGCCAAGAGAAAGAGCAGTTTTTTAAAAAGAGAGGTCCATTGGCCAAGTGGAGGAAACTTAAAATAGGCAATGAACTTGATAGGTCATTGGTAAGGCTGAGAGGTAGAGTGGGAGCCACTTCGCCAAAAATTCAAAGTGGGTGAGAAGAATGGTCACAGTGAGAGTAGTCTTCCTTCTAGAATGTTCCTGGTGAATGAGAGTAGGGAAAGAAAGATGAGCTAAAATGGAAAGCTTAACAGAAAGACTAGTGCCAAAAAACTGAAGTTTCTCTCTTTAATAATGACTAAAGTTGAGTGACTGCTATATTCCAGACACTGTTCTAAGTGCCACACTTGTACATTACCTCATCTATTCCTCACAACAATTTTGTACCAACTCCCATTACAGGTGAGGAAACAGACTGAAGCACATAGGGATAAGTTATTGGTTCAAGGTCATATGGCTAATAAGTAGCAAGCTTCACATGTTGAATGGAATTAGTTTTGGCCAGTAGCATTGTAGAGGGTTTTCAAATTGTACATATTAGGTCTTGAAATTGTAGTTATTAAAGTAAAAGACACTGACTTCCAATAGTAATAAAAGCAGAGAGCTGCATATCATAACTGTTTTGTCACCATACATACCAAATACAGGGAACAAAATCCATTCTACCAAAAGTAGAGCCCCTTGAAGCTTTTAACCTTAGAACAAGGATTCTCTCTTTCAAGTTGCATTTCAGCCACCCTTCCAAGAGCCTGGTATTCTTTGAACAAAACACAACAAAAAGAAATTTTCTTATATTCATTCTGCTGATGCTCCAAACTCAGATTATGTTCATAAGACATAGTTTAAATGAATATTAAAGGACTGCTAAATTTTTCTACATATCTTGAGTTTAGGTATTTCAAGTACATGAATAAAATTTTAAATGTTTGGCCTTTGCCATCGGGAATGTTAGGACAGTGAATTGGGAAGAGTATGAATTCATAGGTTTCTGTAGGACAAGGAGGGGAGCAACACGTTTCCTCCTGAGTCCCTAGCTGCAGAGCATCCCTGTGACTTGAGAACAGGCTGAGGTTCCACTAAATTACCTTAACTTCACCCACAGAAGGTTGAATGGTCCATTCTTCTTCCATTCGCAGTGCCAGCAATAGATAACTCCAAGTTCTCCTTCAAGTAGGCTTTTGAGTTTATGAGTTTACAAAGTACTCCTGAGCTCCGAGTTCATTTTTCTTTGCCACCCAGCTGCAGGCAACAAACAAGCTTCATGGTCCCTGAAATTAGCCACCAACTTGAGACAAAAGATAATTCTGGAACTTCCATTCAGCATGCTATATCTGTTCTGCTGCCTCTATAAAGCAAGCCTTTTTTAATGTAATTACATGACTTGTCCATCTATTACTAAACTTAGGAGGACAGCCTGGATTTATTTTCTTTTTCTTTAACTTAGGAGTCAGTATAGTTTATTGTAGCATTCTCCAAAGCAGATTCTATGCACAAGGACCCCGTGAATAAATATGTTTGGAAAATTCTGCTAATAGATCTCTCCTGCTCCTACCCCTACCTCCTTTTGACTGACAATTTGCATTAGCATATTAAAGGTTTTCCTAAGTTGTGTAATAAAGGAGCCAGTTATATCAGTATTCCAATAAGTCATTTTTTAATAGAATTGAGTTTTTTTATGTAAGACTTTTTTAAACCACACCACCACTTTGGGAAATACTGACGTAGTCATTAAAAACTTTGGGATCAGCTCTCAGCTTCTACATATTTGACTTTTTTAGACTCTACATATAAGTGAGATCATGTTAGGGTTTTCTTTGGGGGGGGGGTTGTTGTTTTTTTTTTTTTCTGTGTCTGGCTACCATGGGCAAGGATGTGAGAAAAATGGGGAGATATTAGTCCAAGGGTACAAAGTTAAAGTTAATAAGTCTAGAGATCTAATGCACAGCATGTTGGCCATGGTTAAAAATAATGTATTGAACACTGGGAATTTGCTGAGGGTAGATTCCAAGTGTTCTCACCACAAAACAAAAACAAAAAAATGGTAACCATGAGGAGATGGATATGTTAATTAGCTTGATTGTAGTAATCACTTCACTGTGTAGTTTATATATGTCAAATTATTTGGTAAACCTTAAATATATACAATTTTTATTATAAAATAATAAAAAAGAGCTTTAGGATCAAAATTTGGGTGATGTTAGGTAAGCTACTGTACCTCCCTGAGCACTTGTATCTTTAACTGTAAAATAGGGAAAGAATAAATTCCTTTGAGGAATCTGACAATTTACTGTCGCACCTATATACAGTAGAGGGTCAGGGAACAGGAGCTGTTTCTGTGAGTAACTGGCTCACTGCCTATGTGCCCAGCATGGGGTCACAATTCTTCTTTTAGAAAGGCTTACTGTAGATGTAACCTGGATTTAGATCAGAATGTATCTAATCAGTCAGTACGACAAAAGTACGAATAAAATTTAACCTTTTGAAAGAATCTCCATCTTACAAGAAGATCCTAGACATCATCCAACATTGAAGCATAACAGTGTGATTAGTATTGATTAGTCAATGTAATGTTCAAAGAGCTTGGTGATTTACCCACAGATATTAATGGAGTTCTGTAAATTAAGAACCAACTTGTTTTACCAGATAGGCTTTGCATTTAATCACTCTGTTTGTAGAAATGAAAGTTAATAACTATTATTATGACTATTTCAATTATTATTCATTTGTAAAATGTGTAGCGCAAGTCACAGTACTAAGCAAAACCTCCTTAGAAGCATCACAATTACCATGCAACTGAATTACCACCAATAGGGATGGAGGTGGGCACTCATCTCAGGAATAAAGATAGTGTGTAAATGGTTCAGAGTAGCTTTAGAACTGAGAAGAGACCCCATGGTCAGGGAACCAGGTCTTCATGAGACTTTTGGTAATATGTCCTCTAGTGTAAAGACTCTGAGCAGTGACTATTGGAAGTAGAAAAAGGGGGGGGGGAATCTTAGTTGAATCCCACAGATTTATATCAGTAAAATTAATTTGAATGACACTAATACCAGACTTAGGTTTACCTTATGTCGAACCATGAAATGGTTTTGCTAAGAAAAGTAATACTACAAGTGAAAATAGAATAGGGACCATTTACTCGAAGAATAAATTATTACCAGACACTTTGGGGATATGATATTGGAGTTACTGAAGTTCCTGACCTAGTAACTGATTTAATATAATAGATCTTCCTGCCAATTTTTGAGTTTATTATTTTAGAACCCAAATCTACTTTATGTATAGTTTTTATTTTCATAATTGATTTTCCTCTAAGTTAGTTTGGATAAATGGGACTTATTGTACAGTTATTCCTAAATGGTTAATTGATTATGAAATAGAAGTAATCCAAGTAAAACTATTCATAGATTTCATTTTAAGAGAGTGCTCTGAAATGAGCATACATTGGCATATATTTATTGATCATTTATTTTTTAGATGATTTTTCCACTATCTTTTTCCCAAACAGGATAATTATTTTGCATTTCAAATATCTACCTATGTATCTGACATAGGAAGTAGCTGCTGAAAGTTCTATGTAAATTGCCTTTTCACCAGCTGTAGAATTAGGAATTTTGATTACCAAGATACAAACTGGAGCCTAGAATGACTACAAGAATTTATGTTGATATTTGAGCTATTGGCATGTTTTGTGTACTTTTAAAAATCTTTTTTCCTCTTTTCTCTTCTATTGTTACTTGTCTATATATTTTACTCTTTTTGTCTCATTTTTCTACCCATTTAAATCTCTCTTAATTGTGTTTTTAAATAGTGACTGCATATAATGTTATGGCTTTATCTTAAGTTGCTCTCTCAGTCTTCTAAATCATTAACATAAAAGATACCAGCTTATATATTTTTAAAAGCAGATACTGAGTGGAACTGGTATGAATGTAACATTGATGAAGTAAGAATGGTCTCTGCTGCACTCTCCAGAGATTATAATTCAAAAAGCAGTTTACTTTATTTGCTGTGGTTGACAGCCTCTTCTTAGACTGCATGAATAAATTTAGGTATTAATATGCTTCCTGTCTGTTTAGAGAGAATTACTGTTCTATCTGCTTTGGGAGACCGTTTTATTTCCAGGTTTAACTCAACACAGTGAGATGGGCCTTAATTTTTGAGTCAGGCATTCTATTTACAAAGCATGCCTTGATTTAATGAGTATGTGTTCAGCACCCTCTCTAAGCAACATGCTGAGCTACATGCAGCAGATATACAAGATGGCCAAGAAGTGTCCCCTGAGAGCTTTAAGACACTTAGCTTGAGACAGAAGAAAAGAGAGGGAGACATGCAATGACATCGGCATTTGGGAACTTTTTCCCAAAATTCTAGAGAACAGATTCAGTTTTAGGGAGGTAGAAGGACACGTGTCCATTGAGCACCTACAGGCAGTTTGTATACATTTTTGTCTTTATTTCCATAATAGCTACTTGAAGTGGATGGCACAACTCACATTTTACAGATGAGGAAATTGAAGATCAGAGAAGTTAAGTCACACCTGCAAAGTCATTCTGCCAATTGTGTCAACATAATGGTGCTTGTGCATTCAAATGAATAGTTCTGAATGTTGAACAAATCTTTTCAGGGAAGCAATTTTCAGCATACACCAAGAGCCTCAAAATGTATATGTCCTTTGAACCACAGTTTCATTTCTAGAATTATCAGAAATGAAAGCAAAGATTGTGTGTGTGTGTGTGTGTGTGTGTGTGTGTGTGTGAACACACACACATATTAAATGCAAGTAGTAAAGTAAGGCCTTTGTAAACACACTAAATGTCTGAAAGGGCAAAAGTTGAATACAGGAGTGTAATGCAGCCATTATAAATGGTATTTTCAAATAATTTTTATGACATGGGAAAGTACCCACAATAGGATATAAAACTAAATATATGCAGTATAGTCTCAACTATGTTTTAGAAAAGCATGTACAGAAAAATTACTACAATAAAATATACTGTGAGTGTAAATCATGGTTATCTCTTTAAAAATTGAATATTACATGATTTTATTGCCTTTTTATAGTAACATATATTCTAAATTTTCTACAGTAAGTTTTTTTTTTTTAACTTATAAGAGCAGGATGCTTTGTTTTGTATCATGATCTTAAGAAATTCATTAGGCTACTGCTCTGAAGTCTTCTTCCATACAGTTAGTGCAGACCATGTTATTAATCTCAGTATAGGAAAATTCCCACGAGAGCCAGTTAACACAATGAATAAGAGACCAGGCTCTGGAGCTGGACTTCCTGGGTTTGAAACCTAGCTCTGCTAGTCATTTGCTGCATAATCCTTGGCACACATTAAACCTCTCGACATTCGCTGCTCCCATCTGTAAAAATGGAGTTGATGATATGCCCATCTCTTAAGGTGGTTGTGGGGAGCAAATTTAGCAAATACCTAGAAATAGTAACTGTTCAGGCAACTGTCATTTTTGTATTGGATTTATCAAGCTATTTAACTTCCATCATTTTTTATAACTTACTGTTGTTTAAGGCTAGTAATAACCTATTTTTTATAAACTGCCCCTTTACTTTTGCTATAGCAAAAGTATTTCCTTTTTTGTATTTTGTTGTTGTCTGAATTTATTAAATTTCTGGCACAATCTCTGAAGGAGATAGTTAACTTCACTAGACACAGACTAAACCTTTTGTCATTTGACATATTTAGAATTTCAGGACCTAGTTAGATCATTATATGTCCAACTCTCTGCTAAAGCATGAAGAAACCATAAAATGGATGATATATACTTCCTGCTTTTAAGTCAACTAGTATTTATTAAATGTCTACTGTGTGCCTTTGATTGGGAATACAGAAATGAGAAAGACACAGTTTCTGCCTTCAAGAAGCTAACAGTAGATATCCAGCAATTACATTCAGGAAAATAAATACACCATTTGAAATAGATGCTAGATAATATGTGTGTTGAGGGCAGCAAGATGTAGGATGGGCCAGATATGACAAGGTTTCCTGGGAAAGGGGTCTGAAGTGTATGTATTGAAGCACTTAGGAGTAAGTGGGAAGGCTAACAGGAGAGTTCCAGAGAGGTAGCAGTAAGTACAAAGACACATTGTGAAAATTTAGGTAATATGGCGAGGCATGGGGTTAGGGAATCTAGGTAGGAGGGAAAGTGGATGGGATTCTAGGAGGTGAGCTGAGAGAGAGAAGCAGTGTATAAGTCTCAGTTTTATCTTGAAGTGGTGGGGAGATGGAAAAATATTTTCCTTTTGGAAAGTTTACTATAGAAATGTGGAAGACAGATCAATAAAGTTGTACAGACAGTTGGACAAAAGATTGTCACTATAACTCTGAGGATGAGAGGGACTGGATCAATGCAGAGATGATGAAGGTGGTAGACAGCAGAGAAATGTGTAGCAGGTGACCCTTAGTTGGGGTAAAGGGAGGGAAGAATCTAGACTGGACTTCCAGACCTCTGAATTGAGAAGCTGGGCAGATAGTGGGGTTAGTCACTGAGCAGGGATCCCAAAGGAAAAGCAGGTGTGAAGGGACAGATAATGTGGTCAAGTTTAGACAAACTGATTTCAAGATGACTTTGGGTCACTCAGCTGGAGTTGTCCAGTAAGAAAAAAAATATGAATTTTGAGCTCAACAGCACAACCTAGCTAAAGATAAAAATTTGGTCATTGAAGCCATGAGCTGAGTAAAATTGTCCCAGAAACAGTCTGGAGAGTGCATAAGATATAGTGGCTAAGAATAGAACCCTAGAATTACAGAATTAGCAAGAGGATGCCAGAGAGAAGAAAGTAAGCAAGAGGAGATCCAAGTCAAGAGGAGAAAATTTAAGATTTAGGGGAATAGTCAACAGAGTGGAATGGTGATCTGGGGGAATTTATAATGTATCTGGGAAGTCATTGCATCTACAGGTGAAGAAATGAGGTTGGAGAGTTGCCCATGAGTGTCGTTGATGAAGTGCCCAAGAAAGATATAGACAGTTGAGAGGAAGGTGAAAAGAGGATTGTCCTGAAGCTTGATAAAGGTGATAGGACTTCACTGGGCCTGAACTATGAGTAGAATTAAAACCAGGAGCAGTCATGTCACCTGAGACAATGAGATTTGTTCAAGTCCATCCACATGCCTGAGGATAACTAAAGGTGGATTTTCTACTGGTAATGGTCAGCAGTGTCATCTTTAAATAGTGAAGACAGCATTTGGTTCCCTCTTTTAGTTGTAACATCTGGTTCTCTTTTACTTATAATGACTATTGGTTAAATAGAATATATTGTATAAAACAGGTACACTATTACCTGACATCCTGAATAAAGTTAAAGAAGTCATGACAAGAAAGCAGTATGGCTTATGCATAGCAGTTTCATTTCAGAAACACAGATATGTCTAACCTTTGAGAAAACCATGAGGGCCAGTTCCAGTGGGAAAAGACAAGTCTGGTTGTATACCCTTTTCATACTATGAAAGCTAATTCAAACATCTCTTTCTTTTAATGCCAGCTATTCCTAGCTGTGATGTCGCAGATTCCTTGTTCTATCTTTTCCCTATGAGTACATGGAAGGAAGAAGGAACGGGCGGCGGGGGGAGCGCTTTTCTTGTGCCCTCCCCTTATTCTTCCTCGCTTTCCAGTCTCCTCTCCATCTTCTCATTCCTTCCCATTGCCCTCTTCTTTCTTGAGAGCATTTGACTTGCAATGCAGCAAGGGAAGTAACTCTTCATTCACTAAGGGAAATACCTTCAGGGCAGGAATAGGCAGGCATTACCTTGGGAAATAACCTTTCAATCTATGCTAATCTGCTCACAGTTCTAGCACAATCATTGCTTCCCAGGACTGATGCCAAATCTAAACAGAGAAAGGTACAGAATAAGGAAAAGTCACTGGAAAATCAGGTTCCAAGGCTAGCCATGTCACATTACTAGTGACATGATCTTGTGCAAGCTGCTTAACCTCTACTAGTCTCGGCCTTCTCAGTAGAATTTTCATGGCAGTCAAATGAGATAATATTTGTGAAGGTGTTTTATAATTGCAAAATGTTAACCAAAGGATAGGCAGTGGTGATAGGCTGTTATAGTCATGAGTATGATGTGAAGGGAAAGGGCGACCAAGATTTTTCCTCCTAAATCTGAAGACCTAGACCTTCCATTCTAATCCTTGCATTCAACCAGGTTTCTCTAGAGCCTCACCTCCTCTGGCCCCCTGTTAAACTGTGCCTATTCATCTTGGCTCATTGTAGTGCTTGATGCAACTGAGTAATACTTAGTTAACTCCATTCTCCTTCCTTTAGTGCATAGTGGAAGCCCTTGAAATCTATTCCTAAAGAAAAATGTTAAACAATTTATGCAGTGCTTCCTCCGGGCCAGGCCCTTTCTTTGCCTGAGATCCTTTTCCGCAAACCACAGACCATTCCACAGAGGAGAAATTAGGAAGCCTTTGCAGCTGAGACCAGAGGAAATTACATTTCTATTAAAAGCTGTCTGGCTAGATCTGTTTATCCCAGGTACAAAGTTAAATGATGTAATAAACTTATTTAAAGACATAAAGCTATTACATAAAATGCCATTGACTATCTTCCACTCAGTGTTAATAAATACAGCTATAAATTTTCTTTGGTTATCAGTTTGCAAGTTGCTCATTCTCAATAGGTTATGCATCTACCAGTTCTTCACTGTTGAATTCTGTTTCCCAGTCCTGGCAAATAGGATGTTAGGGATGCATAACCCCTTGAAATGTGATGGTTTTCAAGTTTTTCAGTATCACGACTCTTGAATCTGAGAGTGCTCAGTTTCTTCTTGGGCTGGTTCACTGATGAAGCACAAGGCTGAGGCTTCATATACTCATATACTATATAGATCAGAGGCAAGGAGACCCAAGCAACCAAACCACGGCTCAGGATTAAAGTTGGGAGCTGACACATCTACTCTGGACTTTGAGGTTGAATCAGAGCTTATTTTGTGGAGCCATACATTTAGAGACAAAGGGGTAAAATTGAAGGGAAGAGTTGAAAGAATACAGAGTATTATATCTAGAAAAGTTTTGTGTCCCCAGTTTTCCTGTGGTTAATCACCTAAACCCCAGGTCAAGAGGAAATGCACTTAAGACCCAGATATGTCTCACTAAACTTACCTAATACTCTGAACGTGTCAGGAATTCCATTTACCTTCACAAGCCAAGTCCTAAATCCAAGTAGATCTGGTCTTTTTGAGACTCTCCCAAGTATAATTTCATAAGAAAGGAAATGAGTGGTGTCTCGGTGATAGAGTGTAAAAAAAGCTTTCAGTATTTGCCCAGGTCCTGCAGGCAACTCGCAGGAAGAAGCGAGTCAGTCAGATTTGATCAAAAGAAAAGTGGCTTTGTTTCCTAGATTTCTGGGGCCTTCTATAGTGTGGCTTGCCTTGTTCTCATAGGGTGCTCTCTCCTGGCAGGGGTCTGCACTGTAGGTCAGCCGAGCCAGCTTCTGATGCTCTTGCTTTCCTTTTTCAGGAAACAGCATCCTCCATTCAGCGGCTGATAGTGTGACCAGCGCTGTACAGAAAGCGAGCCAGGCCTTGAACGAGCGTGGGGAGCGGTTAGGCCGAGCAGAGGAGAAGACAGAGGACATGAAGAACAGCGCCCAGCAGTTTGCGGAAACTGCACACAAGGTAGGTCCAGCAGAACAGCAGAGATCTCAGCTCTGGGTCATCAAGGAGCTTTTGTGCCAAGAAACTTTAATTCTATATGTTTCTTGTAATGACAGATACAAAATCAAGCCTTTTTCCCCACCTCATACAGTTTTCATCTGCAACTTAGAAAGTACTAAAGTCACAAAAGATTCCCTCCTGTACCTGTTTCTTTGGGTATCTTCTTTCAGACATTTTCATTCCTTTGTCTAACCTTGGACTTGGGAAATGTGGGCCATCTTTAATACCTGCCCAGAAATTTAGGACTCGGGTTTCAGGGAATAGTATGGGAGAGAGGGGAAGAGATCAGGTTCCAGAATATCCCTCCTCCCTTGCCCAGTGCTTGAAAGAGCTTTGGGCTGCTCGTGCTTCCTTTTCTTTGCTGTCTCTTTCTGGTCATAAGCTTATTAGCATCCTGTGTTCTTTTTACCATACAAAAAGCAAGCACTAGTCCCAGGGCCCAGCGTACTTTGTAGAGTTGATCTCCCTGCAAAAGGCTGTGGACTTCTAAGGCTGACAAGACTAGTGCAGAGCTGCCTGCAAGGTTCCCATGTGACCATGACCATAGATACACATATCCGCATTCACACACTCCCTAAGAATGTGCCTTTCAGAAGGGGAAAAGGAGTTTTTGTTGGCACCCAGCTATCTAAGGCAGTCACAAACCAAAAGGAAGATGAGGCCCTGTTGGTCAGGTGATACAGAGGGTTCACTGATGTTTCGTGCTTCAGATCAAAGGGCAGTTCTTCTCTGGCTAGTGATTCGCATTGAGGTTTCCAGAAACAACTTCCTCTGATAACTGCTGGCATCTCAGACTCATGATCTGGCCCTACAGATACACTTTTCCAGTGACCTTTGCGGGGAAAAAGTAATTTGCTTCAATAGAAAACCCCACTTCCGCTGAGGAACCAAGAATGGACAACCTGAAAAATAACAAGAAAATTCTTCCCAACTGAGCCAAGCTGGCCTCTCCTTGAAGCTCAGGCTTGGGCCAGACCATGGATCCAATTCTGAGTGGATGTTTCCTGCCGTTCTTTCCTGCATGCCTTTTGCACAGACCTGTTTCAGTGTCATCACTTCTCTATCTCAGGACAGGGTCTTATTGCATTGCTGCCTTGGGGGGCCCATGGAGAACCCCATGGAGGGGTTCCCTGGAGAAAAATTGGCCAGATCTGTCTGAAAATGCAGGCAGCCCTAGTAGAAACCTCAAGCCCGAGCCTCCCTCAGCTTGCCGTGATTGTTGCAAAGTGAGAGAGATCCCTTTGTCCCCTCCCCAGCCTTCATGATGTAGAAATGCTGGGATTCCAGCCCCAGTTTGATTTGTAACGATGTAATTATGTAACTAACGACGATAACTAACGACAATAACTTTAGTGATTCAAATGCCAGGGTTGAAGTTGTGGACAGAGGAAGTCTGGGCAAACTTTTTTAAGTGTTGATTTGATTTAAGCAAGAGAAAGCTAAAAGGAGTCATGTGTAATTGTCTTCAAGTCCAGGAAGAGTGATAATACAGGCAATTCTCTTTTATGCCTTACCACACAGAGCAATCAATAGTGCACTGATAAAATTCTGCTAAAACAAGAGTTTCAGTTAATGATTAAACCATGAGCCAGGTTACCAAGGAAGTCTGTGAAATCGCTCTTCCTAAGGTGGAGTAGACAATACCTGGAGGTCATCCATATGGGCGTCCCCCTCAGAGGAGCTTGTGCAAACACTGGACTGGACAACCTAACCAGATGGCCAGAATTCTTGGCCCCAGGCGCCCTGTTTCCCAGAGACTGTGGCCAAGTTTGCTAAGTGTTTAGGAGGGCAGTATGATACAGTAGTTAACATCTTGTTTTTGATTTACCATTTCAGTGACCTTGGGCAAGTGCTTAATTTCTCTAAACCCCAGTTTTCTCATCAGTAAAATGAGGTTAATTAATAATAGTACCTATCTTCTAGGGAACTGAGAGAATTGAATAAATTTAAACCTATAAATCTATTGGCACAATACCTGGCAAATATAATTCTAAATTAATATTAGTTATAATTATGTCCATAAAAAACGATTTCTGCTGAACCTGCCCTATTTGGCTGCATAACAAGCACAGTAGGGGGGTGCGGATGGGGAGTTGGAGAAATGTGATTGAGCATTGCAACACAGGAGTGGGAGGGATTGGAGGGGAAGATACGCCCTCCAAAAAGGGGTGGGAATGCCTCCTGATAAGTGTTAATGCTTTCTAAACACTGAGCAACCCTTGAAACAAGTTCCATCAGAACAGAAACCGAGTAGGCCACCAAAGGCAAAGGGGCCTCTGCTTTGACAACTAGGAAGATTGGTGCCAGCCAGTGACTTCCCCTCCTGTGTTCTGAGGGGGAGAGGGTGTGGGAGGGGAAGGGACTGCTAGTGTCTGTTAGTGCATTTGAGGGAGTGTGAGAGCCAGACTTGCTGTTTTGTTGTGTGCGTGTGTGTGTGTTTTAACTGGGATGTGTGCTTATGAATCACTGACACTGGCAGTATTCCTAATGAGAAGATTGACCTCTTTAGATAAGGTGTCGCTACTTTTCCAGAGACTAGGACTTTCTGGTTTGAACCCACTGGTGTAGCCTGACCACGAGGATGTCATTTTACTGGCCAAGCCCCCACCAGGTCAGACTTGCTGGTAAGGAGACAGTTCAGAATGGAAGCCAGGCCTTCTGCTTCCCAGACAAATGTGGCTATGTTGACTCATAAATAGTGGGCTATATTTACAAGTTGAGACTCAGTGCACATGTCTAAGCCCTGAGCAGAGGACAGCACTTGCAGGTGACGACAGTTCTTCCATGTTTCCTGATTGAACAAGGGCACACAACTACAGCTGGAGGGTTCGGCCCACCTTTCTAGGTTGCAGTAGAAAAGAATCTCCAGCTTTCTAACTTTCTCTAGAATTCCTGCAATGACCCAGGTATGTTAGTGAGTGGATCACCTTTGCACGCCCCTGCTGTCAAGATATGTGGGTGCTTGTCTCCTGTAGAGCAGATGGAAAATGTTCCTGCACCCCCTCTCCCCCAGCTCAGTTCAGCCTGGCTTAAGGAAGCATGGTTCCTTCCTGAGCTATGGGCTTGGCACAGTCTCAGCCCTTAGGAAAATACAACTCAGCCACAGAGCAGGCCTGCTCACTTTCCTCTACCCCAAAAAACACAGCGCTGCAGTGTGTGCAGCACTCTGACACCCGCCATGGGCGGTGAGTCAGCAAGCTCCAGCAGAACCCACACTTTGACATCCTCAGATGACATTTTTTACAGAGAAGAATGGTGGTATGCTCTGTTTTGCACAAGCCCGCGTTTGTCGGGGAGGGAGCGGTGAATGACATTTCTCTGACTGGCAGAGAATGTCTGCCTCTGTCCTTACTCTGTGTGTTTTATTTAGGTCTCTGAGCCAGAAGGCACATCAAGAGTCCAGGCTCTTAAAGAATCCCCCCAGTACAAATAATGATTTATTATTAATTATTATTATCACTACTATTATTTATAGAGGAGTAGTTTACCCAGCTTTGAAAGAGAAAGCTTTCCACAGACATTAAGATAATAAAATATATCAAAAGGAAATTTTAAACTCCTCTTCTATAGAAATTGTGACTTCTAAATTGGTCCGTAACCATCTGAATTGGAGATGATATTTATAGAATGAGGTACAGAGCAATTGTGACTTTAAAGCTCAAGGTCATTCGACAGATTTGTAACTGGGAAGCAACAGTACCCTGCCTTTCATATTCTAATGCTCTTGACAACCAGGGAATTTAAAAAACAAAAAACCCTAGGTAGCATGAAAATGATTTTACTTTCTGTAAAAGTACCTCAAAGAGCCCTGGCCCTGCCATTTTTACCCACCATGTTTCCAGGGCGATAAGCTCTTTGAGGTCAGCAGGCCATACTCAGGACTTCACGAACATTGTCCTACGATTTACTGACTGTTAGACTCAACACCGCAGGCCTGTAGAGGTCTTCACTTAGGCTCTCCTCACTAGGCAGAGGTACCATGCTGAGGTAGCCCAAGCAGAGATTAGTGTAGCAACAGAAGGGCTAGGCCCACAGTCCCCTTTGTATCACATGCTGATTCGGCCTGAGTGCACCAGCTGCAAGAGAAATGTCGGTGTTGCTTTTGTGGTGACCTAGCTGAGGTGGCACTCTTCCTACCAGTTATAACTCTCTTGTTGAAGATATCAAGTAAAAGAGGGGAAGCCTAGAGTTGCCCCAGGTTACACTGGAGAAGTGGATTAGCAACATCTTCCAGCGTGATGCTGAGGACCACTAGGTGGAATCACAGTAATTCCCCATGCTACTTCAAGGGCCGAGAACCTGGTCATGATGCAGATGACAGGGCTTTCTACAGTTATTGCCTGCAGAGAATCATCTGCTGCTCCTTGCTCAAAAACCATTCTCAAATGTAGAACTCTGCCACCTACCTACCGTCACTCTAGCCGCAACCTCAGGGATTAATCCCTGATACTGCCCTCTGGACACATGAGGAATTACATACAATTCAACCTCAAGTCTGCCTTCTGATTCACATTACAATTCAACCTCAACTCTGCCTTCTGCTTCATGGAAAGGATCTGACTAAGGAGAGCAATGTCAGATGTTTATGTTCTATACCTGCATACATTTCCTTAAATATATCATCAGAGGCTCCAGCTGGGCCTGGGAAGCTGTTGAATGATAGAGTGGTCGTTGCCGTTTCCATTTATAAACCACATTTCTCAAATACCAGTGGGAGGAGTAGTAAACCAAGGTCTGGACTTGGTCTGTTATTCAGCCCTGGTCAGTAACACAGTTTAATCAAGTGCTTTGGATTTGGGCAAATATCCAGGCTGGATATTGAGTGAATTACCGAAGACTGTTTCTCTACAGTTATTGGTTTTTAAAACTTTATGGGATGTCAGTAAATATATTTATTTGAGGAGTTTCCTAGATGACTAGTAACCTGGGAACCCCGAGGCCTTTGCCCACCTGTCCCCTAGGGTCGGTCATTCATTTTGCCTGTGTGTTGGCTTTTCCATTTGTTCCTTCCTTCAGTGGGATGAAGGAACACCACCATGCAGCACACTCCCCAACCTGGATACATACACTAACAAAAACACTGTAAGAAGTAACAAACATGGCGCTCCATGGAAGTTTCGGGGGGAAATTGCATGGTTACTGGGTGCCCCTGTGAATAGTGATGGTGATCCACCCCAGCAAGCAGAATCTTGGTGGACGTGGGAAAGGAGCAGCCCAGTGAATTCTCTCTCCCTTCTGCTAATAATGTCTCCTTTTCCTCATGCCTCTTTCTCCTTAGCTTGCCATGAAGCACAAATGTTGAGGAACTGCCTATCCTGGTGACCCTGTTAAGAGAAAAGGAAGAGTTTGTTCAACGGTTTTTACAAGAATTCTGGACCTCCACTTGCTTCTTTTTTCCAATATATGGACATTTAAATTTTTTGTTTTTTCTTTTCAGATGTTAATATTTTTAAAAAAGACATTGTGTTTATACATTTCCCTAATAATCCTTCTAAGAGTACTGCAATAGCAATGGCTTATTTTTGTTTTGTCTTTCCCACTGTATGTTTTCATGTGTTTTCCCTTTTCTTAAGTTTTTTTTTGGGGGGTGGTTTGAATATGAAATTTGGACCAAATGTTATACTGAATTGGGTCTAAACTGTAATCATGAATTTTTTTCTTGATATTAAGCAGGAAGACATTTTAATATGGTGACATCAGATGTTATTGTCCCTGGTTGGAAATAAAAGTCAAGCAGTGATTGATTGGTTTCACTCAGCCTTCTAGCTACTCTTAATTTGAAGGTTAAGATTCGGTTTCCTGAGACATAAATCTATATTATGGAAAACAATTGGGTTTATCAGGGGAAACAGCAGTCTTAGATTTTGCTTTTTATATAGTAATCTTTTGCATGAGCCATCATCAGCATTCAAAAAAAACAAATCAGAATCACAGATAGAAATCTCTTTTCTGAGCTACAGTTTAAATATTTTCACTACCAGTTTCCAGGCTGATTATTTGGAATTATCATATGAAGATTTAAAATTTGAGATTAAAGACCTAAGAAAAAGCCTATTTAAAAACCTGTACATTCATGGCTATTTATTTCTTTTGTCATTGTCCCAAATTCCAGTAGCTGGTATTGAAAAGAGCTTGGATTTTCATCAAGAATTGATTTGTCCATATAAAGGTCTATGTAAATGATAATGTGAAAAGATACTACATTTAAAATCTTTCTTCTTTTTTTTTTTTTACAAAGTCATGTCTATTTTAGAGATACTCTCATAATGTCCTTGGGAAATGGCCTTTAGTTTCTTGGTCTCTGATTTTTGGAACTTTTGATGTTGTTATTGATATCTATTTATTTAATGTAATTTAAGGTGTGGGTTTCTTAACAAATTGTAGTTCATGGCAATTGAAGCTTGTCCAGCCTGACATAAAATAGTATACTCATGAAGCCTTTACACTGTAGTCAGATTGAAAAACATTGGTTTACATACCCAATTTTGTATTACTCACAGTAGTCTTGGGTTTAAAGTCTAGGAGTTTGTTTCTTAGAAGGTCAAAATGGTAAACATAAGAGCCATGCTTTTGTATTCTTGAAACAGGAGGCAAGCCGCACACCCAGGCACATTGCCAGCCTCCCACTACAGCGTCTTGATTCTTAAGCTGCTGGAATCCTCAGGATCCTTTCTGTCCCTTCCTACTCATTGAGCCGATTGAGTCTACATGTATTGTAGCCTCTTACATAGCAGTGTAAAATGACTTTGAGATTATTTATGCTCATTTAAATAGCTTAAATTCTCCTGATAAAGTGGTTTCCAGGGGAATAGAAAGTTGGGCTATTAGGGAAAAAAATTATTTTAGGCACTACATATCAAAAGGGTGATGGGATTTGCTGGAGACAAATTTCTGAATCCTCTTAGGGAAATAATCCAATTCAAGAGAACTCTGTAAAATTTATTGGAAAACTATATAAGTTTACTATAATATTTTGTACTTTTCTTTTGGTGCCCAAAAAGTTTAAAGAAAAAAAAACTTGTTATCTGGTGAGTACCATTAAAGGCATTTATAATTTCTAAGGAAAACCCAAAATATTGTTCCAAATAGGTTTTGTTTGCAGACCTCAATTCAGAAAGCAGAGAGAGGGAGAAAAGGAGGGAGGGAGGAAGGGTGGGATGGAAAGAGGAAGGGAAAGAAGAAGAAGGGAGAGAGAGACAGACAGATTGAGATTCATCTTCTCAAATTGGATTCTAGCTTCAGAGATAGTTGATATAAATAATTGAAAGGGTAAATCAAAAACCCCTGACAATAGGCCAAACTCAAAAATACAAATTATTGCCAACTATCTAACATTAGTGTTTGCAGAGCTGCTTCTAGAGTAGCAGAGGATGAGGTCATAAGCATACTGTGAAATTTGAGTTTCTTCCTCCCTGTTCGAATTATGGTAGTTACTCTTCATAATAAAGTATTCTACATCTAGCCTGCTTTCCTCATTCTCTGTTTATCCTTTTAGACTTAAGTCTTATTGGAAATAGGCTGGATTAGAAGAAAGCATATCTGAATATTTATTAGCTTCTTCTATTGGTTTGCTTTCAGGCTGTGATCTTGCCCCTGACCTCCCAGCGTCAAAGTCCTACATAGGCCTCCACCCCACAGAGAGGCCAGAACAGTAATCCCTGTACCCTCCTGGACTTTCTGACCTCTTGCACAGAAGCCCTGTGAAGAAGGTGCTGCATTACAAAATATTGATACAATCTAACCTAGAGAAAATTGCTAAAATGACTCACATTTTTGAGGACCAATCCATTTGGTTTAGCTTTGCTAGATGACATTTAATTTCCATTCCTTTTATTTCTGCACTTTATTATGGGTTTTCAGGATATTATATTTCTGTGGAGGACTCCTTAAATTGTAATGGCAATGCATAAAGAAAAGAAATTTCCCAATGTTATCACTTCCTGGAATGTAGTTGTAGTATTCTTCACTAGTATTATTAGATATTTGTGTACAGGAAGTATATGGTTATTCAGGTTAATGTTTCCTATTGAAGAATGTATTTGTAAAATGTAACAAGATTAGTAGTTAACTTTTTTTAAGCTCTGAAAAAATTAAGTTGATGTGTTAGACTTCAAATTACAGTGAAATCTGTTTTAATACTACTTTTGTGGCTAGCAAAGGTTGTGCATTTATGTAAAAATATTTGCAGAATGCCCTAAATATGGGATATTAAAGATAGATTTCTCTTTAACTTTTAGAATTGTGACACTGCTGATGTCTGTTGTACAGTTATTCTTCAGAAGCTCTCTAAGGTGTCAAATAATTTTTGTTTCTTTCAGAGACAAGTAGCACCTGCTCATGATTCAGTATAACAGCAAACTAATTTTGTCATTAAATATTTTAACTCTGTGATAGTTTGTTTCTCAGTTTTTTATGAAATATATAAAACACCAAATAGGTAGGCATCATTGCACTTTTGTTGCTAATGGGAAGATCATGTGTGCTTTCAGGACACTAAGTATTAGGATTAGCATTATAATAAAGTTGGATAGCATTATGATAATGAGATTCTATCCAGCAAAAGTTAATTTTTTTCTTCGCCTGGGTGAAGCAGTTAAGCCAATTAATAGTTTACCTTTCTGCTGATGTTAGTGAAGTACTCAACTCAAGTACTTATAAAAGCATACGCCCTTATCTCTCAGTCTTATAAGGCTAGTTTCTGTTAAATTGGAAAGAAGACTTGATCAAATTACGTTGATTTATTTTTATTTAAAAGCAAATGCAACTTATTGCATCATTCCATTTGTTTTCAAGGCAACTAATTTAGGTAGCTACTATAGCATACTAGCCATCTCTGTGTTGGCATGGACACTGAACCAGACAGGACTTTGAAATATTCCTCGGAGGACTACAGGTGGAAGGCAAGACCGCAGTCTACTTTTCAGAGACAAAATGGATAGAGAGATGGTTTGGTTAGATGAGGACCAGCCCTAAGTTAACTATATTTTTAAAGGCATCAGTTCTTGTGAACTAATTATAAACCAATTGCCTTGCAAAGATGACCTTTTTCTTAATATAATTTTTGTTAGCAATTACACCACAGCCAACTCTCAATTTTTATGAGTGGATTAACATGATAAGTGTTTTGAGGAAAATCAGTGGTGCCTTTTCCACTTGTTGTCAATGAGAACATGCTTAAGAAAACTATGGACATTAAAATCATCATCTGCCTAAACAAGCAGATTAAGGTAAGTATGGTATAGAAAGAAGAAGTGGAGAGGGCCAGGGGTAGAGGTGGAGGGGTAAATACCAAAAATAAATTCCAAACGGAAATGCAAATATTTGAGATTTATTGTTAATGAACCCTAATATTTTAGTCCATCCACCTGCACACACTGGCAGAAAGAAATGTACAAGTAGAAGTTTGCAGTGAAGAAAAGAAGTTGTTTATTATAAAATTAGCCAATCAAGAATATGGGCAAACTCATGCTCTGAAAGACCCACCTCCCTCTGCAGTGGTGTGTAGGTTATAGATTATACAGGACAAAATCATAAGATTTGTGGGTTAGGGGTTTGGGATCCTGCTGGGAGCTAATTGGTTGGAGGTGATATAAAGGTAATAAATCATTTCTTCAGGCCTTGAGGACAGTTCCAAGGTTAGGTATGGTGTCCCTCTGTCTGGTTTCAAGGGGGTCATTCCACCTTAGGGCTCAGGAGCTGAAACATAAGAGATTGAGAGAGAGAGAGAGAGAGAGAGAGAGAGAGAGAGAGAGAGAGAAGAAAATAAATGATTTCTAAAGTTCTAGTCACAAATCAAAATCATGAAGACTCTCAGTTTTATTATTCCCTGTTGATATTGTTCTCTGTGCATCTTCACCTGCCATGGGCAAGCCTGGATGTTATCTTCACATATGCACATTTAGATGCAAATGCATACAGCTGGCATCAAGAAAAGGGCTGAGCTATGCCCCTGGATGCCCCATAAGTCGCTTTGTGACATCTTCTTGCCCTTCTAGACATGGTTAGGCAGGTGACAGTATTTCCAGGGGTCAGTGAGATTAGAAAATGCCTCACGTGAGCCATTTTCAGAGTATGAGAAATATAATGACTTGAGACATGAGAAAATGCTGGTTCAAAGCTCCTGAAGCTCTTGGAAATTTCCTAAGTGTTGAGAGTGGGAAAGTTGTCTCTTGTTATGTCAGCGAGCTAACTTTTGGAAAGCACCTAAGGATGGGGTTCCAGTTGCCAGTGGAACCAACCACATGATTAGAGGGTTGGTTCAGCCCCAGCACCTGCACACCTCTGGAGAAGGGAGAGGGTATGGAGGTTGAATCGATTGCCAGTGGCCAACGATTAATCAATCACGACTATGTAACAAAGCATTCACCAAAAAAAACAATGAGGATGAGGTGAGTTCTGTGAGTCTTTCTAGTAAATTAATCAAACCCAAGGAGTGGGTTGTGGGAACCTCTGATCGAGAGCCAGCTGGTCAGAAATATAAGTGATGATCTGGATTTGTGATTGGCATTCTGAGTTGGAGGGGTTCATTGAAACCTTCGATATGTGGCCAGTCAGAAGCACAGGTAATCTGGGCTTGCTTCTGGCATCTAAAATATTACGTGGGGAGTAGGGGGTGTTGGCGTCAGTCTTGTAGGACTGATCCTTTAACCTGTGGACTCTGAGGCTATATCTCCAGTGGATAGTGTCAGAGTTGAGTTGAATTCTCTGACACCCTGCTAGTGTCTGAGCATTGTTCGTAGGTGTCGGGGAACCCCCTGCCATACTAGAATAGGGTCAAGGAACCCAGTTTACCCACAAGGAAAGTCTCACTTTATTTCTCTAAATGTGAGTGTGCTAATAGTCCTCTTTTAAGACAATGTTGCAAAAGATGTATTTTCTTTTGGTTTGCTTTTAAAAAATCCAGAAATTTCACATAGAAAGATTTTGTATAGCCAGAGCCAGCCTGACACAAAATCGAACTTCATTTATATTCCCACCCCCAACCTTTTGAGAGTTCATCTTTCTCCCTTCTGTGCCCTTTCTGTTTTCTGCCTCTTCTGAAATCCTACTTTAGCTTCCCTTCTAAGGTGTTACCTACACATAAAACACATCTCTAAAGCAGCTTGTGGCAGTTCCTCCATCCTGGCTGCTGTCTATCACTTGAGAAGCTTTTCGAAATCCACACATTTTACTCCCCAGTTTGCCTTTTTGGTGTCTCTGATCATCTTGTGTCCTGCAAAGAAAAAAAAAAACTCAGCAGGCCATGGTTGGTGGGGCATCTGGCTTCCCTAGATGCTTACTAGATTTAAACCAGCAAGTTGAAGCTGTCAAGGAAATTAAATACGTGCATTTAAACTCAATGACTGCTATCATGTAACCTTCTGCCTTGACCCCCATTATATTTTCTCCCTTGAGCTTCATCTGGAGCTTCAGGATTTCCTGAGTCATAATTTCACTTCCCACCCACCTCCCACCCCTGAAGTTTTCTGCCACATTTTCTTCTTTTTGCTGATGAGTCATGGCCCTGGGCATCACAAGTCTTCACGGGGTGGGTCTGTTTGGGTGGTCCATCCCACTGAACACTGGTGATGCAGGCTGGTGGGCAAAGCTGCCTTGCCTCCCTCAGTCCCACAGGAACTAGTGGCCAGACCTAAGAGATTTGAGTCAGCTGCTAAGGTGTATGGTCACTGTTCTCACATTGAGTCTGATAGACATTTTGGATCTTACTGATTCTCTCCGATGGAGTGAAGTTTTTTTAATAGAACATATATTTTTTCTTATTTTCGTGTGCTCCACCAGCTCAAAGATGGCTGTTTAAATGGGGTATGGCCTCATCATACATTCATACTTAGATATGTCAGAGGCTGGACAAGAATCGCCAATCCCTTGAGTCCCAGGAGTCACTTGTTAACATTAGATATGAGTCCTTGTCTTATGACATTTAATTGTCAGATGACATAGAAACAAGAAAGGCAAGCCGGTGAATTCTCAGTTTTACTCTGAGATCTGAAACATAGCTAGGATGATTCACAATTTCTGAAGAAAATTCCTATTATATGCTCAGACCATATGCACCAAATACTCTAATTAAAATACACCCTTGGCGACTGAAACCTGAAACTTTCTGTTACTTTTCCTTAAAATCAATCCTTTCTTTTACTGCCCCAGGAAGAAAAAATCAGTTTCTACTATTGAACATGCTTTTTTATTCATAGCACGATGGCTTCCTTTGGGGAGTTTTGCTCTTTTAGACCTGGAATTACAGTAACTGATACTGATGGACATGTTTACATCAGTCTGAAATTCTCCAACATTGAAGGAGCCTCAGCATTTGGACAGGAAGAAACTGTGCGGAAAAAAAGAATGTGTGAACTGTGCTCCACCCCCACCTCAAAAGAAAAAATAAAACACAACATTTTTAACTGGAAGGGCATGAGCAGGGTGCCCTCCGGTGTGGTTTACTGGAGGCAGCATTGCATTATGGTTACTCAGAGTAGTCAAAGGAGGGCCTGCCCTGCTTCAAACTCCAGCTCCAGTATTACTGGGTGGGTGGCCTTCAGCGAGTTGCTGACTCTCTGTGCCTGTTTTCTTAGCTTTAAAATGGGAGTTATCTACTTAACAGGTTACTATAAGGATTAAATGAAATAACGAATGTGAAGCCTTCAGCCTTGTGCCTGGCACATGAGGGCTCCATGTATGTCAGCTCTGCAGTGGGTTACTTCTTGTTATGGATCTAAAATAAAGTAGTAAACCTTACAGGCTTACGAAGCCTGTAAGAGTGTGCTGCTCGCTAAAAGAATGGTTGGGTTTTCCTTAAATCCATGTTGGCACAGGTAACATGGGCAGATATTATCCAGGCCTCTTTGGCCCTTTTTATGGCATGGGGACATAAATCCCTGGACATTTCATATATCCCAGCTCTGGGATAAAGGAGAGGCTCCTGGCCTAAAGGCTCTCAGTCGTGGCCATTTTCTGGAGGAAATTTCCAAAAAGACTAACTCCACAAGAGAGAAGAGTGAAAAGATGTGTTCTTTGGGCAGTAATTCATGCCCCTCTTTTAAAAAGTTCAAGGTTGATCTACAGATGTATTAGTGTGATTCCAAGGGTACTGCAACTCAAACCATTCCTAGATAACTTAAAATGAGAGTAACTTAAAGAGAACCATTTACTCCATAAAATGAACCTGTGCCTAAAGTAAGAATAACCCTAAGAGAAGAAATAAAGTAATACCCACCAAAGTGTGAATTGATGATAGTACACTTTCCTGGAGCATCTTTAGGAATTTAGCTAAAAGATGGAAAGAAGACCCAAGAAAAACAATGCTGTCAGCATACTGTTTTCATTGTCATGTTGCTATTATTTATGATGTCCAAGTAAACTCAACATTATTTGGGAAATAGGTCATTTGTAAAGAACTGTCTAGGCAAGAAGGGCCTGGGTAGTTATAATTGTGAACCTGTTCCACGTAAAACCCCAAACTCTACTATCTAAAAATTGCACTATGCATTATTTTTTAACAAATTGCAAACCAGACAAATTTTTTTAATGTAAATTAACTAGAATCTTTTCTAGGAGACAGCCTCCTGGCTTTGTCATTGGCTTTTTGTCCTCAAGCAAATTACATAAAATTTCTGTAAATGGTTTTTCATGTTTCAAAGGAAAATAATCTACATCCTGCCTACCTCGGTGCCCTGGTGAGCGAAGTGAAATGTGGAATGTTAAAGAGCTCTGAGAAGTACAAAATGCTGAAGAGATGTGAGTTTCTCACTAAAGACTTGGTCTTCAGCTGCCCCCTTCCAAAGCCTAAGGGTTTCTTTTATCTCTCACATCCTCTTTCCCTACAGGTCTGACCCTGTAGTACTAGCTGGTATCCTCACCCTACCCCCCTTTCCCTCTCCCAAGAAAAAGGCTCCCCCACATACGGTTTAATGCCACTTGCCATCATGGGAAGTAGACAAAAGCAATAGTAAGAGACAGTCCCAATCTGCTCAGGACAGGGGGCAGTGGGGCTTAGAGGCAATCCCCCAACCCTACCCCAAGAAAAAGATGCAGAGTATTCCAGGAGCCAAGGAAGAGCACTGTGATGGGTAAAATTGGCCTGGATGCAGCTCCCCGCAGGACCACACGTAACTCTTGAGAGTTATGACATCCTCTTGGACAAATTGGTCTCCACTCACTTTGGAAGACTTGTTAAAAAGAAGGAAAACAAAATTTCAGAAACCAGTCAGAAAAGTTATTCTCTCCCCATGTACAGGGGCTAGACAGAGACACATTCAGGTCCTTACACTGTCTGCTGTCTTAACACAATATTAACATGGAGAGGGTCACAGAAATGGCCAAAGTCTTGGGAATTCACAAAATAAAAAGGAATGATAATTTGTCATTCCAGGAAAGCAGAATCCTGATCAAAGGATGCAATCCAACAGCATTCTTTCAAACGCAAGAAAGAAGCAACAGTTCTCAGCTCCACTCACTGGAAGCAGCATTATTACCCCAATGAGGGGAGACCCGGCACCAGCTCTATACTCCTCCTTGGGGTTTCCTCACCGGGCCTCACTTCTCCGTGGAAACAGGAGATAAAATGACTAGAAGGAGGCATAACTGTCTCCCCTCAAGCTTAATGCTGAGCTGGTCTAAGCCACCTACTCATGCTTCTGTTTCTCTGGGCCCCAGCAGATTCTCTGTGGTGGGTGAGTCAGACACACACACACACACACACACACACACACACACACACACAGAGCTGCCCTCCTGCACATACTGCTCACCAGTTATGTTAAATGAAAGAGTTTGAGGATGCTGCAAGGAGGAAGGGAGTTGGAACTATAGTCCTCTCTATTGGGCTTCCTTCGAGTCCTTATTCTGTTTTCCCTCTTATTCAGTTCCTCCTTCCTGAGGTGGAATAAAAGTAATCACTGCACCTAAAGGAGATCCATGTGCTTTTCTCTGTCACAGCATCCCTCCTTTCCTTTCACAGAACATATTGAAACGTGTATTTACATATTTTTCTTCTTTATTGTCCCACCCATGACACGTTCAGCTCTGAGAGGTCAGGAATTGTGTCTATTCTGCTCACCAGGTTGCATCAGGACCTAGGATTTACTAGGCACTTAGGACACTCTTACTACATAGGTAAAACCTGTCCTGCATTTAAAGCTCCTATACAGGACACCAATGGGAGTTCACAGAAAAAAAAAAATCCAAGATGCTTAGCCTCACTCATAGTTAGAAAAATGTAAATTTTTTAAAAGATGGTGTTCAAAAGCTTTATGACACATGATAATCAAATATCATTGAATGGAAGTATAAATTGAAACCACATTTTTTAAGGCAAATTGTCAACTTTTATCTAGATTCAAATTTGTCATACCTGCATCCCTAACTCAGGCCCCACCCCTGGGCTTGTGCCCTGCTAAACTTCAACCACCACCTCTGGCAACCACTCCACACTGAACCACACTCAGGTCCTGCTTCTCAGTTTACCCTCATCAGAGCATGTGAATCACAATAAGTTTCTCCAGCCTCTGAAAGGCAAAAAGCAGTTATCAAGAGTCACTTAATTCCCCAAAACAAATATAAAAAATAAGCTCTGCTTTTTATTTTCCTGCTTTATATTTGATACTGGCAGTTCCTTTCATGGCACACATCCAACTTCTGCAGCATTGCCTTTTCCTTGACTCTTCAGTACTTTCTCTGAGATCCTGAATCTGGAAAGGACAGAAGGAGTAATGATTTTCTAAGCTACAAAACTATTTATCTACTATTGGACAACCCTTTCATTCATCTACACCACTTATCAATTTGTTGTCTCTCAGTTCCAAACCCACTCTTTTCTTTTTGTCCTGCTTTGTGATGCTGGAGCTGGATTCTGACCATTGCACCTGCTGCTTCTGAACCCCTTAGTGGCTAATTACTTTTTACTAATTAACAATTATTTACGTTAAATTCTTCTTGTTCCAATAACTGGCATGGTTTCTTTATCGTTTCTGGACGCTGCTTGACATATCATCTCAGGCAATTTGGCACAGCTTCTGTTCCAGACCTTTACCATTCTCTCCAAGTCTCTTTTAGCAAATCCCTTACTCTGAAAAATGATCTAATCTCCTACTTTGTTAAGGTCAGGACTATGATATTTAAAACAATTTCACTTTCCCCATCTCCTTCTCTAAGTTCTTTTGCCTCACTTACACTCCCAATATTAATACCTTTCCACCTGTTAAAGGAAGACCCCTCTTCTAGAACCTTTGATCTCCACCTCCTCTGCTTCTTCAAGGGCCTTATTTCATTTACAATGACCTCCTTTTCTTGTATTTTTAGTCTCTCCATTTCCATTTTTTTTTCTATCAGAGGACATGTTTACCTCCTCTATCTTGAAGTCTTTTAAAACTTTTTCTTGTGCTTGCTATCGTTAAGATACCACCTTCTCTCCATCCCTGCACAGCAAAACTTCATGGTCTCAACTCGCAAGTCCTTACGAGTCTGGTTTTTTTCCCTTCACACTGCCGTGACTGCTGTCTCAGGGATGTCCCAATCCAAAGTCTATTTCTCTGCGGTAACACTGGAGTCTTCTAGTTTCTCACTTTCTGACCTGCCTTCTTCCCAAGCCTTTCCCAAGCATATTTTTCCAAACACTGTCCTGCCCCTCTTCTCTGTTTGCTCTTTTTCCAAGTCGATGAATTCATTCTACAAACTGACTTTTTTTTTTTACTTTTGTGCAATAATACTGCTCTAGCCTTGACCTTTCTCCTAAATTCCAGAACTGAGTTTCTAACTTCCTGCTGGAAATTTTCACATAGCCCAATAAATCTAAATCTGAATTCATCTTCTCTCCTCACAAGCCTCTTTTCCTTCTCTTAACATCCTACTCAGACTTAAAACCTAGCTCTCCTTAATTTTCTCTTCCTTTTCACAATTATAAACTAGGAATAATAATAGTGCATATCTCATGGGATTGTGCAGGGACAAAATTTTATTATAAAACTATTAGGAGAGTTAATATTTTGTATTAACATAATTCATTCAAGTAGTAGAAGTCTGCCAATTACATTTCATTTACACAGCCATTGCTACATGTGTTTTTCCATCACTGCCACAGACTGAGCTCTAAACTTCATCCATGTTTACCTGAACTACTCAAATTGGTCAACACTTATACAGTCTACTGTATGTAATAGTCTACTGTTTTGCACACACTGTTATAAAGATATTCTCAGGAAAGAGGGACAATAAGATAATTTATACCCAGTCTCAAATATTTCTACTTTCTACTCTGGTGGAAAAGGCAAACTTAAAAATTAAATACAATTCAAAATAAATTGAAGCTGCACCAGAGATTATGGATTACAGGAGGCATTTTCCTGCCTCCCCTGTACAAAGTTGCCGCTAAGTACTATCGGATTCACCTTTAGAAGAACAGATTTAATCATTTATGTCAGAGCTCACAAATTCATATGCCGATAGAAGCTGAGCAGGGAATAAAATTGAACAAAAAATATTTGTAGAAGGCAATAAGGAATGGTGTAGACTGTGGGTAACTAAAAGTGCATGAGTGTATGCCCTAAAGGGGCATGTTACTTGCTACTCGGTTTTAGTCATTGTGATCATGTGGGATGCAGGTTACTGTTGCCAGATCCTTCAGCTTTTTTAAAGAGATACAGGCATTTTTATGTGAAATATCTCATTTGATCCAAACAAAACACATCTATATGTAATATTTGGCTTTTTGGCTACTGTTTTTAGACCCATTATTTATGTCACTTTTTTGCTCAAAACTTTTTAAGACGTCCTCATTATCTGCAAAATAAAATCTGAATTCCACAATCTGGCATTCAAGTTCTTATGTGACCTAACCCCAACCATCTTTCCAACCTACTCCCCATTTTCACATAATTTTACTACAAGAGACCATTGCTTTTCTCACCTCCTTGCCTTTGGTCACACTGTATGCTGGGCCTCAGATGTCATCCCCCACAGATCTATTCAAATTCTGTGTATCTTTCAGGGCTTCATTCAGTCTCTTTTTCCTTAAAATTTTCCTCAACTTTTTTGCCAGGCTGAAGCAATTAATACTTCTTCCTATGCATACCTGTTGCTTTTTTTGATACTCTGACACATTCTGTGATTTACCTTTCTTTCTAGACAGGTAGCCCTCAGAAAACTGAGACCGAATCTCAATCTTGTCTGCATATCTAAGAGCATACATTAGTAAATACTCAATAAGTGTATATTCATGTATTAAATGAACACATTGTCTTCGTCAGTTTGGGCTGCATAACAAGTGCTGGTACAAGTTTCCTTCTTGGTGAGGACCCTCTTCCTAGCTTGTAGAAGGCCACCTTCTTGCTGTAACTTCACACAGCAGAGAAAGTAAGCTCTTGTATCTCTTCCCTTTTTATAAGGGCACTAATTTCATGATGAGGGCCTAACCCTCATGACCTAATCTAACCTGAATTATCTCCCAAAGATCCCCTCCTTGAAATACCATCACTTTGGGGATTGGAACTTCAACACATAAATGGGGACACAAACATTCAGTTCATAGCATATGTAAATGACAACATGCTACCATAATGCTCTATCATGTCTTTCCCCACTCAAGAAAAGACCAATCTATTTTTATCTTTCTTTAATATTCTTTGACTGCTCTATTTAGTCTCTATTTGTTTAATCTTTTAAGATTTTTTTTCTGCAATGAGAACTGTGTGTATACCTGTATTTGCACATGTGTGTACGTATGTGTGTGCATGTATACATGCATCGGACAGGTAATTTTTCTAAACCTTAGTTTCCTTACTTGTAATATTAGAAAATAATACTCCTTTCATAGGATTATTTTAAGCATTAAATGAGATTGTACTTGTAAAGTATTTAGCATAGTGATTTGCATGCCGTGGGCATTCAACACATGTTAACTTTATTGTGGTGGTGGTTGTTTGTTTGACTATGAGAAAGCTGAGATTTTCCTTTTCACAGTACAATAGATCTGAAAGACTACTGAAACCACAGGCACCTGTGAGCTATGTTAATGCACAGTGTGCAAAGACTAATATAAGCCCATAACTGGTCATGAATTTAAAAAAAAGAGGGTGACAGCATAACATCCCTGGAACAGAAGGCAAGAGTGAGTGCCTAAGACAGAGGAGACATCAACACTCTTGGCCAGTGAAACTCTGTATGTTAGTGGTTGGGGTGAGGTGGAGTGGGACATAGTAATTTTTTTTACACTGAAATACAGATACAAGCAGCACAGTTGTTTTTACCTATCAAGTCAGGTGGAATTGGAGTGAGGGTGAGGCAAAAAGTGAAGAGAGACCTTGTCCTTCCCAAAAACTCTTAGGCCTGGGGAGAGGGTGCTGGAGATGAACTTTTACATTCCAGATATCCCTATTGATTTCTGAGATTCATCCCAGATCTTTCTCAGAAGTATTTATTTAGATGATGCATGTTAGATACACCAAGAAGTGCAAACCAAGGGCCACTGTGTGTACTCAGCCCCAGCAGGTGAATGTCTAAGCCCCCTAGGGAAGAATTTCTCTTCTTTTCTTTCAACTTATTTCGCAAGCTCCATGGCACTTCAATAGCCTACCCCACACAGTGGAGTTCTCAACTCCCCTGGCTATCTTACAAGGAATATATTTTCTCTCTTCAGATGGACTGAAAACAGACCTATTAGAAACACTAAAGATGGCCTTGACCTTCAGATAGATAACAAAGTACCTAATGAAACAACCTAAGGATCTTGTTTGAGAGTATTTTTGTGAACCCCAGAGGTGAGCACTTCTTAATCCCTAGAACCTGTGAATATGTTACCTTAAATGGCAGAAGGAATTTGCAGATATGATTAAGTTAAGGATCATGAGATGGGAAAATTATCCTGGATTATCCGGGGTGAACACAGTGTAATCATAAGGTTCCTTATAAGAAAGAAGCAAGTGGGTTAGAGTCAAAAAAGCAGTGTAAAGATGAACATTGAGAGAGAAATTAAAAATGCTAAACTACTGGATTTGAAAACGGAGGAAGGAACCCCAAACCAAGAGAAGCAGGCAGCCCCCAGAAGCTAGAAATAAAACAGATTTTGCCCTAGAGCTTCCAGAAAGAATCCAACCCTGCCAACATCCTAATCTGAAGGCTTCTGACCTCCAAAACTGTAAAATAATAAATTTGTGCTGGTGTAAGATACTGAGTTTGTGGTAATTTGTTACAGAAGCAATAGGAAACTAATCCAGCCCTAACCCCCAAGGTGAGATGGGTGAGTCCTCAAGAGGAATTTCCCACATGGCAGCGGGAGGCGTGTCCCTCCAAAAGAAAGAGCCAATAACTCCTCTCAGGCTAAACTTGTTTGTGATCAACAACATGTATTGAAACTTCTGGATCTCTCCTGGGGCATGGAAACAAGAATTCAGGCTCCAAAATCCAGGACAGATCCATATAAAGAGAAATTACATTTTAAGGCAGAATACAGCATACTAAATGCCAAATGGGTGACAGGTTCAGTTATGGTTTTAGGCTTTCAGAGGAGGTAGCCATCCTTTCTCTCAATAAAATGCTTCTCCTATTTAGCTTTTTCATGATGGGCAGGGACTGTGCACCCAGGTTTGTCCAGGACAGTCTAGGTTTATAGCTGTTGTCCTGCTGTAATCATAAAAGGGAACTCCTTTCATTCTCCAAAGTGTCCAGCTTCATGATAAACCACATGATCACTCAAATGATAGGGCATTAGACAGAAGTCCCTGGACACTCCATACCTTGTTAGTAATAGCTTTGAGCATGAATCTCAATGCAGAATAAAAAAAATTATTCCCAAGTTTTTATACCACCAAAATCATAGTAGAGAACACTTTTGTTCGATTGACAGTGATGAGTAAAACATATTTCAATAATACTTGACATAGTGTACTCAGATTCTCTTCTTGGCAAAGCTGATGTGAGGAAACTTAAAGTATGTCATCTAATGAGACTCAATGATTTTAATATATGACACTTCCTGCTGCTGAAGCAGCTGAGGAGATGTTTGGTTTGGTTTGGTTTGGTTTGGTTTTGAAGCATTACTTCTGAGCATGATGGTGGTAGGTATGGGGAGAGGAAGAAGAGTTAGATAGGAAGAATATAAGCAAGGATGGAGGGGGAAGACAGTGAGTTCTAGGTTTCTTGCCATATTCATTAGGTTTAAAGAACAATCATTTGATTCCAACCTTGAACTTGATTCTGAAGGTGCAATCCTTTGAAAGCCATTTCCTGCTCCAGATGGCAGGTGGGGCAGTGAGGTCCTACTGAGCTCTGAGGCTGTGCCAGGAGGTGCTTTGCAGTGCAGAGGTGAAAGCTACATGTGGAGTTTTGAATCCATCTGTTATGTCAAACTGGGTGTGGGCTGAATCATGTCACTCAAATTGGTCCGTAAAGAGATGAAAATTAAAATGCTGATAAATTAGCACATTTATGAAATTATAAGAAGCTATGTAGTGTGCTCAAGTTCACACCTACCTTTGGGGGATGTTGATGAGACGCTATGTCTTCTAGTTGGTTTTTCTAATCTTCTGGCCTAATTGTTAGGCAAGATCAACACAATATTTAATGCTGTGTGTCTTTTTTTCTGGCATCTCTTCTCTGCATTTTTAGATTCCTCTTTGTATCTCTCCTTCTCTAGGAGAATCCACCAGGATTCCAGAGCTGACTACTGGTTGAGCTGCAGTGGTTTTAGTTTCCTTGCACATTCTGCCTCAACACTCTCACCTCTTTACACCAGGCCTCCTGTAGGCAACAGAAAATTTTCTACCAAGGTATCTTTGTAGTTTTGTGAGAAGAGGGAAAAAAAGAGAGAAAGGAAGAAAAGGGTGAGAAAAGGAAGCCTGGGGTAAAGGGCATGAGGAGGAGTGGGGAGGAAGGAAATATGGAAAGAGTGGTAGAGTGGCCAAGGTGAGTGAAAAAGACACTGCAAGTCTGGGTCACTCACAGGCCCTGTGTCCCCAACATGTTTTAATGACTCAGACAAGCTGAAAACAGGTCTATGGGAAGTCATAACACTCACCAAAGCCTTGACAGCCACTATTCTTCACAGAATCTGTGAACAATTGCCCGCCTGCCAGTGTCTGACTGAAATAATAGCTGTACCTGCAGGATCATTTGGAAGACAGATGGTGGAGGCAATCCCCATTCATCTGCCAGCAGCCATTTCATAATTCTCACTGTGTGTCAGACCCAGGATGGGAAGGCAGAATGCAGCCTTGTTAATTATCCATGCTTGTTAGGTAGTTGTAGTTTTAAATACAGTTCCCCTCCACACCCCTGCCCTACTCCTCCACCCCAGCCTCACCATGCTGACCCTACTCCAAGGTGCTTTCAGAATGCCTTGGGCACCCTTAGAAAAAGCAGGTCTTCAAAACCTAAAAGCCTTGATATTTGCTAGGAAGGAGTTATTTATTCTTTCTTTTTATTTTACTCTCTTCTCTTTCCCAAGAAGATATTGATTGCAGGTCCAAAAGAGATACCTTGCCTTCCCTACAATTTGCTGCTTCCATGATCCCATCCATCAGTATTCTATATTTCAAAGTCTGAGTGATTTTTTTCTATACTGAATTGCCATTTTGTACTTAAAGCACTAGCCACCTGTGTTATCATTTTTATACCATGGATTAAACTGAAGACTTCCTCGCAATGCAATATTTCTGGATTTAGAGGGTTTTCAAGAGCTCCAAATCATTTCAGTTTGTCAGAGATCTTTGGTTGTCATTCAAAAGCATTTTTTAAGAATTAACCATGTGGATTTGAACGGGAGTAAGGATGGGGAGAAAAGGGGAGGCCTTACAAGTGAGTGCAGCTAGCTTATCAAGCATTGACCTGTGCAATGACACAGGGCCCCATATGCATTTCAATACTCTTCAATCATCATCTTAAAATTTTTAATAATTTTTACACAAGAGCCCCACATTTTCATTTTGCACTGGGCTCAACTATTTAGTAGCTGGTTCTGCTACAATTATTGGAAAAAGGGGAACATTCATTAGGGACCAGGAAGGAGTATCTCCCAAGCCAAAGTTGAGAAACTGGAAACCCTAGACGTAACAGATTAGCCAGTGGAGAAAAAACTAAGATCAGTACCTACAGAAAGGAAAACATGGTAAGTGAATATTATCAGTATCTATGTGAGCACTACCTCAGGCATGGCCTGTTTTGAGATGCTGGCAAAATCAAGTTTGTGAGCTTCAAGACTGGAGACAGACCCCAGGTCACTGTAAATTCACCAAGGTGACAGCGACACCTGTGGTTCTTTTGGGAAGCAATTGGCTGGCATGGATTCCTTCACTATTCTACTAATTTCACTACATACCAGTTTCACTGAAACTTCATCAGAAGATGCATTAGAAAGATTTGTGAGAAGTATGACTAGAATGTAAGTGGGAGCCAAAAAAAGGAAAGGTTTGGATGCCAGACTGAGGAGTATGGAAAAGCTTTTGAATATTGGGTCGGAGGGTAATGGCTAGAACTCTGGTTGCCCCAAGAAAGAAAATATTTTTTCAAAACCCATTGGGCTGTTTGTTCAAAAGGCTTGTCTAAAAACAAACAACCTTCCAATCCTTTCCCCTTGTGGCACGTCTCCTTCTCACTACTCTTTCCTCACACTGCCTCTCCCACCCAATAAACCCACAAGAGAAAAGGCTCAGCTGTTTTCTTCAATTTTAGCACCGCTGCTGCATTGGCTTCCGTCAGACTCCAGTCACTGACTGCTTCAGTCCATCGCACTGTACGTGTCTGAATTCACATTTATGTGAGCAAACCCACCCATGACCCTGTCTGTGGTAAGCAGAATTCTAAGAATAGCCCCAGTGACCCTCAGCCTTGTAAAATCTCCCACCATTAGTGTGGTGGGAACCTGTGAATATGATGAGATACCATGCTCAGCTCATGATTATGCTCTGTATTGGCAACTCAATCTTAGAATATATATATTGGGCAAAAAGCACTCAACTTATTACTATAAGAACTTAGTAGATATGATCTCTATCCTGAAAGAATTAAAAAGTTATAATTAAAGATAAAACTAACATACAAAGAAAAGAACTATAAAATACACGTAAAATAAATATGCAATTTTATTAAATATTGCCTTGGGATGGATATATCATCTTAGCCACTAAAGAGTCCAATGTCATTAAAAATAATTATTTATTAAAGATTTTAGCAGGACATTTGGCCCATTCTGTTGTTACCTACTTTGAAGTTTATTTCTTGTCTTACTTCTATCTTGGAAATGTAATGCATCACTGAGGTTGCTCTGAGTTTATGTTGTGTTCACTTTTAATGTGTGCTAAATAATTGGAAATGGGAAGCAGATGGACACTTGGCCCAAAGATTAAACTCCATCTCCTTAATTAGATAGTGTTGATTAAGGCTTCCATGGGGTCCTTCTCTTCACTGCCAAGTAAAAGAGCTCTCCAGTGGGGCTCCTCAAAGCATTTGAGAACTAATGGTTTATTCAGTTCCTCCTTTGCACTTTTTCACAGATACTGAACAAACAGGAGCCGAATTGTCTTTGTCTCTTTGGCTTTTCTCTAACAGTTTCGTTATTTGACTTTCCTTTCTGGCAGGAGTTGAAACAGAATAAAGGGAATTCTGAATAGCCCCTGGCTGAACTTTGCTTCCTATTTTGAGTTAGCAGAATTTAATGGGGGAAGGGAGGATGGTCTTCTGGACCCAGAGCTTCAGAGGAAGGCGCTGGATACTGACCCCAGCCTGTGGTTTCTAACACAAGGAGACAGAGCAAGAGTTTGGAAATTGACAGATATGAGTTTGATCTTGGCTCAGCTGGTTATTAGCTGTAAACTGTGGTATACCGGTAAATTCTTAACAACACACTCTTAGAGTAAATAAATAAGACCGTGATTTGTCACATGTGCCAATTTTTGTGGTGTAAATACTCCCACCACGACTGACTTTAAGCTACCAATGTGATGTCACTGAACACAGTGTTGGAAAGATATTTGTACTGTTGGCTCTCATAACTAATATAAGCTGACTCCAGCACACCACTGGCTGTTAGTACCAGTTTCATCATCTGTATGGAAGGAATAAGGTACTTTGCAGGGTCATTATTAAGATTAAAGTAATAATTGCAAAGTGCCCACAACAGAGATTGACCCAAACTAGGAACTCCATAAATTGTCACTATATATTATCATTTTAAACTGGGCTTTAGGAAGCGACTTCACGTTGCTGAGCACTCTAAGAAGTCAGAGCCTCAGCCTTGAAAACTTAACATATAAATTTTACACAGGTATTGGGGAATTGATTCACACTAATCAAACACAGAAAGAGCAGTTATATAAATTGCAATGCCAATTTACTACTTTGATTTAGTGCGTATACAAAATAATAATTTTCCAAACGCAAATTGGATCTTATGATCTAATAAAGAATTTCTTTCTGTGGTTAAGGAATTTCTTTATATGCAAAGTGCTACAAAAGCATAAGTGCTAATTATATTTAAATATGATTAATTAATCATCTGAATTAAAAAATTAAATTGGGATTGCCACAGAAAATCACTGGCCTGTGCAAACATTAGTATATCCCCTGGTCTGAGAACCAAGACTGGTGTTCTGCACTGGTCTCCTTACAGACAGCTAGCACTCATGTCAACCCTGCAGAAGCTGGGAGGGTGGACATTGTTAAGTGGAGAGTATATTTAACCACCCCTGAAGGTAGTTTCTTCAACCACGACTGTAAGTAGAGATTTTAAACTTGCTGGGTAAAGGAGGAAGGATGGAGATTACCAATTCCATTTTACTGTTATGCAAATTGACACACCAAGAGGTAAAGGCACATAGAAAATTACTAGGAGAGCAGAGACTAGAATTCAGATATCTGATGCATACTTTAGTGCTCTTTCTTCTACCCATGCAATAATCAGTTGGGCAACACAAAAAACACACAATCCATTGCAAGAGAAAACCATATGCATAGCTAAATATTGAGAAGGAGAGAGAGAATGTCTGTGAAGGAGGTGGTGGAGCCATATACAGGATACTATAGGAACACCAGCAAAAGACAACTAACCCAGTCTGGAAGGAGAGATAGAGTATGGTATAGTTGGGGGAAGTTCTAAATGTGGGAACCTCTGAGATGAGTTCTTAAACAATAAGAATTACCTTGGAAAAGAGGGACATTGCAGGTTGAGTGTACCAGAAAGCAGATCTAAGATGGAGATTAGCACATGATACATTTTTGGAGAATGCTCTTGGGAGGGAAGGGCACATGATTGAGGAGAGAAAGTTGAGTGGTGAAGAGATCCAAACAAAAGCATCAGCCAATTCCAGAAACACTCTGGAATTGAAGTGGTCCCTTCTGAGTTTTTCCAACTAGGAATGAGGGAGCCAGGCCATTATACCAACATGTGGATTAGTCATTGGCTGCAGGCTGGCTCTAGAAAGGGTTGTGACTTTGGATAAGTAATCTTCTTCAAAAGAGAGCCGTTGCAGGTACTGAGGAAATAAATCTTTCGTTCCTGAAGGGGCTGTAGGTAATAGATCACAGCATCCACCAAAAGGAGGAGAGGGTTTTCTACACAAAGGCATGCACTGAGAAAAGAAACAGCAACGTAGGTGGGTGTCATGCAAGTGGTTCAGAGTTTGTCATGGAAAGGGTTCCAGGGAAGCAGATTGTGAGAGAGACAGAGATTTGCATACAGGTGGTTCATTGGAGACTAGTCTCAGGAACAATATATTTAAATGAGTAAGGGAGGTGGGATTGGGTAAAGGAAGAAGTTGAACTTCAATACAGTTGCAATAGAAAAGTTTAGCCAATTCCACAATGCTGGCCCTTCAGTGACATCCTGAATCAAGGTAAGTGAGATGGACCTTATGCCACTGCAGTGACCATTCACTGGGGATTGGTTGACCCTAAGGAGGCATGCATAACCTTTTACAAGACAAGTCTCTTCAGTAAAGGGCAAGTCCTTGGAGAGCCTCAGCTGTGAGCCATCAGCAATCAACGATCTTGACAGCTGGATGTGTATCTTGTTTCTAAGGACCTTAAATGTATACTGTTGTCTGTATCATGTAAATGTGAATGTTTTCTGGTTCTTATTGATTGATATGGAAAAGAACACACTTCCCAAACTGATGGCCACATTAAAGATGTATTAATCTATTAGCAAAGATACATCACATCTAGCATGGTAGTAGTAATTGGGGTTACCACTTAGTTGGGTTCACAATACTCAAGCATCATTCTTCAAGATCTGTCTGATTTTTTTCAGGACTAGACTGGTGAATTAAATGGGGACCATCAGCCCTGCTTTCTTTAGTCCTTTAAGAGTGTACTAATCTCTGCCATTCACCTTGGGAAATAATGTTTTATTTTATATCTTGACTGAAGTAGGAGTTAGTTTAAAGGAACCAATGTGAGGGTTCTTCCAACTACCACATATGTACATCTGATTATTTTTGGATAGTTGGGTAATGACCACTGGATGGGTCCATGGACCCAGTAGACTCACCATGAGGTGGACCTGGGCTAAAGTTCTATTGATTACCTGGCTCTCAGATGCTCCCACTCTAAAAGGGGGTCCATCGTAATATTTTGAATCTCCACGTATCAGTGTAAACATATTTTCTATGAACGATATTCACATTACAGAATGACTGTATTCTCATGTTTCTTGTACCCAAATAAACATCCATAGGGAACCCGACCTTTCCTTCCCTTAATGGGTTCTAGATCCAAAAATAACCCAGGTATAGAAATAAGGCAAAATATCTTGAATCGAAGCAGCTACCTTTAGCCTCCTGATCATTTGTCCTTGATTATTTTGATTCTATAAACTGAGCAATATCCTTGTCTACTGTTCATCAATTTTGTTCCATTAACCATTATTTAAAATATTAAGTATGTTTTCCAGCTTTATTGAGATTTAATTCACATATAACATTATATAAGTTTAAGGTGTACAATGTGATGATTTAATACATGTATAGATTATGAAATGATTACCACAATAAAGTTGGTTAACAACTTTATCACCTTACATAATTACCTTTTTTGTTTGTGTGGTAAGCACATTTAAAGTCTACTCTCTTAGAAACTTTCAAGTATGTGATATGATACTGTAAACTATAGTCACCATGTTGTACATTATATTCCCAGAAATTATTCATCTTATGACTGGAAATTTGTACTCATTTCTATAGGAGCCTCTGGCTTTTATATTTTGCCTTAAATTAGTGATTAATTACCCTCGATTTTTCATGTATTTCTTCAATGCATTGATAGCTCCCAGCAACAGCCATCTGATTCCATAGTTCTTATAATTACTTTTTCCTTCTAACCTCTCAAATGCCTGAGGCATTGTACCCATCTGTGCATTCTCTCCCATTGTTAAATCATTCTGTTCAATACAGGTGAAATTTTAACAACAGCCCCAGAGTCTATCACTGTTCTACCTACCACTAGTGATGGGGCCCTCTCTGCCAGTAGGCCAGTAAAAAATCCGTCTCTAAAATTTCATTATAGAGTCTGACTCCTTGGATCTCTTAGGGTTCCAATTTCTAAGTAGGATCACCAGAGAACTGACTATAAGATGGAGGTTTATATGCAGGAGACTTACTGAAAAGTGTGCTCAGGAACTGCACCTGTCAGTAAGTAAGGGATGGAGGATTGAGATTTATTTCCATGAGAGCTCTGCAACTTAAAATGTCCCTTCAGAGACAGAGTAGAGAAATTTTTAGAAGTAAAAAATTTTAAAGGATATTGTGATTGATTAGATATTAGAAGTGAGAGAGAGAAAAGAATCAGTTTTCTACTAGAACACTAGTTTGGAGGCCTGAATGAACGTAGGTTTAAAAAAAATAAGAGAGAATTTTGGAATGACAACCAGCTTAGGAAAGAAGATGATGGCACCTTTTTAGACATCTTGAATTTGAGTTGAAAATGTCTATAAGACAGTTGGGTTTATGATGATGAAAATGTGAAGCGCAACCTAACCTAGAGATGGTGGTTGACCCATGATAGCAGACGAGACCACCTGGGGACAGTGAGTACAATGGTAAGATGAGAGACCAAGAATGGCACCAATGAGCAGCAAAATTTAAGACGCAGCAAAGGAAAATGAACTTCTTAAAGGAGACATAGAAATGATTTTAGGTATTGAGAGAAGGAGTTTGAGAAAGCCAAGAGAAGAGTTTAAGTGAGTAGTGTCAAATTCTGTAAAGAAGGTTCAAAAAGAAAAATGTGGCTTTTTTGTATTTGGTAAATTTTAGGGTCATGGTCATCTTAAAAATCATTTAGTATATCTTAAAATTGTTTAGTGATGGGACTGGGGAAGGAGATAAGTCAGACTGCAGTGAAGTGAGAAATTTGTGAGAGTGAGGATTTATGGGAGGTCAGCACAAAAATTATCTCAGCCATAATGTAGGAGGGTGAGTAAAGTGGGTAGGCCTCTCCTTAACTTTTAACATTAACATTTAACTTTTAACTTTACCATCGCAGTAATACCATAGAGGAAAAAAATTATTGAAGTTTCCTGGTCTCCCTCCCAATTGAATCAATCAATGGGAAACAGCTCATTACTGTTTCTCTTTTCATAATGGAGGCATTAAGATGTTCTGCTAATTCAACTGCTTAAACTAGTTGAACATCTGTGGGCGCCTTATCTTGGTTAATGGGGATGTTTTTGAGGCCCAGCTTAAGAGAATTTTATGACTGGGCAAGTTTTATTCATTTCTGGGTTTGCTAACTCCTACTCTCTTCTTTCTTCCCTATCCTCCTCTCCTCAATTTACTCTTTCCTCCCCTCTCTGCTGTTGGAAAATAGTTCAGGCTATCTGGATACAAAACTATCTGTACTTATATTTTCATCTCTTTTAATGTTTGTTTTATTTATTATTCTTTATTTATCTAAATTATATTTATTTATTGGTTATTAATGTCATCTAATCAAGTTGTGATTTAATCAGCATCTCAGAAATGGGAAGGGTTGGCAATATCTCTTAAAGGGGAAGGGAAAATATAGACATGGCTATTAGTTGCAAGTTTGTGATTCATATCAAGTGAAATCACAGAAGGGCTCTCTCTAAGCTTTTAAAAGTACAGACTTTCATGTCAGTCACTTTTCCTTTCTGCAGTATTCAGCAGGACAACTCAGTGTGTGAACTTTTAATACATTTTGGCTGGTGCTGGCATTGCTGCCACCAAGACCACTAATGCTGTTGACACTACAGGAGGAGGATGCATTGATATCCTTCTTTACACTTTTCTTTGACTTCTTGCCAGCTTTAATTTCCTGTCTTTCTTAATGATCATGGTTTTTAGGGGCTGAGATTATGTCCAACTATTCTCAAGTATCAGGGACTGAAAGAATTTCATTGATGTTTAGTAGGCAGCAGATCCATATCCTTCCAAATGGCTCAGGAAAGCTATTCACTCCTAAAGATCCCTCTTGAGTGGAGATGTTTCACCTGGTATGGACTCTCATAAATTTCTCTATAATAGACTTCCCTGTAGCTCTCCTCCTTTCCGCATCCACTCATTTCCTCATTTATTCATTTGGTCAAGAACATCATTGAGCAGCCGTTACTTTTCAGACCCTGGGAAAACAGTCCTGGAAATACAGCAGTGAACAAAATAGATACTGTCCCTATTTTCACAGACATCATACTCTACTCACTTTTAATCTCTGGTTGCCTCTACTCATAAGTATTCCTTTCTTAGGAGAGAGAACATAGTATTCTAGAAAGTTTTTATACAAAAAAAAAAAAAGCTGTGCTCAAAAGATGTTATAATAACTATCTTTGTTTGAATACCAGTGAAAGTAAGGATGGTAATGTCAAGTGGACTGGATGGTGGCATTGGGGTGGTAGAGAAATATGCACTAGTGTCAGAGCCTGAGAAAACTAAGGAAGCCTTTATTTCCCCACCAATCAAGTGGATTGTAAAGGAATGTAAAATGATAAAATAATGAAGAAGAGTTACGCTTATAACTTAAAAGCACAAAATAGCACTCTTAATCTTTCTTTGTATTTCTTTTCTATCCTTGTGAAGACTAGATTTATGCAGTCATAGGATAAACAGAATTGTGACTTCTATTCCACACGTCATCTGATTTTATGTGCTTTTGATTGTTGTATCCAGTTTTCAACAGAACATTCTTTTGGGAAACTGAGGCAACACATCTGCCTCCTCTCCCTAACTCCTCTCATCTGTCTCAACTTTTTGATGCTGCACATATACAAAATCAAATTCGCTGGGAGACTCAGTTCCTGATTTGAACCTCATCTACCCCCATTAGCAAACATAAGTCCAAAGCAGCCCATTATCTGCCAGTCTCCTTTGATCTCTGACCTGCTTCATGAGGCCTTTCCTTTTTATGCCTAACACACACACAGGTGCACAACAAATATTTATTCAATAAATAATTTTTTTTCCACTTTTGTACTCTTTCTCAGGTAAGAGGTGCTTATTACTCTCATGTAAGAAGCACCCAAATAAATAAAAGAGGAAGTCAAGTCTCCATTTCAATGTGTCCAGCTTAGAAAAGAAAGTTTGTTTTCTACTCCTGGGCTGACTGGTTCTAAATCTTGAAAGACAGATTGACTTGTAGGCTCAGATGATCTTCAGCACTGCAAATGGTTTGCTAAATCCAGGAATTCCCAGGAGCTTATTTCTATTAATTTGGAGCTTCAAATCCATAAATTAGCACCAAGACCCCTAAACCAAGAGCTACTTGGTCCTTTGCCTTTGAAGAGATTGGTAATGATTAGGTTTCTCACCATCAATAAACTCAAAACAAAAGCTCAAGAACAAAAGCTTTTTCACGACTTGCGCCCTCAATATCTTGAACTGGCTCTGGGCCCTCATTTTTCCTCTCACCCTTCCCACTCTCGTCCCAGCCCTGTACACTAACCTGAAATCTCAGCTCCCAAGCAAATCATTTTTGTCATCCCTACTCACTCTGTGGGGTAGTTCGTCCTGCACCAACTCCATTAAGTTGTCCATTAAAACCCCTTCCTTACATGATTCTGGTTGAGAGTTGGCTGAAAGAGGAACTTGCTTAAGATTTAAAAGACATAATTGAGAAGCCTCTGTTACTTGCTGAAGGTCCTCAAAATTAGATGCAGTGACTGAGGAATGCGAATGTGCCAATAGTTCCAGATCATCCTCGCTCTCCTCTCCTCTGCGTCCAGCTCTTCTGACTTGATCCTGTTGACAAGGACAGCTCCACGTTTCTCCCTAGACACTTGCCAGCAGACCCAGAGAGGCACAGCTACCCCCAGTCTTCCTATGACCTTCTCTTTGATAGGTCCCATTTTGGAGGCCAGACACACTTGGTGTCTTATGCAGACTGGATACTGACTCCTCTGGTTCCCTAACTTCCTCCTGGACCTTCACCTCTCTCTATCTACCTACAATGGAATTAAGTCTAGTTCCTATAATAAACTTTTTATTCCATAATGAACAGTGGGTCTGTTTCTCTAATTGAACCCTGTTATCTGGTACCCAAGAGATAAAAAGAATTGGGTGGTAAATATTTGACATATCAAGATTTCACCAGAGCATCTTTGTCCTGGACGAAGGAGTGGTGAAATCAAGCAAAGAAGATGGGATGGCACTTCTCCAAAAGGGAGAATACTGACTGCTACAGTCTGTAAATTTCCTTATTAGCTGATTTTACAGGTTTGGAACATCATTTTCATGTTCTGCTGCTTCTGTCCCATCCCTCATACCATTTTATGCCCAGATTCACAAACTCCAGGCCAAGACAGAATGGCCAAGCAGTCTTCTTCTCTCTGCTGCCTTCCACTCCCCAACACACCCCATTTGCGTGCTTTGCATTCCTTTTTCTCCAGTGCTTGGGGCCAGCAGAAATCATACCACTCTCACATGCTCTGAAAAGAGCTGTTACCGAGTTGTTTTTAAAGATGCCTCGCTGGTGCTGCAGAGCGGCACATCAGCTAAAAAATCAGTAACCTTCAGCTTGGCACACATTTCTCACTCAGCTAGTACACCCCGGCAATTCCCATTTAGACTTTTTTACAGAACAATTTTGTAACATTTCCATTTATTACACATTTAATTGCCTTTTAATTGGCACAGCTGTTTCAGTATGTTTGAGGCATATTGGAAGGATCTTCCTTAGAACCCGTTTCAGCCTCACTTCCTGCACCTGTTTACGTTACTGTCAGCCCAAACTTTGTGCTTGGACTGCCAAGTTTGATCAAAATTTTACTTCTGAATAATTAAGAACATGACCACTCTTGTCCCTCCTGGCCCTTTCTTCCTCCATTCTGTCTTTCTTTCTTCAGTGTTTATTCAGACAAAACTCACATTTAGTTTTATTTTCTCACCCTTACCTTCACAGCCTTTGGTTTTTGTTTCTTTCCCTGCTGAAAATAGTTATTTTAATGATTGTCACAAAAAGCTTTTGTACGTTAAATCTTCTGGGGCCTGATATGTCTGAGAATATCTTTATTTTATACTCATATTTAAATGATTGGTTAGATATAAATTTTTGGACTAAAGTTCTCTTTTTTAATACATTAAAAGTATTATCAATTCTGTTATATCTAGGATTGTTGAGAATTTTGATGTCAATCTGCTTCCTATTCCTTTGAAGATAATCTACTTTTTTCTCTCCAAAAGATTTTAGAATTTTCCCTTGCCTTTTAAGTGCTTGTTCTAGGGGTGTGTGTGTGTGTGTGTGTGTGTGTGTGTGTGTGTGTGTGTGTAAACTCCTGTCTAACCCACTATGAGCCTTTTCAGTCTGGTTATTAACATACTCTATATCAGCTTTCTGTAGCTGTGTAATAAACACACCAAAACATGATGGCTTAAAGCATAAACTTTTGTCAGCTTATATTTTATAGGTTGGCAATTTGGGCTGGCTTCTCCTGGTGGTTCCTATGTAGGCTGTTGCTAATCAGCTAAATGGTTCTACTTCTAGGTGTTAGCTGAGTGTCAGCTGGAAGAATAGATCAACTGGACCATATGTTTCCCATCACCCACCTGGCTAGCTTGGGCTTGTTTATACTGTAGCCCAGGCTCCTAAAAGCAACAAAAGATGATAAACCCCAATGTGTAGCACTTTAAACTCCACTTGTATCAATTTTTCTCTTATCTTGTTGGCTAAAACAAGTCTCTTGGCCAAGCTAGAATGAGTGTAAAGGGGACTAAGAAAGGTCATGGCCATAGGGAGATGGAACAACTTAGGAGCCATTCATGTCAAATCTACCACATCATCTTTAATTCTGGAAAACTTTTTGATTGCTATTTTCAAGTATTTTCTCCCCTACATTTACTTTTGCTCTCTTTTTCTGAAATTCCTAACTTACAAATGTTAACTTCTATTTTTATCCTCCATCTCTCTTAAGTTTTACTATTATAGTTTCAACTGTTTTAATATTTCTTAGAATCTTCTAGGAGAGTTTTTGACCCGATCCTTCACTTTATTTGTTCATTTTGTAGCTATATCTATTCTGTTATCCAAATGAGCCATTGAATTCCCTGTTTTAACAATTACATTTTTCACTACTATCATCTTTAGTCATTTTTTTCTTTTACTGTTCCTTCTTGTTTCCAAAATCCTCCCTTATCCTATTGAGGGTATTTTTTCTACTTATTTTAAAGCTGATTCTGTCTAGTTTATTAAATCTGCATCCTTTGCTGTACAGTTTCCTTTGTCACCTTTCTTTGTGAGTATAGATGTACTGTCATCTTTTCTCTATGATTCACATTACCCTGGGAGTATCGATTCCCTTGGCTCACAGCAGGCATCTGGAAGAAAGGGGGAAAGCTTGGGTCCTTGCTTGCGCCTCTTCTGCTGAGTTTTGGGAATAAGCAGTGTGTGAACAACATACTTATGGGCTCCACCATTTTCTATTTACTTCCCAGTTCTCAAAAAAGCAGTATTGCCCCTCAAGGAAAACTTTCTCCAGTTCTCAAAATAACAACTAACATTTCTGGAGCACCTAGTGTGTGTCAGTTCCAGTTTTAAGTACTTTTATATGTACTACATCTTTTAAATCATCCTAAGAGTTAAGTAGTATTATTATGTCTATTTTAGAGATGAGAAAACAAAGACAGAGCAGAAGAAAGTAACTTTCCCATAGTCACAGAGCAGTGTTGGAAGCAGTATTAAAATCTAAGCTGTTGGCTTTAGAACCAATGCCCTTAACTTTGATGCTATGGGCCAGGGATGCCTGAGAAAGAGGGAACCTCGGGAATTAGGCCTTTGTTGCCTCGATTTATTATCTGCTTTCCACTCAGGTGGGCTCTAGTCCCTCCCTGGCATTACCTTGATGGTTCTAGCTCGTGCTGGGCCAGTAAGGTGGTTTTTCTGCCTGGCAAGCAATTTCCTGCCCCTAATAATGTAAAAATGAGCATGATGCAACTAGAAAACTCTTCTGTAATCTGCTTCCAGTGTTGGTACCAGATCCTTTCTCTCTCTTCATACTTTCTCCCTCTCTCCCCTCTCCCCCACCACCTCGCACACACACACACCACACTGGGACCCAATCACATTCTGTCTCTCCAGAATCTTTTTACTTTTTTTTTGCCATATTATTAGATACATGAAACTTGTTTATGTGATATCTTTGGATGGTTCAGTGGAGGCAGCCAGCATCTCATATTAGGTCATATTAGGCAGGAAACATCTGTATATGTAACTTCCGAAGTAATGTCTTCACTAACCCAAGCACCAAAGAACATCTAGCTCCATGAGTGCCAGCCTCTGCTCCTCACCAAATATTTCCTTCCAATTCATATTCAGTCCCCAAAATCAACACAGAAATTCTGTTATCATATCAATCTTTAAAACGTTTTGGTCTCCTGCAGAAATGGATCTTGATATACTCACATACATATAAACACCCAGATTCAGGGCAAAACTTAATTTTATAACAGTCAACATCTTTTAGTTCTTTTTACCACTGCCTCAGATAATTGACTATCTCATTCTTGATACTGACATTTAACTCCTTATGCTTTAAGCACTTTTAACTTTTTTCTTTAATAATACAGGCATTTAGCTCTCTTTCCAGCCACATTTAAAAGGATGTCAGGTTTCATACGGTCCTTCTACATATGTCTGGGACTGCACCTCTTGGCCAAGTGTTGGCTTGCTGGTTCTACTATTGCTCTTCCTCTGAACTACAGTCATCCTTCAAAGTTCAGCTCAAATGCTTCTGCCTCCAAGAAGCCTTCCCTTATTGCTCACCCCAAGCGATCACTCTGAACTTACATAGCAAAAAGGTTGTAAAGGCCACATACGTGCAGTGTTTGCTCTCCTTCTCTGTGAATGTGTACATTCAGTTTCTCTAAACCATCTATTAGGCCATCCACAGTCCCTCACAAGGCTAACCACAGAGATCAATGATAAAGACATTTGAGTTCTGACCTCCCTTCTATTCACATCCCCCTTCCTTTTCCAGTTTATTTCATAATGTACATACATTTTAGATTTGCGTTGCAAATATAATTATGGATATGAGTTTCATGTTGTATGCCAAACCTGATTCTTGTAGCACTTAGTTTCATGACTTACTTATCTGATCTTTATTTTCCTCAACTACAGTAAGAAGAGGCTGCTCTGGGTGATTTCTGAGTCTCCATCTATGATTCAGGTTGTATATACCTTTAGGTTAGAGACCTAATGTCCTGATTTTCTGGAGGAAAGAGAGACTCCTACAACAAATATTGTGCTTAATATTGTTGATTAATCAAGAAATCAGTGATTACCTAGAGCGCTTCTGTATCCTAATTCTTTTAGGTGTTTTGCCCTAATCTAGTGGATTGCCATCCTGGGTATATTTTCAGAAATGATCTCTGGAAAACAGGTGACATCGCAGCTGGCACTATTTTTTCAGGGAAGCCCAAGTTTCTCATGACTCTCCAGTGCCGAGCAGTTTCCCTGAGAAAATATCCTCTAGGTAACAATAGATAAAATGAGATGTGCTGCAGGTAGCATATTCCGGGACATAAATTACACAATTCGCACTTTTTCAGAAAGTGGAGACATGACTCTGAGGAAAACCAATTCTGTCTAAGACATTTTATGTTTTCTGGCAAGGGCCTTCCTGAGTCACCACATGCTTAGGATGCAGTCTGAGGGTGGTGGGCCGAGGAAGAAATTCGCTCCTTCTTAATGTGGAAGCACTGGCCCCAGAGACTGTCTCCCATGGAGGTCTGCAAAGAAGGGAGGAGCACTGGTTTCAAAGGCAGGAGCCCGGACTTTCTTGGGGACTTCTGAAAACATAAGAAGCAGACAGTCAACTGGAGTCAACCCAGAAAGAGAAAGCTGGAGCCCCAGGACACCCCAGCCAGTAACTGTGGCACTCTACCCGCAAGCCAGTATTTCTAAGAGAGCCTAACAGGCCAAAATCTTCACAGCTCATTCCCCACATGGGCTCGCCATGGATGGGCTGCCTCTCTGCTGTCACATCAGTTAAAACCCAGCCAAGCAGTGGGAATTCTCTGTATTTTGTTCTATTTTTAGAATCCAATTACCATCTGGTACTATGCTATAAGGAAGTGCTATTCTTCCGCATCAGCAAACACAAAATGTAGCAGTTTGGTGAGCAAGCTGGGAGCTTTCAGAGCTTAGAGCAAAAGGTAGAGAAATGATTTTATTTCTGCCCAAAGAATCTCACGCCCATTGCATTCCCCTGGCTTCAGGATAGTTAGTTAAGGTTAGCCTTATAAAAGCAGGGAGCTCATTCTGGTGTCATGCTGACATTTAAGATGTGAAACCCTTTGCCCAGGGCCCAACCCCATGTATTCTGGCCTATTTTCTTTACTATGGCTACCTGTTTCCAATTCTCCTAAATGCAGCCCCAACAACACTAGATATCTTTCCTCATGAGATAAGAAGCTGCTACTACTTCAAGAACTGCTATCTTGAGGCAAGAATGAACGAACAGTCGATGGCCCTGATATTCATCTCTCTTCCCTTTCCTTGACTGATGCCCCCTGGTGTGGGAAGCCACAGGCTGCTTCATGGTAAACGGTTTGATAGATGTGGAAATCGTTTGATGAGTTTTTGACAACTATACATAGTCTGATGGATGTTCAGTCCAAAAGGTTTCTTGGCAAACTCCTGAGGAGATTTGTTCTACCAAGGTTGAAAAAGAAGTTCTGTCTAGAATCTCTCTTAGACATTCTGAAACTTTTTTGGATGCTTAAAGGAATTAGAATAAAGGGAAATATTGCTGGAGCAATGGAAAGGAGGAGCTAGAAGAGAAAGCAGGAGCAGAGCATCTTCAAATAATTCAGATGCCTCTGAATTAAAAGTTTTTGTTTCTGTCCCTTTCAGCCATTGAAATTCCTCATTTAACTCTTTGTGATTCACTCCATTCTGTCTTGTCCTTCATGTAGACACACCAGATGCTGCAAATGAAAGGCATTGGGAAAAATCAAAAAATGGACTCCAGGGTCCTTAAAGACTACACTCGGGGGGCCACTGCCAAGCCCATGCTTATCCCTTTGTGGCCATGAAATTCCTTTGTCTATATTAGAGACAGAAGTAGGGCCTGAAACAAAGCAGAACAAGGGGCTACCATGTTCCCTTCTCCCTAGGCCTGCACCCAAATCTCAGCCCTCTTTATCCCATCTGTCTTGCGCACAGACAAGAAGCAGCAAATGCAGGAAGGAGAGAGCACAGAGCTTTTGTCCCTGTCTGGAGCAGAGATGGTAGGAGGCTACCCATACAAGTATCTTAGACCGGGGCAGCAGTCTTAGGCCATCTGATTTCACCTTGGACTATATGAATTATCCTTGGAAGCTCTTGGTTTTTTCTTTTACCTATGGTCAAAATAGTCTTATTTAATACAGCCAAGAATCACAGGAAACCAAAACATAGTTCAAAAGAATTGTAAATTTCAGACTCACTTCTAATGAAGAGATACAGCTGGGCCAAGAAAACCAGGTAAAGTTGGTCATTGGAACCCTCCATCTACCTGTTTTGGTCCTTGTCCATTTTTCTAAATCATGAGCTTTGGATGCATAGAATCTTCTGGTACATATTGTTCTGATGTTAGATCCTGCTCCCAGAAAATTATCAACCCATAATGGTGTTTTTTTATAATCAATGGTATCCTTAGTCAATGAAATACAATATTAAGCATGGGCTATATATGAAGAATGTTACATATTATCTCACCTAATCATCACAAAGTTTTATAAGGTCAGTAATATTCCTATTTGAGAGATTTGGAAAATGAGGACCATAAGCATCAATTGAATTGTTCAGAATCATATACCTGATAAGCAACAGAACTGAGACTTGAACTCAGGTCTTTCAATTTCAAATTCCACAGTTTCTCCAAAACAGCCTGCTGTGTCTCAAAAATAAATAACACTTGCCCCCATGTAGAGTGTCAGCTCAAAATGAACAATAAGATTGCAGAGACTGTTATTTTGCAGACGCACACAGGTAGCACAACTGACAGCCTATCCACAAGCTTAAGGCAGATGGTGAAAATAAGAGGAAGGCAGCATGGTTATTACCAGGTGCAGGGGGGAAACGCCCTTGTAAGAATTTATAGCAAGCATAGCAAATCTCTACTAACCAAAGAGTTATGCATTGAATACCTCGAGGAGGGAATCTTCGAGTCCTCTGAAACATAAATAAAAAGAGGATGAGTATTAACAGTAATACATAATAATAGAGAAAAGGGACATGAACACTTTACCAGGACACACTCAATAAAGAGCTACTGCCAGCCCTCTAGCTGGAGGAATTGGAGGAATTGGTCATAATTAAGCTCAAATTTTTAAAATGCCAATTTGAGGAATCCAGTAAAGCCATTTAAGATTACCCATTTGATATCTTGTTTTTAAAATAACCATTTTGGTTATGTTTTAAGAAGCCTGATACAATTGTCAGTGCCATGTACATGTGTCTCCGGTGTGGGTTCACCAATAGGTGTTCCCTATGCTGATGCTTAGGTGGGGACGGTTTTCTCTGCCTGTCTGTACCCCCCACATACACTTCCGAAAGAACACCATTAGGAGCTGGGACTCAGAAAGGACATTTGCATGATCATGGCCCTAAACTGAGTCTCTGTTAAAAGAATAATGACCAGTTCTCCTGCTCTTGACAGGAATCTCGTGAGGACAAAAAGAATAATTCATGTTTCTTCCTGGGTGTGGACTAGTAATCGTTACAACGTGAGATTTAGTCAAGACAAGTCCTTTATAGTCAGCCCATGGGTAGTATTTATTTTAGGAAAAAAAAAACTATAAATATTATGTAGGTCACCCAAGTTAAATTAATTGAGCAATAAAAGATTCGGTAATACCTTTCTCTGCTGGGCACTGTACTAGGTGCTGTGTTTATTAAAGACTAATTGGGCATTTAGTTGGCTGGGGAATAGTAATTGCTCTGAAATGTAAGCTGTTTTGAATAATAGCTATCAGTTTAATAAGGATTTACTCTGCAGACTTTATGAGCACAGAGGGAAAGGGTTTCAGAAAAAGACTTGAGTTTATAGGGCTCATGTGATGCCATTAGGCAATGTTTTCCCATGAGCCCCTGGAAATGGGTATTGCTTTTCCCTATAGGGTAATAGTGCTTGAGCTTGTTATTAACCAGGAAGAAATAAAATGTTCTGAAAACCCAACAATTGGCTACTCTTATCTTCCCAGGATTGTGTTAGCTTAAGATCTGGCCCCTCAGACTCATAGTGAGAAAAAAGCTAGTTTCAAGGTAGTAGAGCTAAACCAAGCGTCAATATTCCATAGAGAAAAAAAAATGTATTTTTGTTTATCCCTTACTCTCCTCTGGATTTCTTATAAATTGATCACTAGATCTATAGGCTTGATCAGATTCAGATTCACTATTTTGCCAAGACCACTTCATCAATAATTTTATCTGTCTCTACCAGGAGGTGAATAATGCCTGCTCGTCTCCCTTTTTGTGATGTTAGCAGCCATCGAATATCAGTATCCAGATTCACTAACCCTCTAGGGCTCGCAGAGGTGACATTCTGATTCTATCATTCCTTTTCTATTTATTAGGTGAACACTTCCATAGAGAAAATTTTCCCCTCAGCAACTACCTGGTTACCCTGAGGTACCCTGAGTTCATAGAAGAAAGGCAGAATTCAAACTCCAGAAGTCATAATGAAAATTTTGATAAATGCAACTTTGCATACACACTGAGAACACACACACACACACACACACACACACACACACACACACACCACACACACACACACACACTTCTGCATGATTAAAAACATCACAAGCAAGGTTAAAATACAAATGATAAACTGGATAACCAGTTGTGATGCATATCGCATATCACAAAGGGCTAATCTCCTTCATGTTTAAAGAACTCCTAGAAATTAGTACGAAAAGAATAATTGGCTGCTAGAAAATGAGCAAAGCATATGCACAGAGAGTTCACAGAAGGGGAAATATAAATAAAATGTGACTTGAAGAAATGAAATGATGTTCAACTTCACTCACAATAAAAACCTAAATTAAAAATACACTAAAATACACATTTTTTTCACCTATCAGGTTAACAAATAAGAACAATTTTGAAAACACGCTCTTTTGGCATGGCTATTGAGAAACAGGCACTCATATTGCTGGTGAGAGTGTAAATTTACTCTCCTTCAGAGAAGAAATTAGCAATTTCTATCAGAATTACAAAAGCACACGCCCTTTGTGTCAGCATTCGATAACTGGGGATTTATCCACAGAGACTTTGCACATAGGCAGAATTACATAAGTATGAGTTGTTTGCTGCAGCATAGTTTGTAAGAGCAAAAGATTGGAAGCAACTCTAAAGACCACCAACTGCCTGTGATGGACTACATAAATAAATCGTTGCTCCTCTACATGATGGAATATTATGCGGCTGTAAAAACAGAAGTTTTCTCCTCTAATGTAGAGAGATCTGTACAATATTGAAAAAAAATGGCATTCTGAGAACAGGGTGGTGGGAGCATTATGCCACTGACATAGGCAATCAGAGGTTCATTGTCTATAGAAATTGAAGAGCAATTTAAAATGGAGTAAAAATTTGTCCACTTAAAAAAAAATATATGCCACTCTTTCTTCCAAAACTCTTTTGCTGGTCTAAGTTCTAGACAATTGCTGACACCCCTGTGTTACACTTCCACTGTATTGCCCTTGGCAGGCTATTGGTGCATAACAGTGTATGGTATATTATCTTTTGGGTTAAAATGTGGGAAAATGAGAATATATATTAGTATCAGCTAGAATCTGAAGAAAGATATGCCAGATAAATATAAACAAGCAATTATAGTGGTGCCATGGGTGGTACGAATCTGAGCAGATGGGGAACAGAGGTTGGAGAGAGACATTTTACTGTATGCATACACACATGCACACATACATGTGCAATACATAAATACATGTATACACCTATATGTGATTTCTGAACCATGTGAATGTATTACCTATTAAAACTAAATTAAAACAATATGAAAAAAACAGAACAGATATGGGTAACTTAAGGGAATCTTCTTCCAATATGTTTTTGGAAATGCTTACCAATTTTCTTAGGTATTTTTATAAATTTGTAATTTTTCTCATATCTTACAAAAGGGAGAAATAAAAATATATGAACTTTAACATCTGCACATGAGAGTTTTCTAAAAGTACTTCCTTCACAAGTGTTCAGGCTTGGGAAGAAATCGCATATGCTTTAACTAAACTTTATCATTAAAGATTTTGATAATTCCATATAGAGCATCTATTTGCCTCATTTGTCTCAGTTCCAGTCAGACTACGTGCTGCATAATGCATCAAAGTTATATTTATTTATAGCCTATTAGTCACACAAGCTCTTTACAAAGATGCTGGAAGAACTTTTTTGAAAATTGAGGAATATATTTTATGGTCCAATTTTCATCTTCTTTGTCTATGCCTATAACAGTGGAATAGTCCAAGGTCATTTTCAACCACTGTATCTATAGTCAAGACTTGTAATGTTCTAATTCTAAGATCAGAAGCCAAATGGTTGTATTTTACATAAATATATAGTATCTGTGGGGAAAGAGGGTTTGAGCAACCTTCAACTAGAGACCAGGAGTCTTGAGGTTCTTGTCATTGAATCTATCATCTATATTCTAGGAGAGAAAAGACTAAGGACCATGAAATAGCTGCCTGATAACACTGGAAACTGCTATAAACAAATAGTATCAAGAAAAGAGATCAAATCAATGCAAGTTATAGAAATAATCACCTAAGCCACTTCCCTCTTTTCCTCTCCAAAATATGGAATAAGGAGTGGTCCCCAATGTTTCAGAATGGCAGAGGATCACAGAACACTGCAGATGGTGGCACTGACAGGTCCCCAACTTCCATCAGCCCTTGCTTTCTGATTTCTAGGAGAGAGAAAGTCATGCCTGCACCTGCTTTGGTTCAGAAGAGTTACAGGGAATTCAAGGGAGAGAGAGTGGCCTTGCTGAGGTCTGGGAGGGACAGGCCAGCAGAATACTTAATCCCAATAGGTAATTTTTTCTAAATTTGAGATGTCATATTTTTTATCTCTAGAGGTTCCATTTGGTTCTTGTTTTACATTTCCCATTGTACACAAGTTTTTCTTAAAATCCTGGAGGCTATATAACACCTTAAGTCCTTGCCTGCTTATTTAATCATCTCTATTATTTCTGAGTCTGTTTCTATTGACTATTTATTTCTACTGATTATGTGTCACATTCCCCTGTGTCTTTGAATATCTGATAACTTTGGATGCTGAACATTTTTAATTTATATAGTTAGCACTGAATTTGTTACACTCCTTTTAAAGAGTGCTTGCAAAAAATAAAAATAATAAAAATAAATAAAGTGTTTGCCTTTTTCTGGCGAACAGTTAAGTAAAATTGTTTTTATTCACAGATGACATGATCATATATAGAAAATACTAAGGAAGCTATAAAAAGACTACTAGAACTACTAAATGAGTTCAGCAAGTTTACAGGATACAAATTCAATATAAAAAAATAAATTGCTCCAACCAATATTAGACTCAGTTTATTTTGTGTAATGGCTACAATCAAAACTTATATAGAAGCAAAATCATTTAGATAGTATTCATGTTTTTTAATGAAATGCACAGCACACAACATATACAGTAAATATTCCAAGTGAAAATTAAGCTAAGAGGGTGCTCTCATTCAACATGAAGTATTGAAAATCAGTTATAAGTCGAACTTTAGAATAAAGTCATCTATAGAAATAATAATTTACTTAAAAGAGAATAAAAATCAAACAATTATCCCCTAACATTCTTACATTGTTGACAAGTACTTGAGTTCCTAAGGACATTTATTAAAGTCCACTTTTTCAAATCAATTGAGAAATTTTTTTTGTTTTCCTAAAATTTCAATTTGTTAATTTATTTAACTAATACTTGTTGATGCCAGCTTTGTGTAAGAATATATTATTATTAGGGGCTAGGAGGATAGATAAATAAATCAGACATCACTGTGGCCCTCAAGAAGGTTACAACTGAAAGAGGAGATGAGTAAGTAGACAAGCAACTTTAATATAAGATTAAAGTTTTTATCATTTCTGCCCTGCTCCTGGCTTTTTAATGTAATCTCCTCACTCCTCCCCCACTTTAGCCTCAAATATGGCATGGAGAGAGAGCAGACAGGCAGCATTGGGTAACTGCTAGGCCTACTCCCGTATTACTTTCTTTTTCTGTCACTGGTCTCTCTGGCCTGGTGTTCTGATTTTAGCTCTGCTTATCTATCCTTGCTATGAACTGTTTAGACTCCATTCATTCATTCATTAAAAATTATTAAGCGTCCATGATCTGCCAGGCTCAGTCTGCTGCTGGGGACTGAGAGAGAAGGGCAGTGAACAAGACAAGACTCTATCCTTCAGACCTCACCCCTTACCCTACTTTAAGCATGACTCTGTGTGCTCCCTTCATCCAAGTCACCTGCATTTCAAGAAACACATATACTCTGCTGACCACAACCCTGAAAGAGCCTTCTACCAAAGACAATGAAACTGATATGAGAAAAGAGCAATGAGTGGGGGTGGGTAGAAGGATTTCCTTTATTAAAGAACATAATCACAAAGGTCTAGAGAGATATATGCATATGTGTATAGATACACACATACGTTCATATGCATACATACGATTAAAAGGTCGTGTTTATCTTTCTTTCTTTCCTCTTTCTAGACTCCTGTTTTCCCTTAAAGCCAGGAGGAAAATATAAAATGTGTTTGTAATTGTTTTTTTTTTTTTTGGTTGGGAGGATTATCTGTTGCGCTGTATCTCTACCTCTTGTGTGTTTGTTCCTACCTCTTGGCAGGGTGGACCCCTGTAGCCTCTAGATCCCTAACCCCTTCTACATTGAAAACTGATCAAATCAGGGTGACCATCTAACTCAAGTAACATGTTAGCTTCTGCCCCTCAAGAATTTAGAATTGGTGCACAAAGACCATGATTCCACTCTGTTGGGGACTTTTAAAGCCAGGGCTGGAAGGACAATACTTCACCTGAGCACAGAAAGATGGAGCACAGAAAGATGGTAGCAGAGAGAAATGAAAGGAACATTTACCCAGAGGCATGTGGAAGTGAGTGACTATGTGGCCCCAAAGGAACAGAGATAGCGGCAGCCCTAGATCCTCCCAGAGCCCTGGTTACATTTCCTGCCCATGGGTTCTACGGCTATCACTTTATCTTTCCAACAACCCGTCTTTTTTTTTTTATTTTGTTTGTTTAAGTTATTTAATTGGTTTTTTTTTTTTCTCACAATCAAAGATTCTCTAAGATATGGTAGTTCACTGTACTGGCTAATGTGATTTTCAAGTATTTCTACTATCTCCCAATAACTAATCCATCTGAGAACTCAGGCTTAAACACAGATTGAAGGTTAGAAAAATACTACTAAAAATAATTTACCTGGTATCTGCGCAGTAAAAAACTTGTCCCAGGTTGTTATGGACTGCAATGTTTGTGTCTCCCCAAAATTCATATGTTAAAACCCTAACTTTCAGTAGGATGGCATTAAGACATGAGACCTTTGGGAGGTATTAGGTTTAGATGAGGTCATGAAGATAAAGTCCCTGCAATGGAACTAGTCTCCTTATGAGAAGAGAAAGAGACTAGAGCTTGCTCTCGCCTCATTTAAAGACACATCTGCAAACCAGGAAGAGAGCCCCCATCAAGAAACCAACCAAGCTAGCACCCTGACCTCGGATTTCCAGACTCTAATAAATGTTTGTTGTTTAAGCCACCCAGTCTATACTAATTTCTTATAGCAGCCCAATCTGACCAAGCCACAGGATGTCATGTCCATGTCACTTGAGATATTACCCCCCAGGCACCTGAGCTCTCCTTGGGCTGGGGAGGGAAGGTTAAATTGGTTCTGTAGGGCTGTCTTTGCAGAGAGACACAGTCCCCAACAGAGCTCACCAGGAGAATGCAGGCCCGAGAACATTCAGAGGGACAGCGGACCATACTGTAAGCACAGACATGTCATTATCTGCTAGGATTCATTCCTCACCAGAAGCTGTGGGACTCTGGGGAAAATTCTAAACTCCTGTGAGCCTCATACTTTTCAACTTTACAAATGGAGAGGATCAAAATCAAATAATAGGGCATTTTCCTCGTGCTTAAAGTCAGTAATCTATTTATGACTTTTCTGCAGGAAAGAACACCAAGCTCAACAGACAATCCTCCAAACCAAATAAACAATTACAAACACATTTTATATTTTCTTCTGAACCTCTTTCTTATTATTTTAAATGGAAAACTTAGCAATATACTGAAATCAAAATGCCCATTCACTTTTATAAAGTGGAACTAAAACACCTCCATATTATAAGTAACAAACTCTCGTGTTAGAATAAAAAACACTAAAAACATCACTCCCTCATCACCAAACAATTAATAAAATTGCTGGCAAATGGTGGTTTTGAAGCACTAGTGACTCGGCCTCTGAGTACCAGCAACTGCACATAAAATATTGGTATTCTACCAGCTTTATCTGGAATGTTAACGCAAGACTTCTTCATGTTATTTTGTTAAACATGGTGTACTGATTTGGGGCGGCGGGGGGACATAGTATAGGTTTTTAAGATGTAAACAGCCAAAATTGTTTTAAGGACTACGTATATTCTGTGAAGTTTGGGTTATTAAAGCCAAGAAAGGAATTTCTACTGAGAGATTGGTAATGTGGTGTAGAGGGTAGGACTATTTCCATGAAAGCACTATTAAATGAAAGAGCTTACCCATACAATCTTTACCTTGTCTCTAAAGAACATTGCCTAAGGCATATTGAAGAAGGAAGAGCAGACAAAGCAAGCAGAGGCTGAGAATATTAATGGAAAAATAAGAACGAACAGTCTCTGATATCTGATTAGCAATTTTCAATTTACAAAGCACTTCCAGGCACATTATCTCCTGATTGCCATAAAATTCCTATGAGGCATGAGGGATGTTTTTCTAATCTTTATTTATGAGGAAGCTGAGGCTTAGCCAGCCTAAGTGACCGGCCCAAAGTCACACAGCTGGTATCTGAGGCAAGAACTTAGTCCTCTGACTCCCAGGCTCTTGACACTACTTCGCAATTTGGAGTTCAACTCTGGGCAGAGTCCTTCTCTTTATGGCTCGACAGTGGTAGTGGATGCCCAATTGACTTGTTCATGCAGAAACCTGTACCTCCATCCATCTCTAGTTAATAGCCTTTGTCTAGTACATGAGGCATAGCAGAAAATGGTCTATTGGTCTCAAGTTCATAAAGAGGTTTCTTTACCATAAGTTTTCTGAAACAGCAAAGTTTCCTTATAAGTCCACAGGCCTGGGCCAAGACAAAACTGTGAGAAACTACAATCTCTCTGTGCCTTCCTCTCCAATGTTCCCCTGAGATCTTCACATGCCATCACCTTCCCAGAACCGCACTGTAAGGACCCCTTCTACATTTGCCAAATGGTGAGTCCCCCTCAATCTCTTTGTCTTCACAAAGGCACAGAATCATGAGTTTGAAAGAGACTGTAGGAATAGTATCAGTCAAGATAGAGTAGCTTATGCTCTGGAAACAAATCAACCCCAAATCTCTGTGGCTTAACACACAAAAAATGATTTCTCTCTCTCACTACAAGTCTCATGCAGGTCAGCAGAGGGCCTCTGTTCCCTGGGGTCACTCAGGGCCTCAGACTAAAAGAGGCATCACCTCGACACTGCTTCCACAATGACTAAAGCAGTGGGAATCTGCTTAGAAGTGATACACGTCATTTCTGCTCATGTTACTTTGGCCAAAATCAATCACACACTGATATCTAACTTCAAAGAGAGTAGGACATGTGTGCCCAGTGGGAGAAGCAGAACACTGGTGACCAGACTAATGAAATCCACAGAGTCCTATCCTCATGTGATGCTGGACTCTCCCCAATAAGCCCTACAAAAAGGTCTAATCTTTACCTGAACTTCTGGAACAGGAAGTTCCCCATCTCTTAAACAGCTGGTTTCATTTGAAGTGAGCTCTATTTGTTAGAAACAAAAGTTCTGAAAAATAACCCAAATTAACTTCCTGATAACTTTTGCTCCTTAGTGTTACTCTTTCTTCAGGGCTTCAGGATAAATCATTAATTTGTTGAATAAATAAAAGGTCTTCAAACATTTGATGAGAGCTATTAGGCTCATTTACTCATTTAATTATGTTATATCCCTACCCTCCAAGAGATCTTGGGTGTAAAATGAATAAGCAAGAATGCAGTACCTTATGGCATGGGATATGGCATAGATAATCCCCTAATGTCATTGGAGGAAAATCAGGGATCTCAAAATTGAAGGAGGTGTGAAGAAGGCTTTCTGGAGAAAAACGGTTGTTTAGCACAAGGGAGGAACCAGCCCAGAAGATAAGACTACACCAGAGAGATAAAAAAAATTCACATTAGGTAATCTAGGTGCAAAACTGTATGACGCATTCAGGGAATTATAAGGATGACTGGGATGCAGGATGTCTTTTGGGAAGGGACTTGGGATATAGTGAGCCTCAAATCATGTTGAGCCCCGGAGCTAAGCTGAGAAGTCTAGAATCATGAAAGTTATTGAAGAAGTTTAAGCATAAAATTGAAATGAGTTGATTCACATTTTAGCAGCATTATTCTGGCAACAGGGGGCAGAATGGAGCAGAGGAGACCAGCCTGAGTCAGGCAGAACTATTGCAGTGAACCTAGATGGGGTGATGAGACCAGAGCCAAGGTGGTAATCCTGCAAAGAAAAGGGTAGATTTGGAAGGACAATATGAGATGGACAGTACTTGGTAGTTAATTCCAAAAGATGAGGTAGGACGTGGTGACAGGCTGGGATGCTTCTCATGTTGCTGGCTTGGGCACCCAGATGGTATAATTCACTAACGTAAAAACATTCAAGAAGATTGAGGGGGAAGATTTTTGTAGAGTTAAGTTCTGGACAGGTTGAGTTGAAGTTGCACACCTGACTTAGTGATGACAAATTAGGCAGTGTGCTGTATCTTTCAAGAGAGGGCCAGCTCAAGATCACAGATTAGGGAGTCATCAGCTTTTAAGTAGTTATTAAAACCATGTGCGTGGCTGACATGAAAACCATAATTTTTCTACTTATGAAGGAAAATAAAAATACATTAATTTACCTATTGGGCCTATCCTTTTCTGGTGGCCAGATGATCCACATCTACTTTCTAAGAATCAAGAAACCTGAAGGCTGAATCTCAGTCAGTGCCTTGCTTGTTAAGCATGGAATCAAACCACAGGGAGATGGAGAATCATGAGAAATATTTCATTCAAACATGCCCAGATCTGATGAGTAATCCCTGCTCCAAAGTGGAGAGCACCTCTGGGATAATTCAAATGCTCACTTCTCTTAGATCCAGATATTTTTCTCTCCCCTGCATGTTCTTAACAAACTGCCATGCACGTACTTTTTTCTCTCCCACAGAATGACTATATTTTTTCTTTTTTGAGCATGATTCTTTTTTCAATCTAATTACATAAATTGATAAAGTTACAGGTTTAGACCAGTAAATGTCGGTGTATATTCCAGAGACCAAACTTAAGTTAACATTTTTAGAGTTCAAGTGTTCTTGAAAACTACCCATCACACATTCTCAGTTTATTCTTTAAAGGGTGGGAGCTAATTTGATTCATTACATGTTGTTCTTTCTAATTTCATTCTCAAAGGGAAACCTGAACTTCAAGATCTCAGGCTACCTTGAAGTCACACTGTGGTGCAATAAAAATATATTTGGTGTCTGTTCTGGGTGGTTCCTAGCACAGAGCTCCTGAAACATTTGCAATTTCCTGAGTAATAAGAGTGTCTTTTGTCATTGATAATGAGCCCCCTTTAACCACATCTGAGTTTATGTTAATGTGGTAATTTAGAGTAGAGGCTCCTAGATAGCTTCAGGATGGAGACTAGTCACCAGAAATACCAAACACAGTGATTAAAGCATAAGAACTTTGAGCTCTATCCCACCCTAACCTCTGGGAAAGGGAGGAAAGCTAGAGAGAGATTGAATTATGAAACTTTTGATCAAAGAGATTCAGAGAGTTTCAGTGTTGGAGAGCACACTGACATGCTGGGAGGGTGGCAGGCTCAGAGAGGGCACAGAAACCCAGAGGCCCTCCTCCCCATACCTTGTTCTAGGCACCTCTTCTATCTGGCTGTTTCTGAGTTGTGTCGTTTATAATAAACTGAAAAATGTTAAGTATTTTTTTTTTAGTTCTGTAAGTTATTCCAGTGAATTATTGAACCTGAGGGGGATCATGGGAACCCCCAAATTTCTAGTGAGTCAAGCAGGAATATGGATAGCCTGGTCAACTCCTTACAGCTGATGTCTGAAGTAGGAGCTGTCTTGGACTAAGCCTTTAATCTGTGGGATTTGTGCTAAATCTATATAGTTAGTGTCAAAATTGGATTGAATTGTTAGATACCTAGTTGGTGTCAGAGCTTTGGAGAAGTTGTGTGGAGAAACTCTATACGTTTTGTGTCAGAAAAACCACCTACACACCCCTCTGGATGACAGAGAAAAGCCACGAAAATCTTTACTGAGCTCAACATATACCTTGCCATAAAAAAAGCAACTCTTCATCATTAAAGAATCATCAGCAGCTATCCATTGTCTTTAGAAGATGCACTCTGAGCTAAGAGAGACTGTGGAGCCTATGTGAACACAGTGATGGAAACTACTGAGCATACAGAGTCCTTTCCTCACCTGAGAGTGATGCAACAGGGTTGTCTTGGTGTTTCTGGGAGTCTTTGCTCTCTGCTCTAAACCCACCTCTTTGCTGGCTTCTGCTTCTTGGTCCAGTTACATTAGATTCAGATGCTGCACTTGAATGATCAGTTTGGCCTTGGGACCCATCTTGGTGTTAATCATCAACTTTGGGCTTTCTCTTGGCTGCAAACTCTGCAGCCCTATGATCAGTCCAGGCTCACCTCCACACCACTCCAAGCTCCTTGAATCCCCAAGAAGCTGGGCATCTGCTTTTCTGGTAAAAGAGTGTGGACAGAGTTTAAGAAATACCGACAGAAAACATTTGATCCTGATGATAAAGGAGAGTAAAGAACCTCTTGTCATATGAAACTTTATTAAAGATATTGAATGTGTTCAGCTTCAGGGAAAGAGAAAATTAGAGGGAAAATCGGATAGTGGTTTGCAAATATTTGAAGCACAATCGAGAGGAAGAAGATTAGAACTCACATCTCTCATCGGACAATTCAAAACAGCAGGTTTCTACTTAACCTCAGAATTGACCAGAAATTCTGCCGTAGAGTGTGGCTAGAGCAGCTCCTCCACCATCGCTGGGTGTATTCAAATGTGAGGCAGACCTCTGAGCTTTTAGGGACGTCCTAGGAAGGGCTGCATGCAGATCGCCTCCAACGGCTTTGCCCACTGGGTTCCACTTATGAGCTCTCAGAACATGAGGGTTACAACCCTCATGTCATTCATATAGCACTTATTCAAAACAGAAGGAAAGAAGAAAAACACATTTTTAAAAGTTCAAATAAATAAAATGAGTTTGGAAGTCAAGTATCCAGCTTGAGTAAACACAGTGGAACACTGTAGGAACGTTTAAGATGTGAGGAAAGGATGAGTACAAGGTTCTTATAATTAAGTAGGTTAAGTGCGTTAATGAAACTCGATGTGAATCTGCGGAATAGTAATCAGTGGAATGTGTAGTGATAAAAAGCAGTGAGACAAGATTACTCGAGTTCATGGAGAGGGAATGAAATCACGGAGTTCAGGCCGTCCTGACAGTATTTGTTCCCCGCCGCAGAGCGCCCACCAGACTGCGGGGCGGGCTGCACCCTCCTACATTTTGCGCAGAAGAAGCGGGAGAATTATACTCCACCATACCCCCAACAAAAAGAACCCACCTTTCCTACTTACTAACGGCTGAAGTGATTCCTCCAGGGTCATCCTTGGAGGAGGAGAGGAGCCGGGAGGAGGAATAACCAAACCCAGAGACTCCAAGACTACGTCACTGTTTTAAGATGTTCAGATCTGCCTCCTTCGATGACAATGACATTTCAGGAAGTCGGATGTAGGCTTATCCACTGAGCTATGCCCTAAATGGACAAACACAACGGATAGCCGATTTCTGAACAACTGTGGGCAGTTACAGACTATAAAACAGTACTGCCATCAAAAAACTGTTCCTTGTTATACCTTCTACCTCTTAAAAACTCTTATATGAAATGACTGGCCTTCTCAGTGTAGTCACTCTCCAAATAGCAGTGGCCTCTTCCTCTGCGCTAATTGTCCTCTCCTTTTTTTTATCTTGTGCCCTTGAAACAAGAATAGCACGAGGAAATAATTTAGTTCCAGTGCCCTCTGCTGGTCCTGTACGGCAAGACACCTTAAGCTAGACCAGAAGTTGCTAAATTTTTCACTACCTGGAAGATATTTTATTTTATTAACCCCAGGGATCTCACATTTTGAAATTGCGCTTTTAAGAAAACTCCATCTGTAAAGAAATTATTAATTTGTTTACCAATTTGCATTTATCAAAGGCATAGAAAACTGCCAATCAGAACTCAAGGGCAACATGCAATAACCAAGTTTACCACACAAAGATGATTTATGTCTAGTCAAATATAAAAATTCACCTTTTAACTAGCTTTAAACCTTATTGTGGGGTAGTATGCAATTTATGCGAGGTTTTTAAACATAATGGAAATAACTTAAAGACCTGGTTCCCACCTAGAGATCCAGGGACCCCAGGTTTGGAACCAGAGTTAAAATAATCTTAGTATCTAAACAACAGGCATATTTCTGAGAAATTATTATTTTACTAGTAGCACTTCTGGATGATGGCTGAATGTTTTCTGCCTCAAGGATATAATTCTTCAAATTACTCTGATGCATTAATTAGTCATACAGTGGCCTAAAGTTTAATACATCATCCAGAATGCATATATGAGGGCTGAGTTTCAGGTTCACAATTTAGCTGAACAGGAGTTGCAGTGGTTGAGACCTATGCACCTGGGAAGCATGAGAGGTACAAAACTAGGGATATCTAAAATCTGGATCTCATTTGGCTTCTTGCCCCAATGCCTTAGCAGTTTCAACTCCATTATGTGAGTGGAAAGTTGACATATTCACAGGAGAAAAGAGAAGAAGATGGTGAAACATGGCAGGCTTCAGAAGAGCATGAGTATAAGGCCTGGGTGGAGCAAGGTAAGAGAGTAAGGAAGTCTAGAAATAAATTAGACAGGTTCTCTGAGGGCGAGACTGGGTCTTGTCCATTGCTTTAACAGTAGTACTGGATACAATGCCTGATACCCAACTGACTCTCAAATATTTGTTCACTTTTCTAGATATTGTGCTTACCTCATCCAGAAATGCTGTTAGCTAAGTGCAAAACTTTACCACTGAACTAATAAACATGGCTGCTAAAATGATAGCTTGTTCCATCCTGGACCTGAGGGTGGCTTGTTCACTGGTGGAATTGAGCTTGCTGTTTGGTTAAGTTTTGTACAGAAATGGTTGTATTTTGGGGAATAGATGAATGTATCTCAGAATGATTTTAGTGTTTGATTTTCTTCTTTTAAAGTAAAATTTTATTGTAATGTAACATACAAATGGAAAAGTACACAAAGAGAACTCAACTTATAATGGGTACTTACATCAAGAAACAGATCTTCTTGGTATCCCAGAAGCCGTAGTCGTGCCTCCTTCCTGTCACTATCTGAGCCCCATTTCTACTATCTTGAATTGTAACACCATAATTAAGTTTTGTCTGTTTTGAAAATAGACACACACACAGAGTATATATTCTTGTGTCTGGCTTCTTTAGCTCAACATTATTTTTATGAAGGTGACTCATTTTTTTTGCAGTGTGTTTATTCTCACTGCTGTATTTTATCTATAAATATGCCACAATTTTTAATTGATTACTTATGATGAGTTGATTCCAGCTATGTACCATTCTGAATAGTGCTGATATGAGGATTCATGTACATTTCTTTTGTGTGCTTGTATGCTCTTTTTTGTTGGATATACCAGGTGTAAACTGTTGGGTCATAGTATGTGCATGCAATCAGCTTTTGTAAATACTTCCAAACATTTTCACAAAGTGATTGTACCAATTTTGTATGTTAACTTTTGTACAAAGCTAGGTGCTGGAGATGTTCAAAAGGAATGAAGGTGGGGACTTAGGAGATTATCCCTAAGCCTATGATGTAGAACCTAAGGGAACTTTATGGAAAGAAAAAATAATAATAATAATCCTCAAAGGGACAGAACCAATCAATCATCAGCTCATCACTGGAGTGATTTGGAAGCCCACTTCCTAAGAGTGAGAAAAGAAGGCAGAATAGTAATACACAAAATGGAGAAGAAGAAAAGGAAAAAGATCAGAATGAATGCTAACCCTGAATGCCAAGGCACTGCTAACAATTTTACGTTCATAAAAATGGTACAGTAGTATCCTAAAGCCCTGACTCTGATAGGGCAGATTAGAACCAGAGTGCAGCCAAATGCCCTCTGTATTTATACATGTGTGTTTATCACAAAATTTCCTGAACTTGTTTGGAGCTTTGTGAGGACTTAAGATTATTAATCAGAACAGTTGCTCTTTATTAATTTTGGGATAAGGCCTTTCACTACTACTGATATTCACAAGAAAAGAATAAAAGCTTATTGTTGAACTTCTCCATAACATTCTTGTAGGAAGTTTAATTTGCAAATAAGTAAGGCAAAGTGGAAATGTCGGATGCTATCAGACAAGAGAATCAGATTTTCCATTGAAATGTGCTTGTCCTTCTTTCAGCTGGATTCAGGGCTTTCTTCTGAAAGTCTGAGGAAACTCATTTGCAAGAGTGACTCAGAATTAACCCACTCTGTGAGATTTGATTCTCTAAAGGCACTTATAGCATTGCAAAAGGAATGTGATATTCTGTTTACAAAAGGAATTTGATTGCTAATTATGAATTACATTTTATAATTATAAAATATGTGTGCATTTCATGCTTATCTCTTTGCCATTTAGAAATGAATCCTACGGTTTTGGTTCTGGTCTCCCATCAGCTGAGCTTCTCTCTGACACTTCACTATGACAAAGCTCCTACCTGAGCTCTGACCTCTACATAACTGCCTTTTCTCAAGTTGGTTGTCAGCTCCAGGACAATGTGTTCTGCAGCAGATGTTATCACAGAACAGATAGGGACCAGCTATCCCTGCAGAGAGCAGCCAGGTTTACAATTGCATTCATTTCCTTGGGGCCATTTTTGTGAATTAAACTTGGCACAGCCCTGCCTGTTTGCTTTTGATCTGACATGCTGGACAAGAGGTTCAGTTCATTTGCTTCCTTTCCAGCAGCCATGTCCAAGAGCATTATCCAGCAGGAGGTCTAAGGAAGCTGCCACTATCGGTGTCCAACAGGCACACTTGAAAATTCATGAGCAATGTGTAAAAAGGCAGGAGTTCTTCCCCTCAGTGCTTTGACTGCCCTATAACTGAAGCTGGCTGAGCCCATACAAAGAGGAGGATAGCAATCCAGGCCAAGAACTCAGTAGTGACTCCAAGGCACCATAAGAATCTAGAAGCTTCAGATTGGCCTCCAGATAATACCCAAAGATACAAAGTACTGGCACGGCCAAAACTTAGTTGGTCTAGCTGATATGCAAATCAATTTGTTCACATCCACATAATTATGGACATTTACTTTATGAGTTCCTATATGCACAAATGGACATTTGCAAAGCGCCTACCACCCACCTTCCTGAAGACGACTTTAGGTTCCCCCAAATCAAGAAGAGGCACAATTCTGGGTGAACACCATCTAGCAGCAATTTAAGAAATTATATATCTATCTCAATCAAATTTTCTTTCTCTCCTTTTGTAAATTGCCTCCACAGAACTGCCCATGCCATCCTCCTCACTTTTCTTTAGACTTTCCTGCTTTCACACTCAGTTAATCCTATCCAAGCCACGTTATTTGCCACATTCAAGACACACACACACACATACACACTTTAACGCATTCCCTCTTGCTCTCTCTTTCAACCCTGGCCTGGTCACCTTAGGGAAATATTTTTTTCCCCATCTTAAAAGGCACTTTATCTTGAAAAAAAAATGGAAACAATTACTTTAAATTCCCTAAAAACTCTAGGCAAAAGGAAATTACCCTGAAAGTATCAGTGTCATCAAATTCTAAAGCATGTGAAAGTGCATGGAAATCCTGTTCAGAATTTTATCAAAATTATTCTTCTATTCCTTTATTCTCTAAAGCATTTAAAATAAACAATAATTATTTGATAAATATTTGATGTCTGTCTCTTCTGGTTGAATTACCAGTGTTTCGATAACACTATTTTTTATTGCAAATGTATAGTATTTCATTGTAAACGTGCAGTAAAGTTTTGATTAAAAGCTTTTGTGGATCAAGAAGCTTAATCACTGTAGATAAGATGACTTTCAAGATGTTTAAGTTCTAACCTAATAAAGAAGTTTTGGAGCACAATAAGCATAACATGTTTAGAAGCCAAGAATAGACTTCATTGTTACTCTGAAATGATTTTCTAGGTATCAACCCTTGAAGGAGCTTGCTATCAGTTTTGGCCTTCTTACTTAATTTAATCCATCCTAAAGGTGGGCCTCAGTGCTGGGCCAAACTGTACAGAATCCTAGTGGGTAATTGTGCTAGTTTATTTGTATTTCCAGGTTCTGCATGTTAAAAACTATAATGCTTGATTCCGACCAAATCTTTACTTTCAGAAAAAAGTTAGGGGACCAATCCACTGGGAAAAGATTCAATGAGACACTAAAACCTGCACTAACTACCTTCATATTTTATCTTCCTCCCTGAAGCTATGTTCTCACCTGAACTTCAACAATTAATCTTAGAAAGTGGCACAGTTTTATTGAAATAATAAAAATACAGAATTTATTGACATGTAGCTAATTTAATCTTAGAGACCCAGAGGCTATAAAAAAAAGAAATTGCATAATTAACCACAAAATATTATCATAGGAAGAGAAAAGTAAATGTTTACAATCATAAAACTCAGAAATCAGGTAAAGAAGTTTCCTAGCTGCTTTGTCTCTATCCAGTTTTGGAAATGTCTTCCATTTTTGAGCTCTCCCAAGTTTGATTGACTCCTGATTCTCTGTAATCATGCATGGATAGTGGTATGTCCCATATATATTCCATCCCATATACATTCCTAGAGAAAGTATACTGAAAGTCGACGTGAGCTTTTAAATGCACATCTGGATCTAATAGACAATGTAATGAACTAATCTGAGTCTTTGTTACCTCCTGTTCTTGACTAATTTCTGATGGAGACTCCCAACCTATAATGTGAATAATATTCTTCTCCTTGACTCTGTTTCCTAAAATCAAATGAATTTGTGATAGTGGAACTGCTTTGAAAAGCTCTGATAGCATTCAAACAACAGACTCTAGTGAATAATTTGTTTTCTTTCCACTCCTTATTCACACACACACCTCCACAGAGCAGGAAATTTAGCAGAGTTCAAGACATCCTAACTAGCCTAATTCAAGGATAGCACATGTGCCACAACTCCCTACTAGGTTAAGATAGAGGGGACCCAGTTCATATCATCTTTTCTTCCTGCTCAAGTTCAGAACCAACTGAGAAATAAACACAGAAGTCAGACAGATGGAACTCAGCTATTAATGATAAGGCTCTTGGGAACCTGGCTTAGGCATGAAAGGCAAATGGACTTATTACTGGCGCTGAATTTCCCAGGTTTTGAGCCTCTCTGATTGAGGGGCGGTGCCTGCCTTTTGGACTTGCCACATGCCACATAGTGGGGATAATAGGCCAGAACAGCATAGTCTTTGTAGACAGGCAGTTTCCAAAGAAAGAAAAGCCAGAAAGGGCTAAAGAAATGCCAGAAGCACCTCCCAAGCCCAGTTCCTTCTCCCGGACCCATTAATCCGATCGGTCACTCCCATCCTTCTGGAATTCACCAGGAATAGGCAAGAAAGTAGCAAGACACCAGCAGGGTTACCCCCATGAGAGTGGTTCTCAAATTTGAACATGGATTAGGATCACCTGGAAGGATCATGCTAAATTATGTTCAAAATAGCTCACTAGAGGTTCTTCAGTGAAATTAAATGACAACATTAAGATATTTCAATAAAATGTCAATGATAAAATATTCCAAATTTGAGTATAAACTTTTCCCATCACAAATATTTTAGGTTGAAATTACAACTCCAAAATTAATTCCTGAATATTAAAGTCTAAAATCAAATTACCTTACCTTTGTGTTAAAAGCCAAAAAAAATTAAAGTCCCATCATTTCTTATGTTTCTGAATCTATCTAAAGGAATGCTCCATATTTAGGTAGAATTGGTTCTTTTAGCAGTGGCAGTTGAGTTCTCTTCCACTGGAATAGGTGTAGTTCTCTTAGGATCTTAAAAGTTCAGCTGTACTCATATGTGCCTCATTTTTGAGGAGATCAAAAAGAACACTAAAGATGATCAAAGTGCCAATCTCATACACACTTGTTTTAGAAAACATGTCAATCCTTAGCAGTTAGGAGATATCTCAGGCAAATTGTATGCCCAGAACCCTCTACTTATTATTGCTAAAGACCATAGCAGAGATTCACCGATATCTCAGAGGAGTGAGCAAGCAGAAATGGGACAGAGTCCTCAACTGCAGCTTTGCCGCAATGCTGCTCATTCTGTCATTGTTGGAAGAACATGACCTTTATGACACCATATTTCACCATACCAAGGGGAGGAGATGGAAAGATCATCAGTGGACACTGTCTCAGCAATTAGAGGGTGGACTTGGAGACGTGGCTCCCTTCTAAAAAAGTCTAGAAATCTGCAGTGGTGGCAGTCCTAGGCACTGCCTCTTATTTTATGGTGACTTTATTTCTAATCCGGCATATCAAAAACATCTTAATTTCAATTTGCCTTGGAGCCCTGTCTCTGGCATCCCACAGCTGAAGTGAATATGGATTCCTTTCTACTCATGACTTAGTCTCCACTATCTCTTGTGAAGAGGCATTTTCAGTCTTCTGCCACAGAGGTCGTTGTCACCGTGTTGTGTTCTGAAATTACTCAGACCTAGAAAGTCTGCCTCCTAGGAAAGATTTCTCCCTTATCTCACATTAGTTTCAGTGGGAAAATCACTCTCAGCAGATTCCTGAACAGGAGCTGCTGCTGTTTCCAAAAGCTGTGCCTCAGGGCTCAGGGAGAAACAAGACTTCTGCCCGGTCCTCCTCAAGACCCACATTTTCTCAGCTTTTGAATGGTCCCAGCTCTGACCTTTCTTTGAGCTCAGTCTTGCTCTGCAGCTGTGAAATATGCTTCAGATGCACTTTTCCCTTCATTCTCTTCTTTTTAGAAAAAGCCAAAAAATTTACTTTAATCATCTTTATTGAGCTATAATTTAAACACAGTAAAACGTACCATTTTTAAGGATACAGTTTGATGAGTTTGGACAAATGTATATGGTCATGTAACTACCACGACGATCAAAATGTAGAACATTTCTATCACACCCCAAAATTCCTTTGTGTCTCTTTGATGTCAATACCTGCTCTCAGCCCATGGGATTCAAGATTTGTTCTTTCACTATATTTTTACCTCTTCTAGAGTTTTATATAAATGAATCATACAGTATGTAGTCCTATGAGTCTGGTTCATTCACTTACCATATGCTTTTGAGATTCATCTATGCTATTACATGTATCAGTAGTAGTCTAATTTTATCCCTGAGTGATATTCCAAGGTATGGATATATCAAAATTTGTTTATCCAGTTACCAGTTAATGGACATTTAGGTAGTTTCCAGTTCGGAGCAAGTTTTAATAACAGTGCCATGAACATACACATACAAGTCTTTCTATGAACACATTTTTAATTCTTTTGCATAAATACCTAGGAAGATATTGTTGCACCATATTGTAAGTATATAATTAACTATTTAAGAAAAAAACACAACTGTTTTCTAAAGGATGTTATTATCTGGCATTACCATGAGCAATATATGAGGGTTTTAGTTGCTCCACAGTGTCCCACCATTTGATTTTGACAATCGTTTTAATATTAGCCACCTTAGTGAATATATTGTATTATCTCATTTTGATTTTAAATTGCATTTTCCTAATGGCTAATGATGTTTACCATATTTTCTTGTTCTTATTTCCCAAGCATCTATCTTCTCCTGTAAAGTGTCTTTAAATCTTTTGCCTATATTTTAAAAAATCAAATTGTCTACTTATTATTGACTTGTTGTTGCTCTTTATATACTCTGAAAACAACTTTGCAGAACATGTACTTTGCAAATATCTTCTCCCAGGCTGTAGTTTGCCTTTGCATTTTCTTGACAATGCCATTTAAAGAGATAAAGTCATAACTTTGATGTTCAAGTTCCCATCTCAGGAACTTTGTCTACTCAAAGGACATAAGAATTTTTTTCTAAAGGTTTTTTTTAGAAATTTTGTAGTTTATCTCTTATGTTAGGCTTATGATTCATTTCAAGTTAATTTTTGTATATGGCAAGAGATAAAAGTCAAAGTTTCTTTTTCTCCATGTAATTTGTTCTAGTACCATTTATTTAAAAAAATTTTTTAAATGCCTTCTCCATTGAATTACCTCGGTGCTTTTGTCAAAAATCAGTTGCTTATATATGTGTGAGTCTTTTTCTGAACTCTCCATCCTGGCCAACTGATATATATGTCTGTTCTTACACCAATACCCCACTGTCATTATTACATGTAGCTTTATAAAAAGTCTTAAAATTAGGGTAAGTCCTCTAAGTTTATTCTCTTTTTTCAGAAATATTTTGTCAATTGTAGCCCTCTGTATTATCACATATGTTTTAGAATATCTTGTCAATTTCTACAAAAGATTTACAGGAATTTATATTGGGATTGCTTGGGAGTTATAGATCAATTCATAGGGAAGCAATATTGTCTTTCAATCAATTATCTCTCTATTGATTTAAGCCTTTAAATTTTTTCCAGCAGTATTTTGCAGTTTTCAGTGTACAAATTTTGTTCATTTGTTTGTACAGATTTTGTTAACTTATCTTCATTATTTGCTGTTTTTCAATGCTATTGTTAATGACATTTTAAATTTTTAATTTCCAATTGCTCATCTGCATCTGTATCTATGAGAGCCTTTTTTCATATGTTAACATTGATTAACATTGATTATTAACATTGAATCAACCTTGCACTTCTGGGATAAACCCTCATTGGTCATTATGTGTTATCTTTTTAGTATATTTTGGATCCAATTTGCTAAAATTGTGTTGAGAATTTTTACATTTATTTTCATGAGAACTATTAATCTATAGTTTTCTTCTTTAGTAATGTTTTTGTCTAGTTTTATCATCAAGGTAATGCTGACCCCATAAAATTTTATAAGAGAATTTCTATAGAATTGGACTATTTCTTCTTTAAATGTTTGGGATAATTCATAGTGAAGCTATCTGGGCTTGGAATTTTGTTGTTGCTGTTTTTGTTGTAAGCTTTTCAATTATGAATTCAATTCCTTTAAAAGATATAGGTTATTTATCTATCTTTTTAGGTTATCTCTGTCTTCTTGACAAAACTCCAATAATTTGTGTCATTTGAGGAAATCGTCCATTTCATTTAAGCCATAGACTTTATCATCACATGTTGTTCATAATTTTCCTTTATTATTTTTAATATTTGAAGAATCTGGACTGATTTCCTTTTATTTCTGACATTAGTAATTTTTATTTTCTCTCTTGTTTTCCTGGTGAGTCTGACTAGAGTTTTATCTATTTTATTGATCTTTCAAAGGATTATCGTATTAGTTTCCTATTGCTGCTATGATAAATTACCACAAACTTAGTGGCTTAAAACAACACAAATATATTGCCTACAGTTCCAGAGGTCAGAAGTCCAAAGTTAATTTCACAGAGCTGAAATTAATATGTTGGCAGGGCCAATTTCTTCTGAAAGTTTGAGGAAAACATACATTTTCTTGCCTTTTTCCGTTTTTAGAATCTACCTGCACTCTGACCCATGACCTCTTCCTGCATCTTCAACCTCTTGCTTCTATTGCCACATCTCTTAAATCTGATATTTTTGCCCCCCTAATATGGATGCTTATGATTATATTAGGCCCACCTGGATAATCCAGGACACTCTCCAGCTAAAGATCCTTAAGTAATCACACCTGTGAAATCCCCTTTGCTATGTAAAGTAGCATAGTCCCAGGTCCCAGAGATTAGGGCATGGACACATTTAGGGCACCATTACTCAGCCTACTACGGTTTTTGATGTCATTGCTTTTCTCTATTTGTCACTTTCCTATTTGACTGATTTCCAATGTTATCTTTATTATTTTCTACTTTCTTTTTTACTTTAGATTCAGTTTGCTCTCTTTTTTTCTTAATTTCTTAAGGTAAAATTTTAGATTTTTTTAATTTGAGATGTTTCTTCTTTTATATTAAATCATTTAATGCTATAAATTTCCCTTTAAATGATACTTTAAACATATCACAAAAATTTTAATATGTAATGTTTTCAATGTCATTTGATTCGAATATATGATATTTTGTCAGATCTTTTTGACCCATGTGTTATTTTTAAAATACGTTTTTAATTTGGAATTTTCTAAGTATATTTCTCTTGATGTCTAATTCCATGTGTGCTAATTTAATTGTTGTCTATGAATTTGAGCCTCTAAATTTTTTAGACTTATTTTATGCATCAGTCTTGATGACTAGTCCATGTGGGAATACATGTGTTCTGCTGTTTTGAAAAGAATATGCATTTGGCTGTTTTGGAATGAAGTATTCTAAAATATTAATTAGGTCCACTTGACTAATAACATTGTTTAAGACTTAAATATCTTCACTCGTTTTCTATTTTTTCTATCAATTACTAGGAGAGGTGTGTTGAAATCTTCAACTCTAGTTGTGGGTTTGCCTCTTTTAATTCCGCAGGTTTTTGCTTCATGGATTTTGAATCCCTGTTATTAGGTTCATACTCATTTAGCATAGCTGTCTTCTTTGTAAATTGACCACTTTATCATTATATATCCCTCTCTATGCCTGGTAATAGTCCTTGTTAAGTTTTCAAAATAGTATAAAAGAGGAACAGAGCTGTGTGGCTGATCTGGTCCCGTCTATTAACGCCTAGTACATCATTGAAAAGCTAGAACCTCATACATAATGATTTTAGGACACATGAAATGTAGCTTTTTCTGCTTTTTAAAGTCTTGGACTGTAGACTTGCAGCCAAGCAATAACAACAACAACAAAAAAAAATAGTGTTCCATTCCTTATACTTAAAAGCTGACATATGAAAACAATTTTTCCCTCTAATCAAAGCCTTGCCTCAGCTCCCTGTGTTTACTAAGGCCAGTGAAGCTCTTGTGTGTGTAAGGCTGGCACGTGCTGCCCTGCCTGTATAAAAACAGCTACTTGCCTGTGGATAAAGTTGTCATTAGCTGCTAGGTCAAAATCTCATTGAACTATGCTTTCTAAAATCTAAAGCCCAAAGCTACCACCCCAACACAACCAGTAAGGCAATCACATAACTGTAAAACCAGCCATGTGGCACATCAAAGCCCTACAAACCCACAAAGGAAAAACAAATCATGTGACCCATGCTTAATCTACCTAAGACCTAAGGCCACTCAATCAAAGTCTCTTGTTTTGCGCAAATCCAGATCTGACTGCTTGTCTATCTCTCCAGTTTCCTGGATTACACTCTAAATGTTGGAGAAAAGAATATTATATATTGAATTTCCTCAGACTCCATCACCCTGCCATGCTGATGCCAATCATCATAACTGATCATACAGAATGTGTAACAAGGACTATTTTCTCCATTATCCGGCCCCTCTACATCATTCATGCCCCCTCTTATGTCAAGTTCCCTTCTTTGCTCTATTTCATGATGAAAGAGTTTACTAGTATCCTAGAATGGTGACAAGGGTGGGAGCTATCCCCCACAGGACAGTTTGTGTGGAGGCTCCGACACTTCTGGACATCCTTCTACAGAATGAGCTACAGGCAGTGAGCTGGGATGCAAGCTGCACTATGCTTTACCTCTCTCTCTGTGGTGACTGCTATCATTCATGGGTCACCTCACTTTAGACAGCTGATTTTTTAAATAGCTTTTGACTGCTCCCCAGTTGTGTCCAAGATCACCTTCCACTCCTCCAGTCCCACCCCAGATGACCCTCATGCTTTCTCCTGGAGAGGAAGACATGGCTGTCAGCCTCTCCATCCATCTCTTACTAATCATTCTGATCGTATATACTATGTTCTTTTCTCCTCAGTGTCTTCCTTTTATGATTCTTAAGAATCCTGTTTGGAAGTCAAATAAAAGCAAGCAAAACTGAGTGCTAACCATTTCTTTCTTTCCATGTGAAAATTCCCATTAACTGGGAGAAGCATCCAGACATGTAGGAAAGTACAAAGACCACAGAGATGAATATATCTGGACTCTAGGTCAGGACACAGGCTCATCCACTCTGTATTAAGGGGGCCTCACAATTCTTCTCAACATCTGTTCCACTAGAGTATCCCACATAAGGAAAACCATTAATCAGCTATGTCTAGTCAAATGCCCATGCTGGTAGTCAGGGAAGTCGGAGGCATTATGAAGGAGGGAACTAGAGCTGGGATAGGTTAAGCTGCATGTCCCAGACACACTGCTTGTTAAAAGCAAGGCTGGGATTCAACTCCAGGCTGATGCACCATCTAATACATTGAAACCATCACCTGGAGTAATCTGACAGGACTGGTGGGCAGCCAGCTGAGAGCAAGATTGGGACAAAGGGCTGAGGCCAAAGGGGGAGGACACTTACTTCTAAAATGAAACTGCCACAGGAGAATATGGGAGCAGAAGGTCAGGTGTAATCTGGGCCTGATTTAGCTCCATATGTGGGTGAACTCACCACTGGTGTCTAGACACCCTTTTCTCAAAGCACCAAGTCCCAATGGGACTATCTTTAGATGCCTTTTGATTGTTTCTCATTCAAAGCTATTAACTAACACTAAGAATTTTCTACCTACCATTATAAATAGGATGTAAGTGTAATGTAGAGTATTTAGGAGAGAAAAATATGCATCTTTGGAAGGTGTAGCTTGTGTGGCAAAACCTAAAGCTGTAGCTGGTTTCAAAATCCCAGCCATCAATGTCATTCTCCTTTTAGGATGTTCTTTAGTTAGCTGTAATAATATGATGTTTTAAAATTATTCAGATCAGCAGAGTGTGATGTTTTGATGGGACTCTGAGGAAAACCCTCACATGGGTTTCAGAGATATAATGGGAAAAATTACTGCTTGGGAGATTTTGAAATATTGGCCTTGCACTTACAATCCCAGAGCAAATGGATGCTTGATGGGGTTTTCAAAGTCGATGAAGGACAAGTGTGTGTGTGTGTGTGTGTGTGTGTGTGTGTGTGTGTGTGTGTTTCCCACCTGACTTTTTAGATGCAAGGTTCACATGTAAGGGGTCATTCTGAAGGAATTTTGGCTATTCCAGCCAACTGTAATTATGGCTGGATCCAAACTGGTACATTGAATAAGGTCCAAATCAAGCAGCAGATTGATCAGCTGTGGCTGTGCTGAAATGCCCTTTAGCCAAACGACTGAGGCTGGGTCTACGCAGTGTCCCAAGTGCAATCGAATCACTCCCCAGTCAGCACAGCTGCCTCTCTCTGTGAGCTCATCTCATGCCACGTTCTTTATTCATAATGCATCAGCCTCACTGGCTTTCTTTCTCTTTCTCAAGCACACTGAGGTCTCCACCTTATGGCCATTGAACTTGCAGTTCCCTCTGCCTGGAATGTCCTTGCCCAGACCTGAGCATAGCCAGCTTCTCATTCAAGGCACTCCTCAGAGAAGCCTTTCTCGCCAGCAATTCTAAAGAAGCTACCTCGAACTTCTCTTTCCCACCTCCATGTTTTATTTTCTTCACAGCAATTATTATTATTCTTTTCTTATGTATTTGTTATTTTTCTGTCTCATTCTCCCACTAAAATGTAAGCTCTATGAGAGTAGGCATCTTGTTCTCTCCTTTGTTCACCGCTGTATCCTGAGCACTTACGACAGTGCCTGGCACTTACGCAGTAGACACTCAAGAACTATTTGTTAAACAGATGATGGAACGAATGACAATGGATTAAATGTCTAGTGTCGCTCTAAGTAGGGGGTCAGCTGCTCCACTTGTGTAGAAGCAATCGCAAGCGTGCTGCACCCTCCATGTGCAGTCTTTGGGGAACTGCACAGAGCTTCAGCACTGGCCAGTGGGAACAGCATTGTTGAAAGAATTATAGGATATGTGTTGATAAAATTGCATCTGTCACATACCAGCTGGTTTTCAAGATAGTGAGGAGAGCCATAGGGCTTTCTTATTTTAGGTACAGCTATCATATCCTAACCCATTTCTCTTTATGGTGACCCATTTCTAATGGCTGTTGTTCGTCTCATTTTTCTTTGAAGTATTATTCACAGCTGTGGTCTGTCCTGGTTTGCAGGAGTTGGAAAGTGGTTCTGGGGAAAGTTGAAGAGCTCTGACACAGTGTGGAGGGTTAGGTCACTGGTTCTGGCTCTTCACAAGATAATATGGTGAATTTTATTAGGATTAAAGGCAATCACCACTCAAGTGCGTCGTTTACAAGAACTTTAAAGTTAGTAGAAACTTCTCTAGGTCCGACTTTCCACTTAGTGCAACACCTTCCATGACATAGCCAACAAATAATGGTCTGGCCTTCGCGTGAATAGATTCTATTACATTGCAAGCAGGCAGCCCATGTTGTACCCCGGAAAACTTTTCTAAGGAGATTATCCTATAAGATTGATTCTTTATTTGTCTTTTAAAAATCTTCACTGTGGGCAGTTGGGTAGATATTTTTAAGTTTGGGATTTGGGCCATATGGAGTGAAATATTTAGAAATGTTTGGAGCTGTTTCGTCCCTTATGAAAGCGAGATTGAGCTTCACCTAGAAGAAAATATAACTCCATTGGCTTTCCCATTCGTAAACACATTCTGCTTGGCATTTCTCTGACATTCTGTGAGGTGAGGGAGCCTGGAGTTTACATTTCATTTGCATGTTATCCCACTGTGATAAGAAATTTCTCCTTGGCCAACTCTTATCATGCAGATTGCTCTAAAATCAGATTACAGCTGTTTGTTTTGATTGATTAGTTCTGTCTTTTAAAAAAATGTATATCTTATCAGTGAGAATAAAGCTGAGAAAGCAGTTACAACACTTACTTATGGGTTTCTGAGAGCGTTTTAACAAGAAGCTGAGCAGAAACAACTCCTCTATAAAGGTAAGACAGAAACAAACTTCTTTAAAATCATGAGTAAACCCGAGGGGTCACAAAATTTAATTGAATGCAGTTGAGGTGTTCTGTGCAGAACTGAGCACCCACTAAATGCCAGTCATTTCAAGAGCTACATAGAATGAATAGAGGATCAATAGAACTTGAAGTTCACATTCAAAGTGCCCCAAAAAGAAACCTGCCCCTGTGCCCCATCCTAGGGAAATCACTTACTGTGTCCACTTCATATTCTGGCCAAGTGTCCTTACATAGATAAGAGGAGTGGGGCTTAGCTTTAGGGTGATGTTACTGGTATACTCCAGGCTTTGGGACCAGACATCTTGGTGTGAGTTTCAGCACAGCACTTACTAGTTTCATGACCTTGGGCACATTTTTTCAACTTCTCTGCATTAGTTTCTTCGTCTGCCACATGGCAATACTACTTTTCTTGCAAGGCTGTTGGGAAGATTATAGATGTAAAGCTCCTAAGACAGCGTGTAGCCCTCGGTAGGATGCTCCAGCTGCGGAGTCTGGATTTGTTTTCCCTATCCAGCTGCAGACATGCTGGCAGGGCACGCAACTTTCAGCGCTTCCTAACTTTATCCTGCTAGAAGGTGACCTTGGAGGATCTGCTCCACGACAAGCTGTGGAGGCCGGGTCTGGCTCTTGGTTCTTTAGTAGAGGCTGCGGCTTTGCAGAGGAGGCAGTGCAAGACCAGGACTGAAACCCACGCAGTGCAGATAGAAACCACAGAGAAGGAAGGATATGTGTTTAATTTGATCCGTTCCCTGGAGTCATTACAATGCATTCTCCCCTGGACTTTAAAATTCTTGAGCTGAAATAATCAGTCCAACAGGCTTTTTCGCTGAAGGTAAAGGAAGCACACTTAAAGATGGGTTGGAAATCTCAGGCCTGTTGAAATACTGCCCTCTTGTGTTGCGAGATGGGAACAGCTTCTAAATCACACAGCTTCCAAACCAGATAAATGTAAGACCAACCCCAAATGATCCGAATGTGGGGTTGGAATAGGAGTCCAGTTTCTTATTCGTGTGATAGAAAAATAGATTTTTCTACCATTCATTTTCAAGGGGTCTTCGAATGAATTCTGAAAAAATTATTGACACTTACTGCATCCTCTCAAGGGAGAAAAATACTTTAGAGAACTGACCAAACTCCAGGTAGGAATTCTTCCCCTCTTTCAGCATCCTTTCTCTCACTTCTTCATTCCTCCCTTCCATTTATTGAGTGGCTTCTAAGAAAATAGAACTTAAATGTTATCATAAAAATAAAGTCAAAAATAAGTATTTAGAACATGACCTGTCACATCGTAAACATTCAATAATGGTAGTTATGGCTAGCCACTATTATATATTTTTCTATGTTTCAAGCTTTGTTTTAGGTGCTAAGAATGCAGCCAGGGAAATAAACATGGTCCCTGCGCTTGTGAAACATCCACAAATCCTGGGCTTCAAGATCTTTGAGATTTCATCCATGCTCTTAATATATTTTTTTAAAAATTCCAGGACAAAACAATTCATCATAGACCCCGTAGGAAATATTTGTCCCAGTTCTCCCAAACAGAGCCAGAATTTCCATGGGTAAATGTCTGTATTCCTTGGAGAGTTCTCTATTTCTCAGACACCATCCATGAAATAGAATTCTCCTCCTTCAAATTCTAGAGATTATCCACATTTTTAGCTAATGGAAAAGATTAGTCCTCAAGTAAGCAAAACATGGAGCTGCTTGGTTTGAGTCATACTTCTCTTACTCTGGTTGAAATTATATCCCTCTGTCTTATAGAATTACAGTCTCCATGAGTTCTCTGCTAAAATGTTCATGTCCCTGCATACATTGCCTCATTTATTATTAATCATTAAATGAACTATGAGATTGATTTGTTAAATCTTTCCTAACTTGATAGCTAAGGCCAGGGAGTCTAAGAATGAGTACATTTTTTAAAATAACTTTTTCTGACTTGTTTCTCTGGCATGGCAGTCTCAGGGGAGTTGTACCACTTCTGTGGTGGCTAGCCACTCCATCAGCAAGTGTTCTAAAAGGACCAGACAAAGACAGCATGGGCTTTTGCACTTAGCCTTGGAAGTCACACATGTTACTTCAGACATTCTATTCATTACTGGAAAGTCATAGGCCAGTCCAGATTCAAGAAAGGGGAATTAACACCATCTCTTGATAGAAGATGATCAGATCATGCTGCAGGAGAGCTGCTAGGACATGCAACATTGTTTCAGTCATTTTTGGAACATGCTATCAGCCGCAATCAGTTCAGACAGTTGGCAAGAGTGAAGTTAGATGAGGTCTGTTCCCTGGTATTCTGCCGCTCTAGTCCTACGTCGCTCCTCCTATTTGTTGACCTGACCCTCAAATTCCACCTAGCCCCCGGTTCTCCTTTTCTCTCCTGATGTTTCTTGGCTCTTTCTCCCTTACAGAATTTACCTGTTTTATGTTCTGCTTCGTCCTGATCCCATTAGATGATTAGAGGCAGCTCTTTGTAGTGGAAAGAGCATTAAACTGAAAAGTCACGTCCCTGTGCCTCCATCGATGAGCTAGGTTACCCTAAGCAACTCACAACTAGCTCAGTTTCCTTATTTACACAATACTGGGAAGTGGTTTGGGGGCTAAAATAAAACCATATTCTGCACCAATTCTGATCATTTCTAAAATGAATCTGAGTTAAACTGTAAATGGATAGCAGCAGCAAACTGTTAAACCTCACTAAAAATATCAATTCCAGGTCACTACAGAAGAGAAGAATTTGAATGTTCATTGGCAGACACAAATAGGTAAAAAGTTAGCAAAAATATGAAGAATGCCACTAGATGAATGACCATGGTTTATTGCAAATAAATAATCCAAGAAATCTATCCTGAGTTCCTTCAAGTCATGTGCGAGTTCACTAAATGTTAAAATGGTTTGGAGATGAGACTCATTTTAACAGGTTTCTTTTTTCAATATCTAAGGCAAAGAAAGAACTGGTATAAGGATTTGAGGTTCAGTGTCAAAACCAACAAGAGACATATTCTGGCTTCTGGGGAATACAACTCCCACAATGACATCACACATTGCACCTGCAACCACGTACCTTGAGAAAAGCCATGTTGTATGCAGATGTCAAGAGAGAAAGAAACTTGCCAGAAATATTGTGTCCTTCTCCACCTATCCTGCAGTGACAGAAATAAAGTGTGTGTTTTGCGCATGGTATATGGAAACCTGCTTCTTTTGTTGTGCCTGTGTTGGCTTTGACACTGAATCAGAGGGAGCTACAACGTGCAGGGTGCTGGTAGTTTGCCCATCAGAACACTTCATCACCTTCTTTACTATGATGTGATCATTTAAATAGCAAATCATGTCAGTGGGAGAAAATAGACCTCATCTCTAATCTAGCGACAGGACAAATTGTGGCATCCTGAGTTTAATCAAAGGTGAAACATCTAGAGAACCAACTGAGCTTGAGTTTTCTCAAATGTAAGTATGACATGTAGAGGTATTATATAGATGACATGAGAAGAGCCGGCCAGGGCAACAGGGCTAACATGGTGCCTGACACTTAGCAAATGCTCAGTATGGTTCGACAACCGTGTGCTGAAGTTCAGACACTTTCTCAGGAGGTTCCATGGAGACCAAGCTTTGGTCGAATAAAAATGGAGCAAGAGAATGTCAAACTTAAGCCAAGTCTAGAAAGTCAAGCTGCTAAAGAGAAGAAATTAGTGTCACTGCCGAGAGTCCAGTACACCGGGAAAAAAACATCATTTTAGGTTACTCCAACCATCCACCTCCTGGCTACCTGCGCCCAGGGGCCTGGCCAGGCAGCAAAGGAACTTGGTGGACTCTAAGACAAGGCAGCCCTGCAGAAGTCTTGGTTCTCCCACAAGGACTGAGTCACATGGGAGGAGACAAGTCACCACAGAAAGGACACAGAGCTTGGCTCTAACACTGACCAGCTGTTAGGCTGAGAGAGCACATTCCTGTCATGTCTCCAGGCTTCATGTGCCTTACCTCTAACTGTACCATTGGAGGCCCAAGGGGAGGAGTTTTGGACTAGATCATCACTAAGGACCAGTCACCTTTATTTATTATTTGAGAAAAGTAACTGGACTCCAGGTTTCCAAACCTTTTCAGTTTTATTTCAGCCTAAATGCTGAGTTAATGTAAATCATACTCCTCTGTTTGAAATATAAGACTTCTGTATGTAACATTTCTTATGGAAACATACCTGGTTGAGAAATTCGCTTTTATCATCTTCTTTTTAAAACAAAGATTAAATAACTTGAAAGGCACAGCAAAAAAGATGAGAGAATCCAGGTCTTCTGACTTCAAGCTCATGCTCGTTCTCATTCTATTTCTATGATTTCTATAATCAAATTGGGTGATATTACAGGGACTCATAAAACTGAATTCAAAAAGGTAAAGTATATAGAGTACCTGATGTCTTTTGGTCTCTTCTCTTACCTTTACCACAACCTAAGGAAGGTGGAGAAGCACTCACCTCTGTCACAAAACAGAATGTAGTAAGGAAATACTTCAAAAGACTCATGCCCACTAGAGGATTCTTGAAGAAATGGCTCCAGAAGTATCTTTCTTATTGTGAACTTTTTCTTATTGGTATTTCTCCAAAGCAAGCATAGGTATTTCCAGCCAAGTTTCTGGTCTTTCTGAAATATCAGTCTAAGATCTTTTCTCTTAAAAACCGCCTCGGCAACACTAGCTCATTTGTGCACTTCCTTCCCACAATTTACAAGTAATGACACGGCTTAACTTGCAAGAGCCTGTAAGTTCAAATCTCTATAGTTCAAGTTTTTGCCATCAAAATTATTTATGTGAACAATCTGTTTTGTTGTTTGTTTTGCTTGTGTTCATTGGGTTTTTTAAAAAAAATTAATATCATAGGTTATTGAGCTGTAAAAGGATGAAGCACTTTAAAGAAAATAAATTTTCACAAATACTTTTTAAATGGTCTTTTATCATCTTTTGTTTATAAGTTACACATCCTTTTTGCAGATTTAGAAAATGTAATAAAGCATATGGAAAAGAATTATTCGGCTATCATAACCCACCACGAGAGACATCACTGTTGACACTGTAATTTTTTCAATGGGATCAGTCTGTACTCCTTGGAAACATGATTATTTTTTCACTCAGCAGCATATAATGAAGAACAGTTGCTGGAACAACTAAACACATACCCTATTCTCAGTGCTGAGTCAGAATGCCAGCTTTAAGGCATTATATTTTTAAAAATATTTTTGGATAACAGGGACTTAAAAGGGAAATGAGCCAACAATATAATAACAAATTTTTGTTACATTAAACATTAAACAATCATAAAATTGATTGTCATTAAATATCGTCTTTGAATGATTTGGATATGAACATTTTTGTTATCTTTATAGTTTGCATTTAAACAGTTCCAGGCGGCCAGTTTGCAACTAAATTCATGCTGGTGTCTATTAAACTCCCCAAACTTCAGAGGCTTAACAAAATAAAAATTTATTTGTTGCTCATGCAATGTTCAGTAAAGGTTAGGCAACTTTCTTCCTTGGCTGTGCTATAAGCAATGGCTTGAAAATACATGTTCTTTTCATTTAGTAGCTGTCATCTGGAACACGTTGATCATGGAAGAAGAAGGAAAAGTAGAAAGAGCAAGGAATTCTACAAGAGGTTCAACATAGACGTGGAATGCATCACTCCTTACCACATTTTATTGGCCAGAATTGTGTCACATGATCTGAACCTACCTGTGAGGAAGTCTTGGGAATGTAATCTTCCTTTGTTCTCTCTAAGCCTCCTCACCCCAAAAAACTGATTGGCAAACTCTAACATCTGAGAGAGTCACTCATAAATGAGCTATCACTTAGGTTTCTACCTTAACACCATTTGTTGTTTTGAGCCATTTAAAGAGTTATTCATTATACAATCAACTGGATTCTTGATGGCTAAAATAGCCAGAACATGGTGTATGGAAACTCTCTCCCTTTGTCCCCCTGTCTCTCTTTCTCTCTCTCTCTCATTAATAACAGCAGAGTTGATATGGATATATTAATAATAGATTCTCATAATAAGCATAGCTTCATGTTACTGGCTGTGTACTTTACTTTCATGAATTATCTCAATTGATCTTCACAAAATTATGAGGCAGCTATTAATTATTATTCACATTTTACAGATGAGGAAATGAAACTTGAGTGAGATAATTTGCTCAAAGTCATACAATGACAAAGTGGCAGGCTGGGACTCCTATCTGACTTCATCTGGCTTCAATCTGAGCTCTTTACTACGGAACCAACTGATTGCCTGTTTGGAAAGACACCACCAGAATGAGGAGGAAGAAAACCCCACGGGGAAGAAACTTCAGGCTTTTCTGATCTTACTGTCACAGTGGTTCTAAGCTTGATTCTCTGCTCTCTGAGACTCCTGATAGTTGTGCCATACTTAACCTAGATCGAAGCTGCATGTGGCCCGGCTCTATGTTGTAGCACAGGATGATGCACTCACCTCTCTGCTCTGCATCGAAGCTCACTCCATTTTCCATCCTGGCCTAGGGAATGGCCCTCATGTGGAGCCTGGCTATAAAACGCATCCTGTTACACTAGCCTGGGCGACACTTGCTCACGCTTGGTATATTGCCACATGCTATCTTTAAATGTTTGCACATGCCAGCTTTATCTCCCCAACTAGAAGATAAATTCAAGACCAAAGACATGCATTTCCCTCAGCACCAAGCACAGTACAAGGCACAGCAGAGGCATCTGAGAAATTCTTGTTGATTTACGTTGGGCAGCCCTTATGCCACCTCTGTACCTCAATTTCCTCCTCTGCAACATCAGGGGCTTGAGCAGGAAAAGATCTTAAGGCTCACCCAGCTCTACAGTTCTGCATATCTATGGGTTTTCTTCTTCAAGGGTACACTCAAAAAGCTTCTTAAAGTTTTCCTGCAAAGCCAAAGTCGCCAAATGGTCACAGGGCAAATATAATCAGTCTAACCTTTCCAAACATATGTAACTATGACTGAGTTTCCATAAATAAAATTGCCTTCTAAAATGACAAAAAGCCATTACTATAAAATGACTAATGATGAAACAAAGAGCCATAAAGTGATTCTTGCCCAAGTCATTAATCAGTTGCGGCACTTTGAAGAAGCATTTCCTTATGCATGTTACCAGCCATTTCTTAAAATCAAGTAAATATTGTCCACAATGTCCACTGAGAATGTACAGGATAACTTTTTAAATAATTGAGCAGATCGATTTTCTTAGAGAAATTTCACAGTGAAGGATTCTTTCAATTAAGTGCTTTCAAGGCATCAGGTGAGATCTGTGGGCTGTGAACTGTGTTTGCTCCTCTTTGGGCCTCATCAGTTTCTATCTAGTGGAGTAATGCAGTGAGGTTCAAGGCAACTTGCAGTTGTCTTATAGGTCAGTTACTCTTAGGCATAGGAACAATGCCATTCAAGAGGAACTAGCTTGTTGACAAAGATCCTGATGTTCATTTGTACTTTTCAGTCAAATGGCTTGCTTCCCTTTTTTGTCTATCAAATGGGTAGTTGCTTTGCAGAATCAAAAGCCTCAGACTTAGATGTGTTTTTTTCAAATGTAGTGGCATCTCATAGCAAGATGTGCTATTTCAGGCTTATTCTATAGCTGTTATTGCTACCATGGGAGAGGAGAAATAGAAGAAGGAGAGTTCTAGGACCTGCAACCGATGACCTTTTACCACTGAGAAGGAAATGTTCAAAATAAGCTCAAACATGAGGCTACTGGGAAGCTATAAATTATGATCCACTTTATCATTAGGCAGGATAGAATAATAGCTGGAGATCAGAGCAATCTGTGGGTACCAAGTTAGAATGAAATTTTGACTGGGCTATATCTACCTAATGGCAAAACATCTAGTAAATTCAGGTTATTTTTTAAAGCATATCATTTAAGTTCAAGTAAGCAGTTAATTTTTTTCCTTTCATATGGACTATGGCAATGTCCTAGAAACACTGCCTGGGGCTTTGTGATCTGATTTTGCAAACTGCCTTCAAACTCACACACACGTGCACACACACACACACACACACACACTGACACCCAGTTAGAAAGTTCCTTCCCTCTGTGCCATGTTCTCCAAACTTACAGGGCCCCCTGAACCCTCAGAAGAAATGTTTCTAAGGTCTCTACAAGTGTGGAAGAATTCATCTCCTTCCTTTTGATGAAATGGCAGCCCAGAAGGTATACCTACACAGGCGATACCTTAACCTGCCTCATCTTTCATTCTTGTCACAATTGAATATCATTCTCAAATGAAAAATGAGTGATTTTAGAAGTGGCTTACTTGGTGAATGAATGCTTCATACAGATGTTTTATTACCATCTGTCCTTCTTGCTGGCATTCATTGAGACTCCTTACGTATGTGTCACTATGTACTTTACCTCCTGAAGTCACCTGGCCTTCCCATTTCTCCTCACCTCCATTCCATCTTCACCTTCACCAGCAGGACCGTTATTACACTTCTTTTAACCACCCTCCCTACTCCTATATTTTCCCACTCTGATCCTCTTTCCTCATAGAGGCCACCGTGAGCTTGGATGAGTCCAAATCTTCCCTCAGTTGATTCCCAGCACTCTTAGTCGAAACCTTTACAAACTACAAAGTCCTGTCTCCACCTATGTCTTCAGCCTCATCTCCCTCTGCTCCCCCATGCTCCCTACTCAGCAGAGAAACCAGGCTCTTTCAGGTCCTTCGAAGTGCCAGTATCCTTCCCTCCCTTCAGCCTTTGCCTGTGTTGTTCTCTTTGTCTAGCCTGCTTTCCCACCTCATCTCACTTTCACTCCTCCTTCAGGCTCAATTAAAGTGTTATTGCCTTGGGGAAGCCTTTCCTCACTCCCCAGACTCAGTTAGGACTCCTATTTTATGTTCTCATGACACATTGTGCCTTTCCTTCACAGCATTTCTCAGCTGTAACTTAATAATTGCTTGCTTATATGTTTAATAGACTTCTTGTCAGTACAGAGGAAGGGTCCAGGGCCTGGGTTCTGGAGTCAGAATGCGCAACTCAGATCTTAGCTCTGCCACTTATTAATGTCACTTCTCCATGCTTCATTTCTTTGTCTGCCAAATAGGGTATATACTAGCATCTATTTCACAAGGTCACTTTGGACATCAGATTAGATGGCAAATAGCCCATGCCTGGTGTATAGTAAGCATTCAATAAATATTAGAACAAAAACCTTAGTAAGAACCAAATATTTGTTTGCTGAAAGAATGAATGCCTTTCACATAAAATGGGGAAAACAGGGTTTTCCTTGCCAACCACTCAAGATGGATTTAAGATGAAATAGGTTGCTGAGTGTGAAAAGGCTTTTTAACTTTGTTAAGCCCTGCAAAGGTAGACTCCTGCCACTGCTATTTACACTTTCCAGTCTGAAGCCTTATCTTGCTTGACCAAAAAAATTGCAGAGACCTAATTCTTTTCCTAACATGAGTAGGTTAAAGGTGGATGTCTTGTATGTGAAAAAGTTGTCCCAGAAGCACAAAGACCACCCACCCCACTCTCATTTCTACCAAAGAGAGACAACAGAGAAAGCAAAGGACTCTTCCCCAAGAGGATGCAGAGAGATCAGGGGCAAAGTAACTTCTCTATGTCTCCTGGCCCTGTGTGAGTAGTAGCCCCAGGTCTCAGGGCTGACAGTCCAGCACTTAATCCCCTGGGAAAAATATTAGCTCTTGGCAAATGAACGAAACTTGAAGTTTTCCTTCAGGGGCACAGGTACTATTTAAAGCTCTGCAACAGCTGAACGCTAATGTACAGCACCAGCAGGAGCAGTGAAAGCATGCTGCGGTGCATGATACAGACCCTAATTAATCAAACTACTCCCCACCCTGTCCACAGTCAGTGCATTGTCTCTAACTTAGTTCAATGCCACATGGAAGTGCATATTCCTGCTATAAATAGAATTCTAGAGGTTTACGAATTCCGAGGGCTGGCAGCCATCTTAAGGCCATTGATCCCGAAAGCTGGTTCCATGCATGTCCGTGATTCTGTCCTCGATGTGTGGCCAAGCCGCAAGCCCCAACCTTCCTGGATGGGGTCTCTTAGTGCAAAGATGGGTAGGCCCCGGCCGGGCCAACATGAAGACAGCCCCTGGTTGATCTGCGCAGTGGGGTTCTGGGCCAAGGGAGGAGATCCTAATGCAACAGTGATGACACATCCAAGGTCCATGGCGAGAACAGAGAAAGGACCTACTTGAATGAATGATTGACTGTTTCTCAGTGAATTGTTCAGCCTTCTCGGTTAGAACCATCAGATCAGTCTCTGTGTGGAAATGTTTTTAAAAGATTTTCCCAGCTGAATCCAAAGATAGATTTGTGTAGAGAGCTAGCAGCGGGTCTCCTTTTCTAGTGTCTATGTGATTTGAATTAAAGCTTAAGAGATTTCTGGGACTACAACTCAGACAGTATCAAGGACAGGGGGTAAGGTATAAACAAGCACAACCAGCAGACTAGACTGGCAGAATGAATAGAAGCCAGATTAGAATGGGGCACTGGATGCCTCTGAGCATCCACCTGTGAAACGAAAACTAGGGGACTAGTGACTGTCATTTGGACCAGCCCCTTCCGAGCAGCTCTGTCACTGTTTGCCTGGAGGAGAAGGGGGTGTACTGTTTGTGTAAAAATACAGGCACTAACTTTCGTGTATCACTGGTGGGAATGTACTGTGGTGCAGCCACTATGAAAAGCCACTTGGCAGTCCCTCAAAAAGTTAAACATAGAATTACCATATGATTCAGCATTCTGCTTCTAAATATATGCCCAGAGGAATTAAAAGTAAAAACTCAAACAGATACTTGTACACCGATATTCATAATAGCATTTTTCACAATAGCCAAAAGGTAGAAATCACCCAACCAAACGTTCATCAGCAGATAAATGGATAAACAAAATGTGGTATGTCTATACAATGGAATATTATTTAACCACAAAAAGGAATGATGTTCAGGTACATGCTATAAGATGGATGAATCTTGAAGACATTATGCTAAATGAAAGAAGCCACATACAAAATGACAAATATTGTTTGATTCCACTTATATAAAGTACCCAGAATAGACAAATCCATGAAGACAGAAAATAGACTAGAAGTTAATGTGGGCTGGGAGAAAGAGAAATAAGGAGTTATTGTTTAATGGTTAAGAGTTTCTGTTTGAAGTAATAAAAAAAAGTTTTGAAAATAGTGGTAAAGGTTGTACAACACTGTGAATATAATTTACTGTTTGTGTAAAAGTAAAATCATTAACCCTTGTGTATTATTGGTGGAAATGTACAATGGCACAGCTGCTGTGGAAAAATCATGCCACTAAGTCATATACTTAAAAATTGTTGAAACGGAAAATTGTATGTTATACATATTTATTATTAAAAATTAATAATGTAATATACTCAAAAATCACATTGAATTGTATACTTTAAATGGATGAATTATATGGGATATGAATTACAGCTCACTAAAGCTGATTTTTAAAAAGTAAAAGCACTGTGACAGCTCTGGGCCTAGGCCACTTGGCTGTGGGACTATGGTAAGAGAGTCATACCCCAAAAAGAAGGTAGCTGTTTCTTCCTCCACTTACGATGTGACATAGCAGAAGGGCCGAGAGTAGAGCATCTCCCAAACGAGTAGGCAGCCCCAGAGTCATGCATGTTAACCCGGGGAAGCACCTGGATACAGAGGATCGGAAGGCAATTAAGCACAGAGGAAGAACAGAGGAGCAAGAAGCAGTTCAAACTTCACCCTGGGGAGCCTGTGTTGCTTCCTGGATTGATTTGTAAGTGAAATGTGACCCTTCTGAGGCTCTTTAAGATAGCAGTTATGGATAGAAACTTGAAAGGGGTTAGAGAGACAAATGCTTCAAATTCCACCGGTGAGGGCTATCCAACTAGAGAAACTATAATATGCATATCAATGGGACCACAATTATAGGCGATGATGTCATTTGTGCCCCACATGGTCAGTCCAGGGATACTTGGTGTATAGGCAAAGTCAGGAATTGATTCAATAGATAATTTTTAAAAATAAGGAAGAGAATTTTGCCTGATTATCCGAATTTTCTATTTTCGTGTGTATGGCATTGACGCTCTGGAGCATATGTTTTATCATCTCAACTTTCCATTTCTGGTATAAGAATATATACCTAAGGAGTGCAAGGAAATGTGGGAAATAAGATGATTTTTATCAATGCAAAAAGGTATCATCACGGTCTAAAAGAGAGACTCCTTATTAATATGACTGTAAACTCATATCTTCTATCAGCATTTGCAATGAATGAAAAGATTCTAGGAGAAGAACACAAAATTGTAAGTGTGATGATGTTAAAATAGGTCTCCATAACCAAAAAGAACAAACTAATCAAAAACATTCACAAATATAGAGGACAATCTGGTGAGGCCGGAGTGGGGGCGGGGGGTGGGGTTCTGGGAGAAAGGGGTGAAGAGTTAAATAAGTACAAATTAGTAGTTGATAGATAGTGGTAGTCACGGCACACAGAATGCAGTCAGCAGTGATGCAATGGCTAGGTGCAGAGCCAGGAGAGAGAGTAATCAGGAGGATCATTTCATAAACTATATAAATGTCTAACCAATGTACTGTATACTCAAAACTAATAATAAAGTAAAATTTAAAAAAATAAGTCTCCATGTTCTCAGTGTTGGCCATGGCTTCTCACAGCCAATTTCCATGATAAAGTAATAACTAGTGGACAGACCATCACCACAACTCTGAAACACCTACCTGGCTTCTACTGTAAGGCACTGGAATGAAGGTATTTGGATTTACATAAAAATATAAGCTATATATGTAGCACAACTAATAAGTTTTAGTACTATGGAAAAATGATTATTTGGGATTATTGTTACTGACTGTGTTTTTTGTTGTTGTTGTTTTTAATTTTTGGAAAAAATAATATGTGCAATTAAGCATGTATAAATGGGTATATAGAAGAAAGTCTCTCTCAGCTTTCCTCTGTGGAAGCAACTATTGCTGTCAGTTCCTACCAGAGACTCAACATGAGTCTCTGTAATGCTGAAGAAATGCTAAAAGTTTCTCTGCACTTGTTATGGATCAATAGTCATTCTTAGGGAGACATGCCTCTTTTCAGATGTTTACTTTTTCCACAAACACAAATATATGCATTTGTAAATACATAAACACACAGGAGTTAGTCAAAAGTCTCTAACAAATTGGAAGAAAAATGTAACAATGGATTTATCTCTATCTATAAATAGAAAAAAAATCCCAAAGTTTAAGGAATTCAAAACACTTAATAACTTTTGCTTAAATATTAATGACTGAAAGGATTTTTCTGGCTATATGTCATTTTTAAGAAATAGAGTTGTTCTATGGAAATAAATGTTCTTCTGTAGTGGCTTGGACTCTACCTTCTGTGTGTATGCAGAAATATCCACACAAAATAGCTATACGTTTTAAACCATTTTTCTCCTGGTCCATTACTCTTCAGGGGTAATTTGAGTAAGCATTGATGATGATAAAGACCACAGTTTAGAAGATGTTAAACCAAGCTTATCAGAGCTCACATCGGGAAACAAATTAGGCAAACTGAAGTAATTTGAGCTAATGAAGTTTGATTCCAAACATCCAGATCAATTAAGTTTCAAGTACTTGCTTGGGTTCCTGCTCTATAAGGCAGCAAGGAGCTGCTGCCTACAGGACCAGGCTGGGAGTGCTGATTAAAAAGGTATGGAAATAAAGGGACAGAACCATTCTGTGCTTTATGTATATATTTCACAGACTTTACTGTTTGAGGATCCCATCATGCTGAAATAAAGGGAAAATGGGCAAAGCATCCACAGAGCCCCTGTTTATTGAGAACCCCAGGGATTCCAATGGTCCAAAGACCAGATATTATGAGAATATCGCCAGCCTTTTGGAGTAAAAGCTGTCCTGTAAGAAATGGGCATAAATGAGCCTTTCATGTAAGGGAAGCCCAGGGGCTGGAAGTCAGAAGATCAGGAGAACCTAGTCCTGGTTCCACCATCAAATAGTTATGTTTCACGTCTCTGAGTCTTGGTTTCCTAATCTATAGAAACAGAGAACTAAACTGGATAATTTCTTGTGTCCCTTTAATTTCTCAAATTCTCCACCTCAAGCCAGGTCTTCCTCCCTGCTGACAGGAATGTCAGCATGTCCACGTCTGAGCAAAAGCTTTAAATGTGATCTCGTGGTTTGTGTCACACTCTCTTGCTCTGCCCTTCACCATCAGAATAACATAAGCCAGAAAAGTGATACTCAGTCTAGAATGAGAAGTCACACTGAGTTCAGCCCAGTTAAGCAGAGCCACAGCTGATGTATGGCCTTCATGTGACATTAACAAGAAATGCATGTTTATTGTAAGGCATTGAGTTGTTAGAGTTATTCGCTACTGTGGCAAGAGTTAATAATACAGGAGTCACTAGTAAATAAGGAGTTTATTTAAGGCCATAGTGCCCAATGAGATCACTTAGGCAATAAGCATAGATAAAGAAAAAGACTAACAAAGATGATCTCAGTGCAATCATTTGAAAAATAAATTGTTAAAAATTGGATAGAATATAAGGTGAGAACATGCAGGCAAAAAATACAGAAGACTTTTTTTTAAGTAAATTTTCCATAAAGGGAAGCAGAGGCATGAAGAGACAACTGGAGTGAGTTGAGAGGTTTGAGAAATTATGTTTTATCTGTTTCCCAGATGAGAGAGAATACGAAATGCTTATATGTTGACGGGGAAAAAAAATCCATTAGAAAGCCATCATTTTGAGATAATGTAATAAACTAATGGATGCTCAGATGAGTGATGAATATTGTCAAATTTTATATTGAAGTTTCTAAATTGACAGTATTTGATCATAACATCACCAGGAATCCAAAGGAAAATATTAGAATCCTGCAATGACAATTATTCTCTTCCCCCCAACTCCCTGAGTATCCTAAGGAAACCACAGGTAAGGAATAACAAATAAGAATTAAATGCCACTCTGCTAATGGTTGCTCAAGTGCCCAAAGCTCCAGTTTAAAGACCTGAAAATGGTTAAGACCCTACAGCTCAGGCTTCCCCTCCAGGTCCCGAATCTAATTCTCGGGACCTTAACCTCTCTAGAAAAAAGCAGGGAAAAAAGTGTCAGTTGGAGCGCTGTGGTCAGGTATGGAATCCACTTACACATCTCCATAGAGTGGAAGTGAGAACAAGGGAGAAGGGCCCGCGTTTGTGCTCCTTATGCCACAACTTCCCATCCATTACCTGCGATGCCCAGCCAATGTCTCAAGTTCTAATAATTCACATTAGTGATGCTTCCACCCTTGGAGGGGCAACTAGCAGGGATGTGGGTAGAGTTGGTCATGGAATGGCAAGTTATCTTCACCCTGCACTGGTGGTTGATTATGCTATTCTCCATGGGCAACTCATTCGGATTTAACTGGGAACCTCTAAAGACAATATCCTAATCCAAAGGCACAAGCTTCAGAGTGGAAATTTCAGACATCGAGGCATAGAAGCAGGAGAAAGACTTAGAGTAATGCTCCTGAGCCCTCTCTTTCCTCATGGTAAAGCTGGTTCATGCAAAGTTCAGCCTATTTGGGGGGCCCTTCCCTATGTGTCACATACATATTCTTCACTAAGAAACCTCTAGAAAGTTCTCTTATGTTTGTTCTCTTCCTTCCAGGAGACTGAAATGAACATTCTCTTTTCAAACTGCCCATAATCATCAAATCACTTGACTTTTATTGCAAAGAAAGAATAATTGCTCTGGAATCCAGTGACCATGCTTTTTGGGTATCTCAAAAGGAATTTCATAATTCAGAATTAATTAGGCAGTGAGAGAGAACAGGAGGCATATTTTAGTGTATTAAATTCATGCCAAGTTCAAACTCATTCCTTTCTGTTGCCCAGTGTGAATAATTATGCCATTAATCCGAGGCAGGAGGAGAGCTATTGTGACTGCAACACATTTCTAAGCAAATAAAGAAAAATGTCACTTATCCCCTTCAACTAATGCTCTGAATAGAGCTACATAATAATAATACTTTTATTTATTTATAGGACATAAATTTCCTAGAGCTCAATAAACTACAGGATAAGCAAATTCTAGTTAAAGGGGAAAAGCAGAACTTTTTCAGCTGTTTATGAAACAAAACATTCTGCAAGAGAGAAAACCAAGGAGATAAGCTGAAATTTTAAAAAGAGCTTGAAAAAGGGCAAAAAGGAAATGGTGATGATGTGGCTTTTTCATTCCTCCTTCCTCCTCTATAGCACACTCTCCCCACTGTGACTCAGAGGGAGAAAAGTTTCATATACATATAATCAGCCCTGACTGTGACCCTTGACGCCAACCATCCTTTGCTAACAAGATGAAACGTGGCAGCCTATTCTATTCCTCATTTCCAGATGTCCTTCTAATTCATGTAAAGTTTACAGAGCATAGAATTTTTGAAGGATCAGTGTGATCTCAATACCTTTTTAGGATGGATCAGAAATGCACAGAGTGGCCCATGTGGCTCCACAATGTTGAAAAGGAGAGTGGGGAGACAGAAGCCCGACACTATGGGAGGGCAGTTCCACATTTCCCCTGGAACCAGAAGGAAGGAGGCCAAGACTCACTGCAGACCGCGCCCCTGGGTGCTAGCCATCACAGAGGCAGTAACGGGCAATCCACACTGTCTCAACACTGGCCCTTCTCAATGCTGTGGAGCTGCTCAGGCCTACACATAGCCCTGGCCATTCCTGCTGGCAGAGCAGAAGAGAGCCACAAACACAGAGAAGATGAGTTGGGAGATGGGGCAGGACCTTGTCCTCGATGGCCCCCAAACCTCGCAGTGTCCAGAAAGCAACAAGAATTCCATCAGTGTTGCACTGAGAGAAATGAAATGCTCCAAATATGCCTCTCGTCCATTTCTTTCTGACTTGGTAAAGGAAAACTGTTCCTCTGCTCACAGTTCTAACATCAAATGTGTGATGTGTTTTTTCACATCAAACAATTTTCCAGTTCTCTGCAGATACCAATAGGTGTCCTACAATTTAACTCAGTTTGACACTGTCGGCCCAGAGTTAGTGAGACCCCACAGGTTAAGGGCTCGGTCCCACAACACTGTCCTCCACTTCAGACTCTAGTAGCAGGTAGTTAGTACCCAGGTTACCCACACTTCCACAGGTTTCATAATTTCCCATGAAAGCTCATAGAACCCAAGGAAACACTTTACTGGAAAGGATAATATAAAGGAAACAGATGAACAGCCAGATGAAGAAGTAAATAGGGTGAAGTCTAGGAGGGTCCCAGAGCATAGGAGTTTCCGTTTCTGTGGTGTTTCGAGTATGCCGCCCTCCCAGTGCTTAGATCCATTTACCAAACTGGAAGCTTTCCAAACACTGTCACTTGAAGTAATTACGGAGGTCCCATTAGCAGACATGATTGATTAATCACTGGCCACTGGCGATTAACTCAATCTCTTCTCCCTTCCCTGGTGGTCAGGGGTTGGAACTGAAAGTTTACTGAATCCTAATCATCTGTTGTTGCCCCCTGCAAACAGCCCCCATCCTATAGCTATCTAGGGACTCCTAGACACTACTTTTTGTTATGAATAACAAAAAATGTTCCTATCAGTCAGGAAGTTTCAAGGATTTTAGAAACTGTGCCTAGAACCAGGAATGAAGACCATATACCTATATTTATTATTATAACACAATATCACACTTAAAGAAGTCACTTTACTTCATTGGGCTTCAGTTTTACTATGTATAAAGTGGTAATAATATTTTGTTTTGAAAATGAACTGCTTGAATTGCTACTTTTGTGGGCCAGAAGTTTTAGAATGTCAATAATTTCACATTATTCAAACTAATAATTAATTCATTTCCTCCTTATCATTGAGCAGCTACTGTGTGCTTAGAGCTGAGAATTTGGTTCAGCGAGGAAGAAGACAAAGTCTCTGACCATGAATCTTATATTGCAGTCAGGGCAAGGCAGACAAAAAACACACAGAGAAAGATGTAATCTACTATCAGTTAGTAAGTGCTAACAATAAAAATAAATCAGAATAAGGGAATAAAAAGTGTAGAGGTGGCTATATTTGACCAGGCTGTTGGGAATGTCTCCTTTGAGGAGGTGACATTTAAGTAGAGACCTGCAGTAAGTAAAGGAGAGAAGATCTGAACACAAACACTCCAAAAACAGGAAAGAGCAGGCAAAGGCCTGAGGAACTACAGGGAGGCCAATGCAGCTGGAAAAGAGTGAGAGATGGGGAGAACAAAGGAGGATAAGGTCAGAGAGCAGGCCACGGGAAGGACTTTTGAGATGGGAAGTCACTGGAGAGTTTTGAACAGAGGTGTGACATGATCGGACTTGGATTTTTACAAGATGGCTCTGGTTAGTTGAGGAGATGGAGGTGGGGAGAGGGAGACAGACCACTTAGAATGTCACTGCTGTTATCGGGAGACAGATGATGGCAGCATGAACTGAAATAGCAGCTTTGTCCATGATAAGAAGTGGTCATGTTTGTAATATATTTTGAAGGCTGACCAAATAGGAATTACCAGTGAATCGGAAATAAGATGTGGGCAAGAGGGGTCAAGAATGATGCCTAGGCTTTGGGCCTGTGCAAGAAAGAGGATGGTGATGCCTAAAAAGGAAGAGCAGAGGGAAGAAGAGGTTTGGGAAAGAGTGGATAAATCGAAAGTTCTATTTTTCACACAGTGTTTATTGGACATACATGGAGAGTTTGGGCAGGCCATCTGGAGCTTCGAGGAGAGGTCAGGACTAGAGAGAGCTACCTCCAGCTATTTTGGGCCGAAAGGAGGTAAAATGCATGCGTACACATGGGGCCTTCTCAAGGGTTGTGTGAACATAAGGAATAAGTGACTATATGTTTTCTCTCCGTTGCTAATCATATGTGCTCATTAATATTTTAGTAAATAAAATTCTCTTCTCATATTCTAATTGATCTTCTATTAATAAATTAGATAATCTGTTTTTAAATTATACAGTTCTCTTAAGACTCAGTAAAACTATTATTATTTTTAAATTTTAAAAATGTCTTCTACTAATAATTTTATTTTCCCTGAATTGCTCCCTCATGTGGAGAAAAAAAAGAATGCTCTGTACTGCCTGGGCTGGACAGCAATATAACTCAGTCTAGACACAAGAAGATGCTATACAAACAGTCAGTCCCTGCAAGAGCTAAAAGAGTGACAGTTTACAGAGTTCCCAGATCCCTCGCCTTCCTTTTCTCCCCTAATTCATAAATGTGGGCCCCTGGGACCATGAATCAAGAAAGGCAGCCCTCAGGTCACCAGCATAGGACCATTTTAGTCAAGGTGTAATAGAGCCAGACAGGGTTTTTCCAGGGGGAGCTTCTGGCCAGCACAATACACATAGAGGAGAAAAAGAAAAATAAGGAGAGTGGGCACATATGGGAGAAAAAGAAGGAAAAACAAGAAAGCAAGACAAAAATTAAGGAAACCAAGAAGTACCTCTTATGAGAAGTGGGAGAATTCCAGAAATTCAGGGCCTGAATGGACCTCAGAGACCATCTTGTTGAACTTTCTATTTCTCAGATAGACTGGGATGGCTTCTTCCTTCTTCCTTTTTCCTGATTGATATCATATGTCATGCAGCTATCTTGTTACAAGGAAGCAATAAGCATAAGGATGAAAAATCAACACAGTACAGATAGATGTTGTTACACTTATGAGTAACATTGTGCGGACTTTGCAATAACCTTGCACTGCTCACCACCACTACAAGGCAGGTTTCTCTTACTTGAATCCCAACTATTGCTAAATGTTATAGCTTGGAACATTTTAAAGATGATAATACTCCCCAAATTAATTCATAGATTCAAGCAGACAGCTGTAGCAATCTTGATGTGGCTGATAAACATTGCTGCTCTTTGTGAGGCTGTGTGCAATATGAAACAGGAAGCTGCCACATCCGGTTATGGGCTCTCTTAGGTTTTTTCTGAGACCAACCTAGACACCTAAAGGCTGTTTGCTTTCCTCACTGAATTTGTCCCCCTCCTTCCACCCTAGTCATTCCATAAGCTCCCTTTGCATTTATTTATAGTACAAGGACACTCTCAGCAGCAGCCTCTCCCCCAGATTCCCCACCCCCTCCCTTTTCTCCCACCCACTCACAGTCTGATCTGGCATAGAGCACGATGGTGAGTGGGCTTTATTAGAGCTGATTCAAACGCAGGGTCAAAAATCCACTCTCAGTGTGCTTAGGGTGGGGAGCAGTGGGAATCGGGGTGGAGAGGAACATCAGTTCCCCCGCTAGCCTCAATATGAGAAAAGAGGCAGTTTTCTTAGAAATAACCTCTAGATTCTGGTTACTATGGGGGGCTTCTGATAAGTGATTCAGCAGGTGGCCTCCCCCCACACTCACCACCGTGGCCACACAGACCACACAGAGGTGAGCAATCCTTTCCAGGCATACCCTCTACTCCACAGCCTTGTAGCTGGGCCCTGCCCTCAGGCTCTGGTCCATGAGTAACCTAAATTGTACTTCTAACATACAACTTTTAGTTTCCAAGTACCTCACTCATATCCTTTTCCTTCCTCTCCTGCCACATAGTTTTCTAGAAGTCTCCAAAAGGAATTGCCTCACAAGTGCTCACAAACAAGTCCTTTGCCAATCCATGGAGTTCCAAGTGTCCTCTCTGGCACCGACTTCCTCTATCCTGCCAAGCTTGACACAACCTGAGAAGCTACATCAAGGCACCACAGCACTTTCTGTTGTGCCACCACTGAGCCACCATTTATGTCACATGACTGAAGAAGCATCGAGATCAAAATGATACTCTTTTCTTTGAAGTTCTAAAGTCTCCAACCCCCACTGTCGCATGACTCAGTGATGTTCAACATCTTTTCCCCCTTTCCTTGGTAAAGAACTGACAATCCAGAGGCAAAGCAATTCTGCTTGTGCCTTGGTGTCACTCTGAAAGTGTTAGGGAAAAGAATGCTTTCATTTTTTGCCCATGACCTCTCTCTTCCACAAGCTGAACCGAGTCAGAGACCCTGTGCTGTGATTCTGTCCTCTCTCTCCTTGCAATCGCCCTTCTCCTTTGGTCCAAGGCTGATGCTCCACTTTGAATCTTTCAATAAAAGGGATAGCTTTAGTCCCTCTTCTAGTTTTAGAGAAGAAAGACACCTTGATGTCCTGGCCAAAGTGTATTGAAGCTTGTTTGGCTTCTAGCCTCCATTATGTGGAATTTGAATCTTACTTTCTCACGCATTCAGCTACTTGCACTTTTATTTCTCCTCTGCACCTTCAATCTCCATTCCACAATTACAGGAGCAGTTATCGAGCACCATCACTCTCACATAGTACCAAGTTTGGGTATAATCAGGAAACATCAGTCATGAGTGAGGGCAAAATTGTAAGCATAAGATTGTTTATAGCAGATGTGTTAAAAAAAATAGTGAAAAGGTGCAAATAATTTAACTGTCTCAAAATAAGTCATTGGTTGAATAAAAAATACAAATATTGATATAAAATTAAGCCAAGATGAAAGTTAGTATTCAAGAACACATTACAATAAACTTTATTATTTCTAAAGTGAGCTATAAATTTGACTCTTCTTAATATCACACAATAACTGAGTAGACATGGGCAGTTAAGAAGAGAGGGGAGTCAAGGTTTACTGCAAATTTTTCATTTGGATGACTAACTGTGTCAATTACACTGCCCTTACACTGACAAAAGATTTACCAGAGCCTTGATTAATTTTTTAATTTATTTATAACTCTCCACTCAAAAAGAGTACAAGTAAACAACTATAGAAGTGAAAGCTTCCTCTACTGCAACTGTTGGGAACTCAGCTAAGTGACTGTCAGACATATCTGAGATTCAAGTTTAGATCTCAATAAAAAATGAAAAGTCAGAAATTTTATTTAAAAAATAAGCATATGAATTGAATAAATATTACTCCAAAGAAGACATACAAATGGCAAAAAAAGCCCCTGAAAAGATGTTTGACCATCACTAGTCATTTGCATTAGGGAGATGCAAAAAATAAAAATAAAAAACAAAAAACAAACAAAAAAAACATGTTATGAGACAACTACTTCACACCCAGTAGGATGACTAGAATTTTAAAAAGACAGAAAAAGGAAATAAGAGTTGGCAAGGATGTGAAAAAATTAGAGCACCCCTACATTGCTGTGAGAGTGTAAAATGTATAACATAAATGTAAAATAGTGCAGCCATTGGAGAATAATTTGGTGGTTGCTCAGCAAGTTAATCATAAAATTACCATGACCCAGTGATTTCACTCCTAGTGGAATTCTATACTTAAGTATATTCCAAAATAAAAGTAAGTACTCAAATATTTGTACATGAACATTCATAATAGCACTATACACAATAGCCTAAAAGTGGAAACAACCCAAATGTCTATCAACTGATGGGTGGATAAATAAAATTTGGTATACACAGACAATGCTATATTATTCAGCCATTAAAAAGAAATGCAGTACTGATGCTACAACATGGAAGAACCTTGAAAGCATTTAAGTTTGAGAAATCCAGGCACAAAATGTCAAATATTGCATGATTCCATTCACCTTAAAAATCCAGAATTGGCAAAGTCATAGAGATAGAAAGTCAACTGTGTTTTCAGGAGCAGGGGTGGAGAGGGAGATGGGATGGGTGATTGTTTAATAAATATGAGGTTTCCTTTTGAGATGATGAAAATTTATTGGAACCAGATAGAAATGATAGCTGCACAACACAGCACGTGTACTAAATGTCATTGAATCGTACACTTTAAAATGGTTAATGGTTAATTTTGATGTTATGTGGGTTTTGCCTCAATTAAAAAAAAAGTCAAGGACTTTCAGGGTCACTTAGGAGTGGTGTAAGTTAAATTCGAGAATACTGGGGCTTTTAAGAATAGTGTTTGGAAAGGAAATGGAAATAATTAGTTCCGTTTTGGATCCTTGCGTTGACATGTCCATGGGGCATCCAGGTGAAGGTGCTAGAAGTCAATTAGAATTACCGTTCTAGAGCTCGGGAGAGAAGTTTGGACTGGAGCTCTCAATGTGAGGGTCGTCAGGCTGGAGGTAGAAGTTTAATCTGTAGGTGTGGGTTCCCCCTCAGAACTCCTAGCACAAATGGAATGGAATAAAAACCCCAGTGGAAGAAAGCCCCTCATTGGCCCTGGATGATTCTTCCTTGAAAAGTTTCCTTGTCAGTGGGCTTTATATTCATTCATTGTTTAATGAAGGTGGAGTGTGGCATGTAAATGTTCACCTTGAGGAAAAAGCCTTTGCTCTGATGTAGTTGAATTTCTCATATTACAGAAACAACTGACCACAGGCACCACCTTCTCCCTACCACATGATGTGTAATAGAGGGTCTCCTTCCACCTTTCCCAGCATTAGATCCCAGGTGTTAGTGGTAAGCTTATTAGAGAGCCCACTGATGAGTCACTTGAAGAGATGTGATGTGTGGCTGACAAAGCCAGGTCAAACCTTTTTCTACATCTTTCTGGTGTTTAAATTGGAACATATTTCAGGGCACATATAATGTTAAAGACAGAATTTATTTTTATTTTTATTTTTATTTTTTTAGACAAGGCAACCCTTGGTTGACCTCACAGATTGCAGGGACCTTGTCAGCTTATAATCCCTCATTTTTTATCTTTTATGCCTACAGCATCTGATCTTCCTAGGTGGTTTCCCATCCAAGTACTAACCAGGCCTGACACTGCTTAGCTTCTGAGATCAGACAAGATCGGGCTTATTCAGGGTAGCGTGGCCATAGACAAGACAGCATAGTATTTTTAAAAGAAAATATGGTAAACTCAATAACTGTTTAATATGGATGAGGGGAGTGTGGGTATTTATTGAACTATTTTCTCCATGATTAATATGTTGAAAAAATTTATAATACTTTCTTAACAGACTGTGACATTATTCCGATTTCACACAAATTTAATAATCATAAATTTTGTTCTAGCCACTAAGCTATGAAGTTTCACATAGGACTAGTTCCTGCACGATGGACCATTTTAGTGAGATTTCCTATCCCAAATAAACACCCTAAGCTGTAGGTTTCAATAAATAACGAGGTGGAATAGAAAGGTGGGTCAATAAGAAGTGAAAGTGAGAGTTGACATGGATAAGATTTGAAATAGAAAATTTCAAAGTTTATTACTATCATAAAGGGATAAACTTAACTTTTCTGTACCTCTCAGAATAACAATTTTCAGAGATTCAATCACACAGCTACATCTTCATGTAGAAAGGAGATGATTTCCCCACCTACCAGGAGACCTTCCCAGAGCAGCCTGCTCTCTGCTTGTCTACTCTCTGCCTTGTACCCCCAGTGCAGTCTCACTGTCGGAGCCCAGGTCTGAGTCAGCTCCACGTGGACTTCCTGACATTGCCTCTGAAGTGCTGGGAGAAGGTTACGTTCTCCATAAAAGCTGTACTCAACCTATAATTTATTCCATAGATACTGTAAAGATTTTGTTTCTATTGTAAAAAAAATTATTTCTAAAAAACATATTTTATAATTGGATGTTGTAAGTTTCTAGAACCCAATCAATTTTTCTATATTCATCTTGTACCCAGCAACACTGCTGAACTCTCTTATTAGTCTGTAGATCCTATTAGATCACCCAATGATTTTTTTACTAATAGGTATTGCATTGACATAAAGCATGCCTCAGCCCTCAACATTAGCAATTTACATGTATAAAGTTTAAAAACTCCAGAATTTGAAATATATCACATCTCTTGTTTTCTATAAATGGATGTAATTTTGACTTGAGTATTTTATGCATTCTAGCTGGCAGGGAATTTAATGTTAGTTAGCCATTCTGGGGATTAACTTCACACTAGGATCACGTCATGATTCCAGGGTCTGAGAGAACTTTTTCTGGTCACATGTCATCGGTACAGACAGTTTACTGCTGGCACATCCGTTTTCTCTGTGAATCTCCTCCCATCCCACAGCTCTTGGCAGTATTCATGCCCATTAGGTGACTTCCTCTCGATGGTGTCATGGGAGGGTGAACCCAACAGAGTGCTTCATTGAAGCATCAGCAGCTATTCCATGGGCAGAAAATGTAGACTAGAAACAAGACACTGTGATGGAGACAGCAGACTAGTAAAAGGAAATCATCTCACAGCTATTCCTCACAAGTACAACTCCTCCAGGCATGAGGGGAAGAGGCAAAAGTCTAAAGAAAAGATCACCTTTTAAAAATGTCTTCCAGAAACCCTGCTCACTGACTCTCATGGGCTAGAATTGTGTCACATGTAAACCTCTACATGCAAAAGCACCTGTATAAGGGTGAGTATAGTTCTCTTGGTACATTACCACACTAACTAAAATTGGGGTTCTTTATTGAGGAATAAGGGGAGATGAATATTGGGCAAGCAGCCAGTAATGTCAGCCACAAATAATATGTTCCATTTAAAAATGTGAATACTCACTCAGTCTCACAGCCTTCTCCACAAGAAATCTTTGGGGCTGCTTGGAGGGATCATAATAAAACTTATCTAAAGTAGACGAGTATGAACTCTGATAAAACTGTGTGCCTCAGATTTGCAACTTGTATATAACGGGACGCTACTAGAGCTTGGAGCTATAAGAGACCTTTTAATGTGGTTGCTTTGTCTCCGGGGAGGAGACTCATGCACCTAGTCCTGAGGTTGCACACAGGAAGAAATCGGCCCACCCCTCCCCACAGGTCCTCGGGTGATAGCAGCAGAAGAGTTAGTGGAAAAAGCCACAAGCCTGTCAGTTTGCTTCTTCACTATAACATCCTAAACATCTAGGGTCTTATGATGTCTCCCAGCCAGTAATAGGTAGTCTGCTCTAAAACCACCAGGAGGGTTTTATTGGGTTAGGGTCATGGTCAGAGATCTCTTTGGACTACCAGCCTGGGCAGAGTAGGCTGTCAGCACATAAACGGCAGCAAGAGGATTCTTCCTCAGAATCTCAGGAAGTAGGTCCAAGCAGCTGCAAGATGCCATGACCTACAGACCCTGCCACCTCAGCACGTTCTCCTTTCTTTCCCAATTTAACTCAGAAAGCTGCTCAACGACATTCCTGACACAAGAAAATCACTTAAGACTACTTCCCTTCACTACCACCACCCTTAGGAAGTGCAGGAGATACAACCTTGCCCCAAAGATCAGGACAGCCCTAAGGGAATCAGGCGATAGTCACCATGAGGGTGGTACAGAGAAGGTTCAGGGGGGCTTATAATTCATTAAGGATCCATGCAAAATATTAAATTTTCCCAGAAGAAACTGACTTGGATAAAGATTTTCTGTGTAGTGGTTAAGTGTGCACACTCTACAGCCAGACAGCTGAAGTAAGAATATTGGTTCCATCACTGCCTAAATACACAACCTTGGAAAATTTGTTTAATCTTGTTGTGCCTCAGTTTCTCAACTGTGAAACAGTAATAAAAATACTGCAACCTTATGGGATTGTCATTGTCATAGGATTAAATGAATTCACATAAAGCACTTAAAAGAGAACCTGATACAGACTAAATTCTCAATCAATATTATCTTCTCATTATTTTCCCACTCATACTATACAGGGCTCACAATAGCTCATAGCTCACATCTCACTGGTTGCTGATCCCCACAAGGCTCCTCTAAGAAGAGAAGCTGGATGGGACCATAAGGCAGGAGGGAGATCTTGTTTGCTTCAGGAGGTAATAACTCTCAGTGGGCCATCCCACGTCTCCTCTTCACACACTTTCACACAGTCCCATGCATGAGCTCACAGACACAATCTCAATTTAGGTGTGAGAGAAAATGGAGAAAAGAAAAAGACACAGAAAAGATTCAGATGAGGTAGAGTAATTAATATAGGAGAAAAACAGAAAAGAAAGGATGTCTTTTTTCATTTCTTCTGGCTCACATTCCAGGTGAGGTTGTGGTGGTCTTCTTTTTCTCCTCCTTTCTCCATCTTGCTTTTCCCTAAAAAGATATCAAGTTTCCATCAGGTGGATTATCTCTGTATTTATTTTCTATTGTTGCGTAACAACTTACTGCAAATTTGGCAGCTTAAAATAACTATGACCTCATAGTCCTGTAGATCAGAAGTCTGGGCAGGCTCAGTCGGGCTCTCTGCTCAGGGTCTCTGAAAGCCAAAACGAAGATGCCAGCAAGACTGGGCTTTCATCTGGAACACCTGTAGAAGAATCAGCGGCCAAGCTTATTCAGGAGGTTGGCAGGACTCAGTTCCTGGAAGATGTGGAACTGAGGCCTCCTTGCTGGCTATTATCGGGGTGGTGAGCAGCTCTCATCCTCTAGAGGGCTGCCCTCATTCCTTAAGCCAAAGATTGCACGTCAAATTTCCCTTCACATTCAGGATTTTGATGGCTTCGCCTTCTACAACCAGCTGGAGAAAACTCTGTTTTTGAAGTGTTCATGTGGTTAGGTTAGGCCCACCTGGATCGTCTCCCTTTTGCTATGCACTCTAACACAATCACAGAAGTGATATCTCATTATGTTCACAGATTCTAACTACAGTGAAAGGGAAGGAGACTAAATAAGGATGAGGGTCACTGGGAGTCACTTTAGGACTGCCTACCACAAATGGCATGAACTCCAAGAGTGACAATGACAAAGCTTTTAAATAGAATAAGGAAGAAATATGAGGCAAAGAGAGCTCAGGGTCACCTGAAGAGTTGAGTTTGGGATATTTCCCTCCTGACACATTAGTCCTTCTTTGTATCAAGTTCAAAATCATAAACTCACTCAGGAAACAACACAACCCCAATTAGAAGTCACATTGGCCTTGATAGACACAAGAGCAGACTCCGGGGCAAGAAGAACTGTGAGCAGTCCAAGGGAAACATAAGACAATGCCACCTGGTTCTGACTGGTAAGGTCATGATGATGTGGCCCCAGGCATCTAGGAATCACGAGATATCAGCAGGGGGTCAGGATATTCAATAAACATTCACTGGATTAAGAAGAGGAGTATTTTCTTCTTCGTGTGCTTCTCTAAGAAATTCAAGGACTGGCTCAGCCTCCAATGGAAAGGAAAAGTCTACACTAGTGGGAGACAAAGAAGAGGAAGGAAGAGACTGAGCTAGTGGTCTGAGGCTCTTTCAACGAAGTGTTAAATTTAGACCTTAGCCTCCAGTTAGAGGGGACCAAGGTAAGAGTCAGTTCTCCCTCACTAGAGAGCTGAACTTGGAGTTATCAGGAGTCTGTTTAAACAATGAGGGGAGTAGAAGTGAGTTGGTTGCTCTTCACTTTGTCTTTATTTTAAATTTTTTAAATGTTTTATTCTACACCAGCTCTCTGCAACATTTTATTATCCAACATTTTAAAAAGAAGTACAATTATTTGATGCAAAACTGAGTTTCCAAAAGCATTAAAAAATAAAAATACATTTACTTCTCACCTCCAACTCCTAGTCATCTTGTTCCCTTCCTTAGAAGAAACATATCAATGATAAATGTTTAAATGTTTTCCATGTTGATGCAGGCAAACATAGTTTATTCATTTTAATGGGTGCATAATATTCCAGTATATGCAAATAACACAAATTATTTATCCATTCTCAGGAATTTTAGGTTGTTTCCAATTTTTGTTAATAAAAAAGTTTGCAAGCCTCTATATTTTCTTATGCAAAAATTTCTTTAGGGTATATCCTTAAAGTGGAATGGCCAGGTTATAGAATATACCTGCCTTCACTTGTCTTTGGTATTGTCCAATTGTTTCTTAAAATTATTATTTCAATTAAAACTTTTGACAATTCTTAGTATTATAAAGTTTATAATTTTTGTCAGTTTACTAATTATAAACTGGTAAATCACAGTGGTTTTTATTACCACTTCCCTGACTACTAGTAAGGTTCATCATCTTTTCAAATATTTATTGGTTGAGTTTGCTCTTCTGAGAACTGTCTGTCACATGCCTTGCACATTTACATTTGAGGTGTTTGTTTTTCTTAAAGATTTTAAAGACTTCTTTGTATAGTCTAGATACCAAATTTCCTACAGGTATTTGTAAATATCATCTCTCAATCCAGGAGTTTTGTACTATCAGGATGCCTTTGGTCAAACAGAAGATTTAAATAATCAAAGACTCCAATTTATTAGTTCATACCTATTGTCTTAAAATTCCACATATTTTCTGAAAAACAAAAGAAATTAATTTTTGACAAAATTTTTCATTATTTCTCATAATGCTCAGGCTCTCCAGACCCCTAGGTGTGTGATCACCTCAGGATAATTACTGGACCATATCCGAGAACACCTTCCATCTTCAACTGTGTATTTGCATGACTGGCAAGTATTGCCTCCTCAGAAAAGTCTTTCCAAGCCCCTATAAAAGGTCAGGTTAACCCATAATATTTCCTTATAGTTTTTTTCCTTTGAAGTATTTGCCACTGTTCATAATCATATACACGTGTGTGTGTGTTGTGGGGGTGGGGGGGTTTCTTGGTTAATGCATTTCCCACTTCTTAAAATTAGAAGCAAAATGTTATTCCTCACCTTCTGATTCCCATTGCTTGGTAAAATGCCACACATGAAGAAAGTACTTACTATATCCTTTTTGAATGAAAGAATTACCCAGTTTTGGACCTTCCATTTCTATCTGTATTATATTTAAAAACAACAACAACAACAACAACAACAAAAACCTTCCACTAGTGTTCTTATGATTTGTCTTCCTCATATCAGTTCAAACAATGAAAAGTCTCAGAATTTTCTGGAAATAACATCTCTATCTTTGATCTAAGGCCCACAGTGTTATCTTTATGAGATTCCCACTGTGGTTACAATGACTAAAGAGTCAACAGCTTTTGAGACACAGTGAACTCTGGAAGGGTTGTTTGTAGCAATGACAGTTAATTGCAAGTTTGTGGTTATTGACTAATCAAAATGAGTCCTTAGGCTTAACTCATCTCCTAAGCATTTTGCCTTTTTTCTATAACACGTTTTCAAGGGATTATTTTATTTTTATTAAATTTAGGGCAATGAAAGGAATTGGTCAAGATTATACTATGACTGATTAGATCGAGTTGGAATGTCTTCCATCTGGCTACCAAGGTTATCACATATGGACCCCACCTATAGTGCTCCCATTATCTGCCTGTTGCAGGTTTCTCTGAGTAAATCATATGGACCTTCCTTCCCTCAGTCTGGCCACAGTTTGGGTTAGTAACAAGATGTCAGTTGATAACACTGAAGTGGAGTAATCAAGTATGTGGTGTACTGTCATTTTATATAATGAAGGAAAAAACTTGGATAGAAATCACATAAGAAAGAGAGAGTCTGGTGAAATTCCTAAAGATAAAATTCATTCTTTATATTAAAAGGCAACACTGGGTATACATGATTGTTCTCCACTTCCAGAATGTCATGTTCCTAAAAAGGAAACATAAGGGGGGAGGAAGTGATATGCAAAAAGAGGACTGCACATCACACCATATAAAAGTAATTTGTAAAAAAGGCAACGAGGGTGAGATCAAATGTGAGAAATGAAGTAGAAAGATGGAAAAAAATAGGAGATAAAGGTTTTGTTTCATGGATTCAGAAAAATGCAAAAATGTACTTGGAGACAACAAATCAGTTCTGAAAGATTTCTGCAGGCCCAATTCCCTGGAGACCCCAAGAAGTTCCTGAAAAGTCATTCTCTTTCCTAACACTGAATCTTCACCAGTCTTCTGAGCATCTACTAAATTATTTATGAACTTTCTGTTTATTTTTCACTCTTTCTTCTTAGTACTCCACATTCATTTTTTGCCTTAAAGAGCACATTATTTCTATTTTGCACCATGGCTCATTATACCCATCGTTCCCTGACAGCACTAAATAAAGCTCTGTGTGTTCACTGTCCCCAGGACTGTCATTGAGCACATGATAGTGCACTATTATTCTTTGGCTGTGTCACTGTCTGGTTAGATAATCATACAACTGTAAAACAAGAAGAATGAAGCATGTGGAAGAGTAAAGAAAAATACCACCTCTGAGACCAGCAGATTTTTCTGGTTACTTCATAGGTCTGAGCTCCAACTCTTCCTTTGTTACTAAAGTACTTACCAATATGGACATCTCATTTTCCCCATGAGATGCTTTGCCTTTAGAGGACACAGAATATGCTTTCTGCTTCTTTCTCTCAGTGAGGCTGAGAATCTTGAATGTTCTTTAAAAGGTTACAATGCTGGCTTTACTTTACCAATAGAAAGTATTTGGGGAAAATTCCTGGTCAGTTTCCCCCAGAAATACATTGTAAAAAAGAATAAGAAAAAGCCTTCCATCATAAACCTTGGTTAAACAGAAGGAGAGAAATATATAAAGACTGTTAGGAGGGGATACTGTGAAGAGACAATATTTTAATGACAGGATATCTAGAGGGATTATCTTGTTTGTAATTTATAAGAAGACTCTCTCTGAGCTTTAACTTCCAACCTAAGATACTAGCAAAAAATGCCCAAAATTGTACTTTCCCATTTTGGCCTGTCCTGACTCCTATAGAAAGTAGAGCCTGAAGCAAGGAGACAATTTATTTGGAAGGTGCAAGCCCAAGGCAGTGACAGTGAGGGGAAAAAATTAGGTCAAGGAAAATGCAATGCAATGAGATGTATATTACTACAGCTGGCCACTACTTCACAAGAAGTTGCTAAAAGACAAGGCACATTGCTCAGCAAGCTGGGCACTCAGAACAACCGCTCTAGAACAATTGCAAGGAGTATCACAGGAAAAGAAGAGCATTCAGTGTCTGAAACAAGAATTTGAATTAATTGATTGCAAAGCAAAAGAGAGCTATACTTGTAAAGAGCACTCTCTCTGAACACAGCAAGAGCTAATCTTACATACAATTTGGGAAATGTGAAATCCAGAAATTAGTGGTTTGCAGAAGTGGGAATGTTTGGGTATTCGCTGACTTTTTGCTGTGGGATCACAGACACTGAGATGAGATTGTAGCTGTCTGGCTGATGTCATCTGACCCTTCAGTTGCCACTTAGGAAACCAGGTCCATGCCTCACAGTGTGCTGTTTCCTCTGAGTCTAAAAATGGTGAGTCTAAAAATGATAAGTCTAGAATAGATGGGACAGTGAAGAGAGAGAGGGAGAGAGAGAGAAGGAGAAAGAGACATCCAACTTGTTTAGCCATGGAAAAGGGACTTTATCAGTAAGGGGATGACTTAGAGAGCCTGGCTCTGGACACTAAGGACTAAGGCACAAACTTTTCCTAGGTAGGAGGCCAAGAAGGAGTTATCTTCAGGGAATAATATCTCAGAATAACCGGGAATATCGTTTCTCATTCTTTCTCGGTTTTTCTCCAAAAATAAATAGATCCCTTGAGCCCAAACTGCTACCCCTATGTCATGTCATCCCCCTAAACTTCTGATTCTAGTAGTCTAAAAACAGAAGCCAAGTTTTTTCACCATCCAGCTTAATGAAGAATCATCCCAACTACTTCTCTAAAATCAGGACCCACTACTGAACCATTATTTGCAGATGTGCCCAACAGGGCAAAAGTGGAGCTTGTCCTCTGTGCCCTGATAATCTCGCCTGGACAAGAGAAGCCAGAGCCCTAAACATAGGAGCATACATCAAAGTCAGACTATCAGGTTTGGGGAACTGGGATTAAAGGTAGAAAAAGAGACCATAGGGCTGCAAACTCTCTCCATCTCTGTCCAGCCCTGCTTTCTCTCTCGGATCTATTCCTCACATTCTCTGCCTTTAATCTCTATAGATTTCCCTGAAAGGATCCCACCTGAGATAATTCCCAAACTCAAGCCTCTCAAGGAAAAGAACTGGAAGAATACGAATGTCACACTGTGTGCAAAGCAGCCTGGAGAGAGGACTTCCTTGCATTCTCATGGGCAAGACAAAAATCTTGGTTTTCTTTTTAGATGAGGGGTTGATTAAATGGTTTCTGTAGGTTTTATAGATATTGTTTATGAGATTAAGAGAATTTCTTTCCATTTTGGTCTGCCAAAATGCTATCTGTTATCATATGCGGATGTTGAATTTTATCAAATGCTTTTCTGTTTATTCAGATAATGATGAGTTTTTCTCTTACATCTTTTTTTTTGAAAATTACATTACTTGATCATTCTAAGATTAAATGAGATCTGTATGCTTAGTGTAAACCTAACTTGCTCCTATTGTATTAACCTTTTTATAGATTGTTGGGCTAATTTTGAAAGTGATATTTATGTAGATTTTGTGTCTATGAACAATGAATGAGATTGACCTATAAATTTCCCTTTTTATTCTCTTATTTCTATCAAAGTTATGCCAGCCTTATAAAATGAGAAAGTTAGTGTTTTTTTTTCTTTTCTGCAAGAGTTTGTAGGTTAAATGTTTTTCTTTGAATTTTAGTAGAAGCCATCTAGTAAAGCCATCTAGGTCAGTTCTCTATGTGGAAAATTTTTTATTGCTGATGCAATTTCTCTGATAGTTCTATTATTATCTAAGTTTACAATTTCTTCTTTAATAAGTGTTAGGTGATGATATTTCTATTTTGTCTAAAATTTCTAATTTATTAGTGTGTTTTTTTTCCTAATATTCTTGGCTTATCCTTTAAGGGTCTGCAGCATTTGTAAAAGTATTCCTTTTTTAGTTCCTGATATTAAATATTTGCACCTTCTCTCTTTTTTTCTTGATTAGTTTCTTCAGAGGTTTTTCAATTTTATTAGCTTTTTCAAATAATTAATCTTTGCTTTATTAAACCTCTCTGATGTATGTTTGCTTATTTTATTAACTTCTGTTACCTCTTATTAGTTCTTCCTCCTACTTCATTGAGTTTATTTTACTTATTAATTTCTAACTTCTTGAGATATATGATCTGCACAATAATTTAAGTTTTTATAATATATGAGTTTTAAGACTAAATTTTCCTCTACATGCTTTAGCTGCATCCACAATATCTAATAAGCACTGTATTCTTATTATTCAATTCAAAACATTTTCTATCTCTTTAAATTTTGTTTTGACTTGAGGTTATTTAAAAAGTGTATATTTTTTTTACTATTACAAGGACTTTTCTAATTACCATTTTATTGATTTCTCATTTAATTATGTGGTAGACAGAAAATATTACAAAGATTTACATCTTTTGAATTTCGTAAGATTCACTTGTAGCCCAGGTAATGATCAATTTATTTATAACTATATATATTCTGCACTATATATTCTGGGTGGGTGCAATGTTCGAGATACTTGGTCTATAGAAACCAAGGCTGGAGCAAGAGGAGATGGAAATCACCCACTCACCCATTGTTCCTCACAAGCTGGGGTTTAGCCTTTTTTTCTTCCTCATAAATTGCTAACATCTAATGGGAACCCTGGCCCTATCTACCTATGTAAAAGTAAGATTCTAGGGATGAGAAGTACAATGATGAAATGACATTGCACTGTAATTATGATCATGGTTGGGTAAGAACCAGAGAGTGCTTGATTAGCCAGGATCTGAGAAGTCTTCTTTCCTTAGTAATTTTCTCAGCAGTAAAGAGAAACAGTTAAATAGTTCAATATCAATTTTTTAAAATTGTTTGTATTGTATGACACAGTAATTCTACTAGTGGGAGTATATCCTAAAAATATAACTAGAAACAAACACACACATGCCTGCAATAAACAATAAACTGTGAGCATAATATGCTCATCGCAACATTATTTAAAATTGTCAAGAATTAGAAACATCCTAAATAACAAAGTGGGAAGTATTAACTGTAGTTTAACTATGGGGAACCCTATAGAAAACTAAGCTAAAAACGTTAACTGGCTATTTATTTGCATCTTTTCACTATCAAAAAAGAAAATCATTAAAACGTCAAGATAACATGTTAGCCTTTGAACTGGCAATGATCTAAAAGAATGGTAATATTTAGTAGAGGCATAGGTGCAGAAAAAGATTTCCTGATATTGAATATATAAATTGGTACAATCTTTTCAGAAAGCAATTGCTAATGTGTACAATAAGTTTTTAAAAATGCAAGTATGCTTTGAACTAGCAAACCCACTTTATGTACTTCTCCTCAGAAAATGGGACAAGTACATAAAGGTTATTCATTACAGTGCTGTATATACTAGCAAAAAAAATGGAAACAATCTTGATATAAAGCAAAAGGAGAATCATTAAATAAATTATTGTAAGTTTACATGTCATATGCAAATTATAAAATAGAAGCTGCCATTAAAATGATTATTAATATTTCCTGATAGTCATATATGACTAAGTAAAAAGGCAGGTTACAAAACTTTAAGTGAATAAGAGTGATGTCACAAAGATGGCAACACAGGTCATTCTCGACTTCGCTTCCCATCACAAGAAGAACTAACAACTATTCATGAACAAGACACCACTGAAAATCTCCTAGAACACAAGGATGAGGCTGAAGCACCCCCTGCACCACAGAGACCAAGGCAAACCACATTAAAAGGATGATGGGTGCTCACTAAACTTAATGTGGTAATCATTTCACAATATATGCAAGTCAAGTCATTATGCTGTATACCTTAAACTTAGACATTTATAATGTCAATTATATGCCAATAAAATGGGGGTCTATGTGTAGCATTCTCTCAGTTTATTTTGCTAAGTATACATATATGCATAGAAAAAAGTCTATTAAATTATACACCAAATCATTGGTGATGGTAACTAGGTGGTGAATATCAGGTGATGTTAATTTTTGCCTGTCATCTTGGCTTATATGTATGTCCTTTAATTATATTTTTGTGTATTTTAAAGATGGATAAAAAGGCCTTGAACCAAGGAATGTAGCATCTAAAGCTAGAAGAGACAAGAGGCAGATTTTCCCTTAGAATCTGCAAAGGGAGTGTGGACTGCAGACACCTTGATTTCAATGCCCCTAAAACCGATGTAGGACTTCTGGCTTCCAGAACTGTGAGAGAATAAATTTCTGTTGTTTTAAGCTATCAAGTTGGTAATTTGTTACAGTGGCCATAGAAAACGAATACAGTGCCTTATCTGGAAGTTTGCATTTGAAACTCATGTCCCCTTGGATAGCTGCCTCAGAAAAAGCAGCCTCCTCCTCTAAGAGGAGTAAGTAGAGACAGGTACCCTTTCAGGACTGTCACTCCTGTGACTACTGGTTATTAAACTAAGCCTTCATGTAAAGAAAATCAGGTCACTCTTTGAGGGTCTGAAGCCCCAAGCCTGGATTTGCTGAGAGAGCCAAATTCAGGCCCACAAATGTGAGAGCACGGCCTGCACAAGCCCAGACAGCATCTTCAGAGTCACTGCCATGCAGAAGCTCTGTGGACAGGAGCTAGGTCAAGGTCAAGCTGGGAGAATACTTAAGGTCAGGGGCCCCAGGACTATCCCTAATGCCCCACACAGTCCCCTAACCAAGACCACCCACCTAGGAGGCAAGGAGGGCAGGACCATGAGGAGGCCAGCTTTCTCTGCCTACATGAGGCTCCAGAGGCCCCTTGCGTGTAACAACACAGCCGAAGACATTGTCTCCTTTGGATGAAAACTAGAACACCTTCAGGTCTTCACCAAGATTCTCAATTTCCTGCCCTGAAAAAAGAGATTAATGAGAGAAGAGACTCCACTGAGTCCCTTCTGTGACTAACCATCTTCTTTAGGGAAGAGCCTAGACATCCCTTCATAGAGACTGTCATGGCCACAATAAACATCCCTTTCTAGATAGGAATGACTGATTTCTTCTTTACTTATTGAACAACAATCACTGAGTACCAGCCGTACACCAGAAGAAGCCAAGCCTGCTTCTCTTCCCTCTGCTCACGTTTCTCCTGTTTTCTGCTTCCCGCTCTTCCTTGCTTCCCACCACCTCCTCACAAACCCTTGCTATGTTATGACCCAGTTTGACCTTTTTCCACACATTTCTGTGGCTGAGCCCCTCATATTCAGCCCATGTCTCCCACAGGCCCAGAGTTCACTGATAGGCCTTTCACTCACAGCCTCAACCCCTCTCAGCTGGTCTCTTTGTCACCTATGGTAACCTGGCTTCTGGTCTGAGATTTTTGCTGCTCACCTGGGTTATAGCTACTAGTTGAGTAAGGAAGGGGGTTTTTGCAGCAGGACTGAACAACACTCCTTTGCCATCAGTCAGCAAACAAATAGATATTGAGCACCTACAATGTGCCAGATACTGGAAGCACATGAAGTGAACATGGCAGACACCGTCCAAGCTCTCATTAAACTTACAACCTAAGGACTTCCATCAGAATTTCCCCCAAAGCCTCCTCCCTCATCCAGGTTGGTCAAATTGGCCTGAATCTATGTAGGAAATCCACACAATAAAAATCATCTTGTTGAAGCGATAATAACACTCCTTTGTCTTACGGCTTCCAGTTTCCGTGTGCATTGTCACATTTGACTCCAGAACAACAGTGTATGGGACTGAAAATAAGTTTCTAGTTCTGTAGTCAGTGGAACCCCACCTCTGGATGAAGGAGAGATGCAGGGAGAAAAAAACACAACCAGGGAAGCCATTTCTTTATGGTTTACATGTAGGGTATCTTATGGATATAAAGTTCAGTATAAACTCTGACATGGAAGAGATGTCACATTTTCTTATCTTCCTCAAATCATATCAGATGAGGGAGCCTCACATGGTGCTAGAAAAAAATAAAAATAGAGTACAGCCTCCAACCCACAGGCCATCATGGTTACTACTACATCCTTAGTTTCCAAGCTCACGGTGACCTTCAAAGTCATCTAGCTTTTAGATTGGAAGCCTCACGTGTGGTATGAGACTCTGTTGACACTGGCTCCCCCTGTGACCAGGTCAGTCTCACGGGGCAAGCCCAACAGCCATCCGCTCCCAGGTCTTGATGCCAATCTGCTTTGGGGTTCAGTGACAGTTGTAGATGAATACTCCCCAACCAAAAATACACGCACCAATACCAAATTCATTTTCATTTGGGGAAATATTTCTTTCTGGGTACCCATCACCCTCAAAGGAGTGCCTTCTCACATCTCATTGCCCACAAATACCTCTGCAGCAGAATATCTTAATGGATATAAAGTTCAGTATAAACTGAACAGCTAACTTCACACAGCTTCTGTTGGAGTGCTAAAAACCCTCCTGAAACAAAGATGTACCAAGATCATGCTCAGAAAGGGAAAATGAAGCAATTAAAACAAAAACAAATACACACAAGCACACATGAATATATGTATGTATATATACATATGTATATGTAATCATTTAAAATATGTAAACATATGTTTATGTGCATAAGTATAAATATAGATATGTGTAAGCATATGATTTCGAAAGGCTACACTGACACATATATAACCCATTCCAGGAAAGGTTTCTGTTGTCAACAATGTTTTAGAAGTTTCTGCTACAGCCCAATCCTTTCCTATTAGATGAGAATAATAAGGCCCAGAAATTGGCAATTGAGCCTCATAACTGAACAGGAGCCCAGGGCTCCAAAACCCCAGGTCAGGTATCTTCCAACTGAGAGATAAAGGTTCAGAACTGCAAAGGGTCTTAAAAGTGATCTTATGCCTACACCCATGATAACTTCCCGGGGCCCTGAATAAGAGGCTTCCCAGTTTCTGTTGCAGTAATTCCCTGGAGAAACAGCACCTGGGCTACCTGAGCAGCCATTCCAAAAGAGCTCTAATTGTCAGAGTACTCCCTTTTGCCTGCTGTGGTTTCCACCACTCCTTAGAGTGGTATAAAGAAGCGTTTGCAGCTCAGCAGGCTGCATCGTGTGTGTGTGTGTGTGTGTGTGTGTGTGTGTGTGTGTGTGTGTGTGTGTACATTTTCTGTAATCATGTGACCTTGAGCACATCACTTAATATATTTAAGTCTGTTTCATTTGAAAATGTGATTAACGATAATGCCTATGCAGAAGGTGGAGAATTCAGTGAGATAACACATAAAATATGTATGTGCTTTGGGACATAATAAGGTACAGATTCATATGAATGCCCTTTGCCTTCCCTGTTTCCTGATTTCCCCCACACTGTAGTCATATATTTAAAAAAAAAAAAAAAACCCAGCTCCCAAATGACAGCCTCAAATTATTTCAAGATAGCTAGGATGCACACCCACAACAACATCCATACCCAGCTCATCTTTTCCCTACATGAGTCAGCTGGGAGTTAATTTAACAGGGAATACACTCTCCTCTGGGACATTCAATAGAACCCAGGTCAGACACACTCTTAAGACAAACTTTTCTCCTTTTATCTGTTATATTCTCTATGCGTTCAAGGAAAAAAATGCCTGACTTTCTGCCCCTGTGAGACTAGAAAGATGAGATTTCCGAGAGAACATGTCCAAGCTATAGACACAAACCAATGATTCTGTTCCTCATTATCTCCTCAGGAGTTATCGAGTACCACATAAGACTGGGTATTTAAGTATAAATACTTAAGATGCTCAGCTCTGCAAGGCAAAGCATATGATGCCAAAGGGGGCTGGAAAGCTGACTTCTAAAAGCCTCAAGTTCATTGCCTTGGTGAATTAAGTACGGTCCAGTAACAGATTAATACTCAATCTTCCAGTCTTAAAAACCTGAGATAACGGAACATAAAAAAATGTCTAGAATTTTGCAATTATATACTGGAGGTGGTGGCAAATGATTGGACATAGAGAATACAGAGAAAATAACATAGTCATTAGTATTACAGTAAATCATCCTGCCACAGTTTCATTGGTAAAAATGCTCTAGAGGCTCCGCGGGTTTCTGCAATACCTGATTTCTCACAGGCAGGCTTTGAAGGACTCTGGGATGGTCCAGATCTTTTTCTTTGCTCACATATGGTTCTAGTGCTGCTTCCTAGCATTTAGTCAAAAACAGAGGAACTTGATAGCATAGGGATATCTCCAACTAGGAGATGTCATACCAAGACTGGAAGACAGATAGGGGATGTGACACAAGAATTCTTAGGTGTGAATTAGGTTTTTCAAAACAATACTCCATTACATCTGTCCTGATCTATGAAATAGAGAGAAAGAAAAACACACTAGTTTTGTAGTCATATACTAGAGATTCTGGTAAATGATTTAGCAGCATCATTTTTACCTACCCCAAACCAAACCACATCCCATATAGACATGATAAGAAAGCCCATAGCACTAGCCCCTGAGTAAGCTGGGAAGAGAAAGAACCCATTCACTCGAGAAAGGTAAGGTGTGACCTTCAAGCCTTGTGGAAACAAACGCTTTGAGGAAAAGGAATGACCTCAGTGGCTGAAGTTCCTGGGGAGATAAAGGTCCTCAGGTGGGGAATTTGAGAGAGGAGGATATTGAGTGTGATCTAAAGTCATATCAAAAGCAACATCACAATCCAGAACATCACTCCTTTCCAACTCTCTCCCACCCAGAAATGTAGTCAACACCTACTGATTTTTCTGGGTCTGCATTGTCACTCATACCCCCAGTGTGGTAGCAGTGGGCACACTGTCCTCACCTAAGTCCACTCCTCCTCCCTCTTCCTCTGTAGTCATCTCTCTACACATCACCCCAGACATTTACCTACTCCAGAGTTTTACTGAATTACTCCCAACCTCATATCCAGATCTTTGTTGGTGGCTGAGCTATGTGTGGGCAATAGGGAAATTTAAAGATTGTTCTCGTGGCTGCCAAAATTCTGGAAATCTCGCAGATGTATATCTGTCTTGTAAACATTTTTCTCTCCCTACTCCTGCCATCTCTTCTCCATCCTTACAACTATGAAGACCTAACGAAAGTACAACTTTCCCCACTCCAACACATAACCTAGGTTCTCCTTCACTGACAGGTCTCTCCTTCTAAACTGTTTTTGATGTCATGTAAACACCCCAGAAATTCTGACTATCATCGCAGCCTCCTATAGGAATACAAAGATAACCCCTAACTGAGGCAGGAATCTCTTCTTGACAGCATGGCTGAGTTTCATGGTCAAATGAAATCAGCTAGGGCTAAGTTCTGACCCTTTATGCCTATAGGTTCTGATTTTAGGCATTACTTAAGAGAATGATCAGACTCAGGGAAATTGGTTTATACCAGCAGCCTTAAATACCATGTATGTCATTGTGCCATTACCATTGCCTACAAATGGTTTTGCCCACTTTCAACAGGTACTAGATATGATTTGGTGAGGGACTAAGGTCCACAGGGATTGTCCTCACTGGCCAGGTATGAAGTTCTCCTGCACATTGGGAAAGAATATCAGGGGAATAAAGGAGAAAAGCAAAGGATATACGTGAACCAAATGACCTTTTCCATCAGTCAAGATATGGTAGCTACCGAGGTGCCTTTCTCTCCTAAGAGAACCAGAGTCCCGCATTAGAGATATAGACAGAAGCTTTTATTCTTCAACGTCCTCTCAATTTTTCCCCAAATTCCTTGAACAATATAAGAAATGATGATGTTTATAGCGCTGTGGATAAGATCATGGACTATGGAATCACATTCCTGAATTCTAATCAAAGTCCCCCCTCCACTCTTATGAGCTGTGTGATATAGAACAAGTCCCTTACCTTTTCAGTGTCTTAGCGTTCTCATTTGTGAAATAAAAGAAATATCATTAACTAACTCAGATGTCCGAGTAGAAGATCCATGGTTAGTGATCAATAAATATCAGCCAGCATTAAAATGTTAAATATTATTTTTCTTTTGTTCAACAAACTGATTAATCATATCTTCTTTTCCAGATGTTTATTATTAATTTTTAGACACAGATTCTTAAAATTACAAGTAACAAATGGATTTCACCAGTCTTTTAGTTTGACTCCCTTTGGTCACATCTAGAAAGAAATTTACTATCTCCAGTGGGATTTTTCTCAGGTGGGTTTTTTTCTTGGGAAGTTACCTGTTTCATACTCTTTTCCACATGTCTGCCACCTCGGTAAGCTTTCCTCTACCTTAAATTGGTATTTCCACTTCTGAATTTGGGAAAACTTTCCTACGTGGCCTTGGCCATTTGACTAGCCATTGAAGTTTAAAAAAAAAAAATTTCCCTGAACTCTCCACCCTCTCCATGTTCAGTCTAACCAGCATAGCATGTTCGGGGCTCCAGCCAGCTCTTAAAGAACCAGTTCAAATAGTGAAGAGGATGGGAATGCGGATGGTGGCAAAGGTCAACACTTCTCCAAAGAAGATATACAAATGACCAGCAAACACAGAATAGGGTGCTAAATCTCATAAGAAAATGTTAACCAAAACCACAATGAGATATCACTTCATATCCACTAGGATTGGTATAATTAAAAAAAAAAAAAAAAAAGTAACAAGTGTCGATGAAAATGTGAAGAAATAGAAACATTTTTTTCATTGCTGGTAAGAATGTAAAATAGCAACCACTGCGATAAACAGTTTAGTGGTTCTTCAGGAAATTAAACCTAGAATTACCATAAGACCCAGAAATTCCACTCCTTGGTACATATCCAAGAGAAATGAAAGTTCGTACACAAATATTTATAGCAGCATCAGTTATAATAGTCAAAAGGGAGAAGTGATCCAAATTTCTACTGACAGATAAATGAGGAAATTATGGTAAATACATACAATGGAATATAATTTAGCCATTAAAAAAAATTTAAAATAGTGATACATGCTACAACTTGGATGAACTTATGCTAAGTGAAAGAGGCCAGACACAACAGGTCACATATTGCACGATTCTTTTTCTGTGAAATATTCAGAATATGCGAATCCATAGAGACAGAGAAAAGATTAGTGGTTGCCAGGGGCCAGACAGAGGGATGGATGAGAGAAGGAAAACGGAAAGTGATTAAGTGCTCATTAAAATGTGAACCCACAACTTAATGGATCTACAGTTTAGTGGGTATAAATAAAATGTTTCTCTGGGGTCATGAAATAGTTTTGAAACTTTTTCAACATTTTGAAAATGGTTGCACAACATTTTGAATGCACTAAATGCCACTGAATTGTTTACTTTAAAATAGTTCATTTTGTTGTGTGAATCTTATCTCAATTTTTAACAAAGTTTATGATGTAGTCTCATGTTTAGCATAATCCCCTTTTAATTTTAAAAATACAGATAGATATGAGTAAAATATGTTAGAGCACACTTCAAGACATTAAAAATGATTATCAATGAGTAATCAGAAATTAGATCATTTTCTCTTTGATTAATATTTTTTTACTTTTCCAATAATTTAGAAATTAATTTCATGTTAACTTTTTAATAACTAGGAAACAGAGACTACAGTGGCATTGAATAATTGCTTTTAAGACCATGGGGAAAATGCTAATGTCATAGAGTTAAGTGAAGATAAAAGAAAATTGCATTATATATATAATATGATCCCAAGTATTTAAAATTCACTTCTTATGATAATAGCTTGTCCATGGGAGATAAGCAAATGAGTGATATTTTTTTCTACCTTCCAGTTTTTTTTATGAGTACATATTACCACTATAATCAGAAAGGTATTTTTTTTTAAAAAAAGTCTACTAGTTGGTGAGCTAAGTTCAAAAAAGTAAAAGTTTAGAATGCATGACATGACAAGGACATTTACATTGAAATTGTGTATTTTGATCCCTAATATTTCTCGTAGTAAAATTGTAAAGTACAAAAAAAAATAAAGATGTAAATTTAAATTTCCAGAATCTAACCACTCAGAGATACTTAGTTGTTCTTTGAACAGAATTGGGCTCAAGCTGTTTAGAAATAACAGTCCTTCATGTCCATTCCAATAAATGAGATCATTGGCATAATTTGTTTAGCAAGTGTGAGCCTCCTCTGGGCCAAGCCTGCAAAACCAGAAGTGTGGCTCACAGGACAGAGGACAGAAAATACTAAAAGAACAGTTATTGGTCTTTGGTTGCCCAGCACACACTGTCCCACTTCACAGAGTATCAGCAATTTAGTCATCTGAGCTTCCTTTGGGAGAACCGGCCCTCTTAGTTCATGTGGTTTGGGTAGGACCAACCTACCCCAACCCCCTACTCAAAGTAGAAATGACCTGGGCTTAAGTCAATTAGTGGATTCAAATTTTGAGGGCACAGTGATTCATAACTTTAGACCAATACATGTCAAGTGCAGTACTTTTGTTAAAAATATTGACAAGCGAGGTGAACTCTATCACTCTGAGCATTCATAAATTAGCAGGAAATGTTAAAAATGCCTAGGAAGGAAGCTGTGATGATGGATGGGTTGCAGTTTTGGTTTAGTAGATAGATGGTAGCCATGCTCTCTTACTGTCTTGTGCATCCCTCTACCATGGCCCTACCATGGCAGACACAGTACTCTGGTCACTGATGTTTCTGTCTCCTCCACCAGATGGTCATCTCTCTAAGGGAATGAGATACATCTCCCATAGGTTTGGTCATAGCACACATCTGTGAAATAAATTATCTTCTTGGGCTTGGTAGCATGGAAAAAAAAGGTATTGGTGTAGTTCTATCCCTGGAGACTCAGAGGTTTTTGGGTTCCTGCACCTCTACAGGTCAATACCACATCCTGTGGTCCCCACCTGTCACCTTTGGTTCCTGTTCTGGGCTGAAACAAGTTGTCTGCTCTGAGTCATCAGCTACGGTTACTGTTTAATTCTCACACAACCACCCAGACAACGTCATCAAGCAGTAGGTGTGGGGGTGGAGACACTTTCATAGAAAGCCTCCTAGAATGAAGCACTACAAAACCAGAAGGGAACTCGAAGTCACTGAGCCCATCTGCATCTCCTTCTTCTCCTGGGGGCTCAAGGAGACCACAGAAGAATAGAAGCAGCTCCGACATCAGCAGCCTTCCTGGGAAGATGTGGCCCTTCCAGCTCTTGCTCTCACTGGCCTTTTTACTGCCCTCCGGGGCAGAGGCAGGTGAGTCACCATCCCACCCTCATAGGCCTGACCCCATTCCATAGAGGGCACAGGCCTCCTGCTCCTTCTGTGCATCTCTGATCCACCTATCCCCCAGGAATGTTCTGAAACCCAGCTCCCATCCCATCTCAGACACCCAAGCATGATGCTGGACAAGCTACCAACAGAAATGGCAGGGCAAAAGGCTGTTCTCAAGAAAATCCAGTAGATATTATCTCTCCCCAGGCTTTACCTTTACCATTTGGAAGGCAGAACTTTCCTAAAACTGCATGGCAGAGGGTAGGAACCTGCAGAGGGCTCCTAGTATCCATGTCTGGGATAAGACAGGTGTTCCCTTCAGTGTCTGCTCAAGGAGAGAAGCCCAAAGCTCAGCAGACCCCAAAGCTTTGCTGAGGAGGTCACTGTCCCCAGAAGACTGCTGTTGTCTTTGCTCAGTTGCAAGTCCCCTCAGTCTCTTTCTCCAACTCTATTTTTTTTCCCATGCCTTCAGGGGCCCCCTTTCAAGAATTAACCCCTGTGTTTGGCACCCACAAACTTCTATGCTTTTCAGAATTCCATGGCACTGGCCCTATCAACCATCCTCCAGAGGTCCATTGGGGAGCCACCCCTTCGTGCAGCCAACAAACACTTTTTGGGCACCAACTCTGTGTCAGGCCTTAGTGTAGGCCCTACAACATCTAGATCCTTAAATTTAAGTTCTGGCCACTAGAAAGCAGCACTGTTCTGAACATCACAGGACCATAAGGGCATCCGAAACTCACTTGCAACAAAGCCAAGTCAGGAGAGAAATTTTCAAGAGCCTCTAGGAACTCACTGTCCCTGAGGCAAGTATGCTCACCCCCAACTATATGTAGAGGCAAAATTCACTAACTGAGCTGGCTCAGTCTTCCCTCAATCTTCACCCTCTTCTTCCCTTTATAGGAGAAAGTTGAGGATCCTCCTCACCCTCTCCCAACTCCAGGCCAGCCCAGGCTCCTAGGTACCCCGCAGTTCTGAGTCATCAAGCTGATAGCTGGTGGACTCAGTGGATGCACACAAGCAGAACAGACTTTTCCTTCAGGAAAGATCATCGGGGGACATGAGGCCAAGCCCCACTCCCGCCCTTACATGGCCTACATTCAGTTTCTGCGTAACGGGAATAAGAACAGATGCGGCGGTGTCCTCGTGCGGGAGAATTTTGTTCTGACAGCTGCTCACTGCAGTGGAAGGTGAGGGGCAGCAGCCAGCCTACATCTCCAGAGACCCCCTCAGGGACCCTTGTTCTTTCCCCAGGGGTGCAGTCCAGGGGAGCTCCCCAGGCTCCTGGTAACTCAAGCTCGCAAGAGCTCCTCAGAGGAGCCATCTGAGAGCGTGACTGGGATAACGAAAAGCTGAGAAAAAGGACGAGTAGGCTTTGGGCTCAGAGGGTCAGAGGTGAGAATAAGT